>VBSM01003220.1:644140-674167 GCA_008086735.1 Cheirogaleus medius | reverse complement strand
TGACTCACACCTGTAATCCCAGCACTTTGGGATGCTGAGAGGGGAGGATCACCTGGGGCCAGGAGCTGGAGACCAACCTAGGGCCTTTTGTGAGACCCCATCTGTGGGGTAATTGGAGATCCAGGACACACTCCTGCTCAAGGAAGCCAAAAGAGTTAAAACAAGAAAACCACAGGAGACTGGCCATCCCTAACTCCTGCCCTGCCCTTCCCAGGAGCACTGCTAAGACCATGCCAACCTTTATGGAAGACTGCCCTACCATACCTGAGGACACACACCATATCCCCAAGTTACTATTTCTGCTTGCCTATATAATCACTTCCTATTTCCAGGAGTGATGCAGAGAATTGCCGGGTCTGCTGCCACCAGTGCCCTTGCATGTAAGTTCCCCGAATAAATTCGTCTCTTTTCTCTGGTAAAAAAAAAAAAAAAAAAAAATAAGTAAAAGGAAATAAACAATATCAGAGTAGAAATAAATAAAACTGAGACTAAAAAACATACAGAAAGTCAGTGGAACAAAACATTGGTTGTTTGAAAAGATAAATAAAATTGAAAAACCATTAGCTAGAATAAGAAAAAATAAATAAAATCAGAAACAAAAAGGAGATGTTACAATGAATACCATATATATACAAATGATCATTATAGACTGCTATGAACAACTATATGCCAATAAATTTGAAAACCTAGAGGAAATGCATAAATTCCTGGACACAGGCAACCTACCAAGAATGAACCAAGAAGAAACAGAAAACCTGAACACACCAACAATAAGTAATGAGATTAAATCAGTAATAAAAAGTGTCCCAACAAAGAAAAGTCCGGGATTACATGGCTTCACTGATGAATTCTACCTTTTGAGAAGAATTAATACCAATTCTTCTCAAACTATTCAAAAAATATAAAGCAGAGTGAATTCTTCCTAACTCATTTTATGAGGCCAGCCTAACTATGATACCAAAATCCAGAAAATAATAGAACAAACAAAGGACAACTACATACCAACATCCTTGATGAACACAGACACAATAATTTTCAACAAAATACTAGCAAACCAAATACAACATCACATAAAAAAGTTGATAAACCATGATCAAGTCAGACTCATCCCAGGAATATAAGAATGGTTCAGTATATGAAAATTAATAAACATGGCATATCACATCAATAGAATGAAGGACAAAAACCATGCGATCATCTCAAAAGGTACAAAAATAGCATCTAATAAAATTCAACATTCCTTCATGAGGAAAACTCTCAATAAATTAGGTATAGAAGGAAAGTACCTCAACATAATAAAGGCCATATATGACAAACCCACAGCTAACATCTTACTGAACAGGGAAAAGCTGAAAGCTTTTTCTCTAAGAATTGGAACAAGCCAAGGATGCCCACACTTACCACTCTTATTCAACATAGTATTGGAGGTCATAGTCAGAGCAATTAAGCAAGAGAAAATATTAAAGGGCATCCAAACTGGAATGGAGCAAGTCAGATTGTCCCTGTTTGCTGATGACATGATTTTATATATAGAAAAACCTAAAGACTCCAAGAAACTCTTAGAACTGATAAAATCTGTCAAATTTGTAGGATACAAAATTAAGATACAAACATTAGTATTGCTTCTATACATGTACAATGAACTAGCTGAAGAAGAAATAAAGAAGGCAATCTTATTTACAATAGCTACCCCCCCCCAAAAAAAAATACCTAGGAATAAATTTAACCAAGGAAGTGAATAACATTTCAGGGAAAACTATAAAACAGATGAAAGAAATTGAAGAGACTACAAATAGAAAGAAATCCCATACTCATGGATCGAAAGAATTAACACTGATAAAATGACAACACTATCCAAAGCAATCTACAGATTCAATGCAGTTCCTATCAAAATATCAATGACATTCTTCACAGAAATAGAAAAAAAAAATCCTAAAATTTGTATGTAACCACAAAGACCCTGAATAGTCAAAACAACCTTGACCAGAAAGACCAAAGCTTAGGCATCCTCCTACTAGACCTCAAAATATACTACCAATCTGTAGAAACCAAAACAGCATGGTACTGGCATAAAAACAGACACATAGAATAGAGAACTCAGAAATTAACCACATATTTACAGCCAACAGATTTTTGACAAAGGTGAGAAGAACACTCACTGGGAAAGGATAGTCTCTTCAATAAATGATGCTAGGAACACTGGATATCCATATGCAGAAAAATGAAACTAGACTCCCACCTCTCACCCTATACAAAAATCAACTCAAAATGGATCAAAGACCTAAATGTAAGACCTGAATCTATTATATAAAACTACTAGAAAAAGCACAGGGAAATCCTTCAGGACATTGGTCTGGAAAAAGATTTCATGGCTAACTAAGGCTTCAAAAGCATAGGCAGCAAAAGCGAACATAAACAAATGGTATTATATCAAACTAAAATGCTTCTGCATAGCAAAGGAAACAATAAACAGAGCAAAAATACAACCTACAGAAGGACAAAATATTAGCAAACTACTCAACCAACAGAGGATTAATATCCAGAATACACAAGGAGCTGAAATATATCAACAGCAAAAAAAAAAAACCCCAAATTTAAAAATGGGCAAATGATCTGAACACACATTTCTCAAAAGAAGACATACAAATATCCAACAAATATATGGAAAAAATGCCCAATATCACTGTAGCCTGTAGCAGGGGGCATATTTTTAAGTTTACAAGCAGCATCAAATTATAAATTTAAACTGAAGGATGAATATACGTTTCTATGTCACTGAGCTAAAAACATTTATAGTACTGACTAAAAGTCGTCTGCTATTTTAAAAAATGAATAGACTTTATATATTAGAGTAGTTTCAGGGTTACGAAAAAATTGAGTGTCAAGTACAGAGTTCCCATTTACCTCTTCTTCCTCCCACACAATTTCCCCTGTGAACTAAAATAAAATCTTAAGCATCCCCTTCCCCCACCAGCTGACTGAATGGATCTGCTCTTGACCAAGGGGATACCCTAAAACTGAGTTATTAGCCATGAGAAGGGAGGTCAGACATGCCTCATCATGCCCCTCTTCCTTCTTAGAGACATCCTTTGTAACTGACTTAACAGGCTAAGGTTATGCAAGACAAACCTGCAGTTCCTCAAATTACACAACAAATATATGGCTGATAGCTTGTCACTGATTAACAGACTTCCTTATCTTAAAACATTCCAAGCCTTTAGACAAAGCTTCATTTCTTTAATCAATTATAAGTCAAAGAGTCTTTAAACCCACCTATAACCTGTAAGACCCCTCCCCCTTTGAGATGTCCCACTTTCTTGGGCCAGACCTATGTATGCGTATGCCTTCCATGTATTGATTTATGACTTTAACTTTAATTCTTCTCTCTCTAAAATGTATAAAACCAAACTGTCACCCACCTGCAGCAGTCCACTTCCTCAAGTCTTCCTGGGTGTGGCTCTGGGCCGTGGTCCTCAAATTTGGCTCAAAATAAACCTCTTTAAATTATTTTACAGAGTTTGGCCTTTTTTCCATTGACACCCCTATTAACATCTCTCATTTGGTGTACTACAATTTTACAATTGAACAAAAATTGATACATTATTATTAAATAAAGCCCATCCTTTAGGGTACATTCTTTATGTTGTGTATTCTGTGGGTTTGTAACAGGGAATGGCCTGGGGCAAAAAAAATATTTCTGTCTCTTTAAAACTTCCCCCACTCTTTTTGGGACCTGCATTCTGACCTGCAGCCCTGAGGCAGGTTAAGTCTTCTTAAAACTCCCAGGTGGCGCGAGCGCCCCCAGGTGGGCGGCTGGCAGAGTTCACAGGCTTTGTCTTTGGCAGAGATGGGATGATTAGAACAGCTAACTACAGTAACTGCCTGAGGTGAGAACCCTTCCTTTAAAAGCTGTGTATTTCTGCCTGTGTTGAGGAAAAAATTGGATTGTGAGACCATAGTCTCCATTTTTCCTCACTTTGCCAGGAAAGGAATAAAAATGTCTGTTTCCTTCCTCCCCAAACCGCTTGTCCTGGTTCTTCTGATTCGTCCTTCTGGACAAGTGGCCGAGTATTCGGTGACAGGTTTGGCAAATGTAGAACCACAGGTATCCATCACGACAGTGTCAATACACAATGGTTTCACTGCCTGAAAATCCCTGAGCTCCGCCTCCTCGCCGCGCCCCCACCCCACCAGTGTGGGAGCCTGGCGGGGTCTAGGTCTCCACCGGGTTCCCCTGAGTGCCCCGGACTCTGCCCCAGAACAGGGACACGGGATAAGGGCGTCCCCTGGGTCCCCTGGGTCCCTATGGCAGGGTAAGGGGTCTACCACCTCCCCCAGGACGCGGGGCGGGGGTAGGGTAGGGAGGAAGTCAGTGAATCCCCTCCCGCCTTTAATGGTCTTGGCTCCACTGCTCGCCAAAACCCCCGAGAAGAGAAACAAAGAAACCCAGCGGGGGCGGGCGCGGCGGAGGTTGAGCCCTGCCTGGGGCGGCCAAGGCCTCCTGCCCGGGACGTCCCGGCTGCGGGTTCGGACGCTGCTCCGCACGGTTTGGCCAGAGAGCGGCCGGGGCGCGCTGCGCGGAGGGTCCGGCAGCTCCGGGACGCTCGGTCCGCGCCGCTCCGCCTGCCCCCAGCGCTCCCGGGTTGGGGCGAAGGAGGAGCCGACACCAGGAACTGAAAAACGCGAAGGAGGAAGCAGCTTCTCCGCGAGCCACCTGCAGTGCGACCACACCAAGGCCTTGCTAGCCAGTGAGTATCTGTCCACACCGGAACATTAGGAAGAAAAATCTGCCCTCGCCAGATGTCACGGGCATCTGACCTGCCCGCCTCACCAGAGTTTGAGGAACTTTGGGGGGGTGCCAGTGGGAGATTCTTTCGGACAGAACTTTTGGTCTGCGGCTCAAGGGCTTTTGGAAAAGCCTAGAAAAGGAAACTGGCTTTTCCCCCTGTCATGGTGCAGAGCGACTCACTCGCTGTCCCCCCATCCCACTCTGCACCAACACATCTGCCCTGCCTAGGGTGGAAACTTGTGAAAGCTATGACCTCAAGAAACCTTGGTGTTTTAATTGGAAGAGAGGGATCGATTTGAAACAGGCCTGAGTCCCCTTATTTTTGTGAAGCACAAATACCTCAACTTTCTTGAGGAGACTTGTCTTTAAACTCGGTGTGCCACTATTTTCATAAGATACTGCTCTGTAAACTAAATGGACCCCCTAGTGGCCAAAGGAATATCCTAAAACTAAACTGCCTGCTAGGAGGAAGGAGGCCAGACATGCCTTATCATGCCTCCCTTCCCTTCTTGGAGACATCCTTTGTAACCCATTAACAGGCCTAAGGGTATGCAAGACAAACCTACAGATCCTCAATTTACCGAACAAATCTATGTCAGGTGCCTTATCTCTGATAACAGCTCCTTATGTTAAAACATTCCAAGCCTTTAGACAAAGCTTCATGTCTTTAACCAATTACAAGCCAAAGAATCTCTAAACCCACATATAACCTGTAAGCCCCTGCTTCCCCACCTTTTTGGGCCAAACCAATGTATGCTTCCCACGTATTGATTTATGACTTTACCAGTAACCCCTGTCTTCCTGAAATGTATTAAACCAAACTGTAACCTAACCACATCAGGTCCACTGCTCAAGGCCCCTTGGGAGTGGCTACGGGTCATGGTCCTCAAATTTGGCTCTGAATAAATCTCTTTAAAATTATTTTACAGAGTTTGGCTTTTTTTCCTTTGACAGCTCTTAGCTCTTAGTATTAATGGTGCTATATAATGATGATCTATTTAAAATGTGCCCATCCCTCACATTGAAAGCCTCTGACTTCAGCATTACAGTGTATCCATATAACATCTGTACCCCATTAATATTTTGAAGTAAAAAAATAAATACAATAAGTAAATAAATGCCCATCTCTCCACCCTGGCTGTGTAATTCTAGAAAATCTGTCCAGACCGCTCCTGTAGATGTCCCAGGTATTATTTCTTAAAATTGCATGTGGATTTACAATTACATCAAAATACAATGTTTGATTTAAAAATAAATACCAAATTTATCTCCTATTTGGACTCAGATGTTTTTATTTGAATTACGAATCAGAGTATAATTACTATAGTAGATAGATTTATTATGTACCTTGTTAAAGAAAAATTGAGGCACAATAAAATTTTTAAAAGTTTATTTGAGTAAGAAACAGTTCATGAATTGGGAAACATCAAACTGAAAGAGGTTTAATGTTCCAATCTACAGGAGCAAGTATTTATGGGGTAAATGTGGAAGCAAAAGAAAGAAATTATTTGATTGATTGTCTTATTCTATTCCATTGGAAAGTCCCTAAGTGTGTTGGCTACTTCTGATTGGTTGAGCTTAAGTTTCGTTTTTTAAAAGAAGAGGCTGTTACAAGAAATAGTTCAAGTTAAGTTTCAGTTTTGTTTCCAGATCAAGCGCTTCTGAAACCTAACTGGTTTTCCTGCTCAGGGGTTCTTCAGGCTTGTTCTCCATTTTAATTTACTTTAAGGAACTGTAGAGGATGTTAGAAAAGGCATAAAGGAACTGTGAGAAAGGCAGACATCTGGCAGTCCTGCAAACAGGACTTGGGATATGAATGCTTATCAGCCAGCTGCAGACAGCAGACTTTGGAATGGGTGGGAACATGATTGATATGCTGTCCCTGACTTTTTCTTTCTATCCTTAAGGAGTCATAAGGAAATACCAAGATAAATATAGGTTTATTGCATATCAGTAACTAAATTCCTTTAGAATAATGTGTTTGCTGGTGCCAGAGATTTTATCTGTATGTTCTTTGCTTTGACCTTGCATACCTTTCCCTGCAATAAATATGGAGGTTTTGAGAGGTACAGGAGCTCTTTGAAATGAAAAAAGTCTCTCCTCCTCTTTTCTGGCTTACAGGGAAAAATGTAATTGTAGGTCAGAAAACAAATGTATCAATTTACAAGTGTGACAATTATCAAGTTAAAGCAAATGATTACATTGCAGTCTTCTAGAGGACAAAGCTACAATTTCTGATGTCTAGGTGCCTTAGAAGACCCCTTTTCTGTAAATAACATTACTAGGACATTACATAACAGAAAAAACCAGGGCGTTACATTTTTATAAAAGTATCTGCACTTAGGAGAGTAATAATGATACTTTCGTGAATATTATCAATTTACTGTTTTATCAGAACTAGATTTAAGGACTCAAAATAGTGAAGTTTCTTTTCAGCTTTTCGGGAAAAGGAGAAAATTTTTATTTCATCTTTCTGAGACATTTTCTGTTAATAGTTAGTGATAGAAGGACCAGCATTTGAAGTATGAGCACCAAAAATGGACTTAAGAAGTTTAAAACTTACAATATAGAAAAAGGAAAGTTCACAAGAGAAATTTTTACAAATGAAGTAGGCTCTCATAATTTATATCTAGCGTCTTCCACCTCTATTCCATCCTACAACCACGGCCACACTAAATCTCCTAGAAGTACAATTCTGATTATTGACAGCCCCATTGCACATCTACCTTTCATGGGTCCCCAGTGGCTATCTCATGGCCATTTACTGTCTCTAATCTACCTTTATTACATCTTGTTACCAAGTTTTAAATTTCCTTTCTCCATATACTCTAAACCAGTGATTCTCAGCACAGGCTTCCTTTTAAGGATCATCTAGGGGAAGGACCTCTTAGAACATCTGGATGTTCAAATTTCCACCCCTAGAGATCCTGACTTAATTAGTCTATTGTACATTAGAATTGTTTTCAAAGTCCCCTGGTGATTCAGATCTGAAGGCAAGGTAGAGAATCTTTGTTCTGCCTCATTCTATGTGTAGCTGGAATAACTTAATTTCACCTTCATCTGTTGAAATCCTGCCTGCTCTTTTAGGTTCAGTAAAAGTGTCATCTCCCTCCCCATTAAGTATTTTCCCAAAGAAAAACACTCCCTGCCCGACACTTGGGCCACAAGTAGTACAGTTGGTAAATTCATTATAGATCAAGTTGACATCATACTATCTTTGACCCTTCTAAAGCCTCTCTCATTTATTCTCTTAATAGTTCCATTCCCACAACCCCCATAGGCACCCATTCTAAGGCACTTAAAGTGCACTGTTTTATTTTTAATACAGGTTTTATTTTTTGCACAAATATATTTATTTAGTAAATATTTTTATTTAGCATGGTGAACAACTATGTATCACAAGTTTATACTTAATTATCACAAAGTTAGTACCATCCATACAGCCACCACCCTAATCATAAAATAGAATATTACAGCAGTGTTCAATCCCTCTTGGACCCCTGCCAATCACGTTTCCCTTCTTGCTTCACAAATGAATCCTATTTCTTGACTTCACAGATTACTTTTGTCTGTTTTTGAACTTTATATAAATGAAACAGTTCAAGATGTATTCTGTAGTGTCTGACTTCTTGTACTGAAAATTATTTTTTTGAGATTTATCCATATTGTTTCCCATGATAGGAATTTACTCACATTCATTGCTATATTGTATTCCACTTTATTAATACACCACAATATGTTTCCATTCTACTGTTAATGGGCATTTGAGTTTCCATATTGGCTACTACAAATAATGCTGTTATGACCATTTTGTACATATCCTTTTCTATGCATGTATTTTTGTGGGGGGTAGGCGAAATATGAGAATTACCAGATCATGATTTCGTTATGTTCAACTTTAATAGTTATGCCAAAGTGTGTTATTAAATTGTAATAACTATTTATTTTCCTACCAGCAGTGTGTAGGAGTTTCAGCGGTACCATATCACCCCTAAACAATTATATATGTGTCTTTTTCATTTTAGCCATTGTAGTGGATATTTAGTGAGTTTTTTCCTTGTCCCACTTGCTGTGTGTCAGAATGGGATTCCCAGCCTTTTTGGCACTGGGGACCGGTTTTTTGGAAGAGTTTTCCCGCGGAGTGGGAGTGGGGTTGGGGTGTAGTGGGTGAGGGGGAGGTGATGGGGAGGATGTGACCTTGAACTTCAGTGTGTGATCAAGCATAGTTTGATCATGCCTAGTTCAGGCAGTGACCACGCCTGGTTCAGTGGGAGTTTCAGGCGGAGTTTGCCTTGGGGTGGGGACTGCAGGCAAACAAACCATTCAAAGGTCCGGAATTTTAGTTTCACAGCTTCCTTACTCTGGTGTGTTGCAGACTGTGTGTTCCTCTAAGCAAGAAGATGACAGTCGTAGAGGTTGCAGAGGGAATGTTAAAGACAGACCTTACCCTCAGAGATGGCATGGAGGAAGGAGGAGAATCTGGTAATGTAACTGATGAAATGTGAAATATCAAAAAGGCAGGAACTTTCTTCCACTGAAGCAGGCAGGCAGCTGGATTCAGGCTCACATTAGCAAGTCACAGTCAGTCTCCACAGAAGGGATTTGTTTACCAGGGAAGAAAGGTGGGTGGGAGAACCAATGTACAACTGTTAATCGGTTATTTTATCACTGTGTCTGTTACTTAAATATTTCTGGGGCAGGAGAAATGAACAGATTAGATCAGGAAGGATGAGGAAAGAAAATGTTCTTTGTGTTTCTGTTTAGTCTTCTATTTTCCCAGGTTTCTGGCAACTTGCAGTCTGGCAAGTCACATTATGATGTTAAATAGCATGTCCCTTGTATGCCAGAGTGATGACAAACTTGCAACAACCTTGTAATACATATACTAACAGAAGTTGCCCTGCAAAACTGAGACTTTTGGTTTTATAGATCCTTTGCAATTAAAAAGAGATATGGGGACTTGAGGGTGAGGGAGAGAGGCTGAACCCACCCACCAGCAAATTCTTTAGCATTTCAGTTTGAGGCAAATTCTGTAAGAAAGAGGAACACAGCAAGGAGTCCAGCAGAAAGGATCCCCTTTGCTGAACCTCTTTGTTCTCCTTTTTGAAAAACGTTTATTTTATTCTTTTTCTTTTTCTTTCCTTCACCCTTCCTCCTCAAGTTTATTTATTTATTTTTGTTTGGGAGGGCAGGACATTGGATTTCCTAGAAAACAAGGTTCATATTGAACAAAAAAAGAAATATTATAAAGCATGCTAATGTTTTTCAGCCAGTTCTTACAAAACTGTGAGTAATATGTAACCAGTCAGAATGTTACATAATGCGGTTGTGAAACTTATTCTTTTAAAAATGCATCCTGCTTTTGTAAGTTAAGTAAGTTTTAGATCCTGAAACTATTAATAAGTTAAAATTCCACCAGTAACATGGTTTACTTCTTTGTTCTTCTGAAGGATAATTCGTGATGTTTTTCCAACTCGAAATTTGAAGGGCACTGTGTTCAGTGTATACTATAAGAGGCATGTGAATTTAGAGGGAGACAAGAATATGGAACGCAGTTAAGAAAGGCAGAAGAGAAATAAGCAAGACAGAAATGGAGCAAGGACATTAGCAGGAGGAAACAGAGACAGGGAAAAACCAAGAGAAAGCAGGGTCTTTTTGAAGATTTGTAAGAGGCAAATGGGAGATTTTGGGGGAGATTTAAGTGGACATTTACATATTACTGTATAACAATGAAAACAGTATAGAAATCATAATATACTGAGTTTTTAAGACATTTTTGCTTTAATGCAGAAACAGGAAGAAAGAAGGTTAAGATTTTTATATGGAACCAAAATCCAAATGATATCCTATACTGCCTAAAACCATCCAATCCAATATATTAATATCTTTTCCCCAGTGTAAATTTAAGCTGGGGCTCCCTGTTGTTCTAGGGGATGTATGTTAAGTGAGTGAAATGTAGTGGCTGAAAGTAAATTAGCAGGAAGATTTTTAAAAGTATAATTTACATTCATTAAAATTCACTCTTTGGTGTGCATTTCTGTGGGTTTTGACAAACACATATAATTATGTAGCCACCATCAAAATCAAGATATAGAACCATATCAAATTCCCTCATGCTCCTTTGTAGTCATTCTTTTCCTCTGCTTTTGGCAACCACTGATCTGTTTTCTGCTCTTACACTTTTGCTGTTCCAGCATGCCATGTAAATGGAATCCTGCAATGAACTGCAGTCTGACTTCATTCACTTAGTAATGATGCCTGAGAGTCACCGTAATGTAGTATGTACCCACAGTTTGTCAAATAAGGGCAAGTCTGGACATAGATAGGGGAGACTTTATTCAGAAGGACTGTTACAGTAGGAATAACACTCTGACTTCAAAAATACACAAACGTTTCAAAATGAAACAGAAAAGGGCTTTTATTTTAGAAAGAGGTTAGGATTGGTTAGCAAACAACTGGTATGTAAGAGGGCATTGATGTGGAAGAGAGCTGGTGGCAGCAGGTGTTTCAACAGGAAATGTTTCTCTTTGTTTGCATATCTCAAAATAAAGCATTAGGGTGGGCTGTTTTTGCACATTAGTGCTTTAAAGCTTGGTGAAACTTGTGTGCAAGCCAGAGTTTAAAGGCTTGTCGGGAGGAAAGATGACTGGCAAATATTTGGCCAGCCAAAGCAGGATAAGAAATGAATAACAGGATATGTGGTCAAGGATTTTTTTTTTTTTTTTTTTTTTTTTTTTTTAGTGCTGAATAGTTTCTTATCCCTTCACCAGCTTAAGCATGTTTAAACTGTTGCCAGTTTTTGTGTGATAATGAATAAAGCTGCTGTAAATACTCACGTACAGGTTTTTGTGTAAACACACAAAAAAAGCTGCTTTTTTTGAGCCTGCCTGGTAACACATACGTGTTTAAATTTGTTTCTGAAATCTCTCTTCTGCTCCGTTGATTTATGTGTCGACACTTCTGTCAATACCACACTGCCTTTATTCCTATTGCTTCATCAGTTACGAAATTAAGTTTCTTTTTCACCCTCATTTCTACTCTTTTTGTTTTTCACTATCCCATAACTGGAAGATTCCCTAGTCCTCTTTGGGCCATGGCTGTCATTTATGGACCAGGACCTTTTGTGACAGAGGTTGGCAGTAGGAATGTTGAGGTACAGCTGAGCTTAGAGTTGATTCTATGCTAAATTTAATTTTCTCTCCCTAAGATCTTCATGAGATTGAGATTCTGATACTTGTATTTTATAGGTAAAGGTCTCCAAAGAAAATGTGTACGAATTATATCTCCTATAACTGACATCAAGCTTTACTGTTGCTTTTTCATCATTGCAGTCTTAACTATAAGTGTGGTTGCACTCTCTATTGTTTTGTCAGGTAAGTTACTTTTTCTCCAACCTGTACAATATTCGCCACATATTTATGTTGTCAGTAGATATTTATGGAGCTCCATTATGTGCCAGGCACTGGGTGAAATGCTTGAGGTATATCAGTGTACAAAACACACACAGAAACATTCCTAGCAGGAGTGACATAGGTAATAATAAATAAGGGCAGAGGTGGAACAGGTTACAGTAGGGTGGCCAAGGTAAGCCTCCTTGGGAGTGCACATAATAGTGATTTACTAACGTTAGGTCACGTCTCCCTGGGCAGTACTTAAATGTGGCAAGCAATGCTGAGGACCTGTTGCCCCTATATATAATGTACTTTTGTGCATTCTCACACTGCTTAAGTAGAAGGTACAAATTGTTAAGACAAAGGGATATGCCTGAAAACATTTCAGGTAGAGTTCTCACTTTCTTCTTTAATAAAATGACAATTCTGGTGGGAACACGTCAGGAAATAGCTCCATAAGTAGAATTCCTACATATTCCTTAAATATGTATTTAACAGAAATATATCTATATATGTACATTATATGTGTATGTACATGTGTGTATGTGTTTATATATATAAAAAGCGAAAACTACAAGAAGCCCTAGCTTGTACTTTGGTACCAAAAACAATATTAAGAATCATTTATGTTCACTGGTAGGTTTTGTACCTCCCAAGAAATATGCCATAGTAAAATCCAAGACAGGTAAGGCCTTTGTCTTTCCATTGTGAAGAGGAGGAAGAGCTAATATGAAGTGAAGAGGAGGGTATGGATAAAGAAAATCTATATGATCTTAGTAGAGAGTAGTATAGTTGTTGCTATAGAAATTGATTTCCTTGGAACTGTTAATATCAATGTACACCTAAGAAAGTCAGGGGTACAGGTACCCAGCCACAAGACCACTGGACTGATGACTGTGTTGTGCTTACGATGAGACTCTGAGTGATGAGTTAGGAAACCAGCAATCCAACATACACACTTCAAAACTGACCTCAGGATGGTAAATAAAAAAAGAGATAAAAGAGATGACAAATTTATGTATTATAATTCACTGTGATTATCTAACTTTTAGTGAGACAAGAAAAGGTGCTCTTAGAGCACTGTGTGTGTGCTACAGAGCACTCTGTGTATGCTGCCTGCCCGGAAAGCTGGATTGGATTTGGAAGTAAATGTTTTTACTTTTCTGAAGACATAAGGAATTGGACATTCAGTCAAACTTTCTGTACCTCATTAGAAGCCCAGCTTGTTCAGTTTGAAACTGTGGAGGAACTGGTAAGAAATGTTTTTGGGTCATGTTTTCTGTTGTATACATGGTCCCGAGGTGGGTCAGCTGCACAGGGCTAAAGCTGAAATATGAGGAAGGATCTCATGGCAGGCAGAATTTGGGGCATCAGCGTGTCTAACATTAGCTGAAGGTATATTCTCTTCCTAGAACCTTGTGAGACATTTTACATATATTTTCTCATGTAATCCTCACAGTTAACCTGCAAAATTAGATGTGTTGTTCTCATTCTATTAAGAAATATGGTATTCATATAATTTGTATATGGTATTCATATAATCCAAATTGGGACATTTTGGGTATTGAGGCAGGTGTTAATTATGATGGAATGACAGACATAAACTGGGACTTTCCCGGTCATACAGGGATATGTTGTCATTTTAAATAAAGTAATTCAGGATCAGAGACATTTGACTTTGAGAATTGGGGAGTAGTCTAACTCCAAAGTCTATGCTTTTCTATACCATGCTGCCTTCCAAAAAGAGAAGACTATAGGGGCAAGAAAACTCAAGGGTAATATGAAAGAAACCTATGTTGTTATTTTCTGTGTTTTATAATAGGATTTCCTGAAAAGATACAAAGGCCCTTCTGACCACTGGATTGGCCTTAGCAGAGAATCAGCACATCACATTTGGAAATGGACAGACAACACTGAATATGATACCTCGTATGTTTTGAAACTTCTTTTCCTTCTACCGTGTTTATGTGTGGTTATGTGTGTGAGTTGGGTTTATGAGATGAGAAATGTAATATGGAAAGCTAATGAGGTAACAAATGTAAATCTTCTTTGTGCTTTCATTTATTAGCTGTAACCTTGGGAAGCTTTACTTATTATGATTTCAGTTGAAATCTTTAACATGATGGTGACATTTGACACAGTTCTTGACTTTCATCCACTGCTTTAAAGCTTTTCTTTGCTGAAAAGCCTATTTAGAATGTAGACAGAACAGCTGATTTACAGCAAGGGTTCTACAATCCTAGGAAGCCACTGAGGAACTGATATCCACAAGGCTCTTAAGTCCACCTTGCAGCAGCTGCATCCATTCATTCTAATAAAAGAAAAATCTCCAGGAAACCTATAGGCCTCTTTCCCAAAGTTTTATCACCAGAAGAAACCTAGTGGACTGTGAACATTTCAATGGGTTATTTTGATTATAACCATTACATTGGAGCAGATAAAATGTAGGGGCCCAATCATTTCCATTAACCAAAGCTAATAAGCCCTTTTAGGAATTTACTGAGTAAGTAAATATTTTTAGTTTCACATATTTATGAAACAGTTCAGGAGAAGGCTGAAAATAGTCTTCACTAAAGGCTGCTGATGGCAGCAGTTCATTTGGGAACAACAGCAAGCACCAGTTAAATACCTAATCAACAACGTAACTGGGTTTAGTATGGACGAATGATAAACTTGGGATTTTTAAGCGACCCTGATAACATAAAGGGAACTAAATACAGAAATGGTGTTTATTACTGACAAGCAATATTAATGACAAACTTTGCTTGTCCTTTATTCACATTAAACATATAATGAGTGGGGGTGCTGGAGATTATAGGGAAGGAACAAATATAGTTGTCAAATCTAGCAATATTTAATATTTTTACATTTGGTTTTAGGTTTGCCATCAGAGGAGTCGGAGAATGTGCTTATCTGAATGACAATGGAATCAGTAGTGCCAGAAACTACACAGATAGGAAGTGGATTTGTAGCAAGCCAAACAGTTATGTCTACAGATACCAAATGACAAGCCCTTTATAGAATGTTCCATGAGGATGCATTGTAATTTGTTATATACAGTTGCTGCTTATTTTTTGGTCTATCAAAAATGTTATCAATGTGCATTCCTAATTTCAATTGACAGCAAAGATGCAAACTATCATAGAGTGATATAATACATACTGGTATAATACCAGCATTTGGAAGATTATGTTTCTAAATTAAATAGATATTTGGATATGAGTTGATGGTTATATTTTGAACATAGAGTATAGTAACTATCAGCGAACTCCTCTCCTATGACTAGATATAAAACATCTATATAGACAGTCTTTGCTTTGAATGCATGGGCCATAAAAATGAGTATCCTAACTGAAACCATGCAAAATGATTTTAATGATCAATGAGAAAAATTATAATTGGTCCATGACTCCAAAAGTTTTTGTTAACACATTCAAAATTCTCTTACAGAATTCAGTTACAAATATAAAGAGACATTTAAAAAATACTAAGACTAATGTTTATTTTGTACTCTGTAATTTAAAACATGAGAAACACTGACAAAATATATTTTACACTTTAATTCTCAATGTTTATGTTTTAAATTACAGTGTATTAAATAAATGTATCTGTAAAAAATAGTATTCTTTATTTTACCCTTTATTAGATTTAAAATTCTGCTTTTATCTCAGGTAAAATTACAGTTAATTACTTGAACTTTTTAAACATTCAATACTCAATGTTACAACCCCATATAAATTATTAAATTTCAAAGGCAAAATAGTTAAAATTTTTCTAGAAGCAGCTACACTGTACTGATGAGTCCCAAAAAGGACGAAATAACAATTTACAATGCATCCTCTCCCTTATGTTTTCCCTTTGTATTTTTCCTACGTTATTGATGCGTTTGTCTATTTGTTTTTATAATTATATAAAATTTTATTGTGTATATTTTAGTGCTCTTTTAGATAATTCCATAACATTTTATTGTATATATCTTCAGGTTTTGTTATTATAATTCAATAGAATTTTATTGTGTATACCATAAGGCTACATTTTTATATAATTGAATAAATTTTATTGTTTGTATTTTGAGGCTGTGTTATTTATTAGGTGCATACAAGTATATTTCATTCAGAAATAAATCTCTTTTTCAGTGAATTATCATTTTATTTAGTCCTAATAGTGCTTTTTGCCTTACAATCATTTTATTCCACATTTTCTAACAGGCAGGGACTACATCTAGTTCACTTCTGTATCCTCAGAGACTAGCATAGTGTAAAATATAGGATATATTTAAAAAATACTTGTGGAAAGATGAAATGCCTTTGTGATTATAAGACTCTGCCCTATTTGCTTAGTTTCAGCTCACTTTCTCATAAAGAAAGCTAAATTATACAGAAATCTAGAAAGCATAAAAAGGCAAGATTTTATATTGATAAACTGTGTCTGAGAAACTCACAAATGAAATTTGAGCCAAATTGTGACCCTAACTGACCTAGTATAATTTTACAAACCAGTTTCTAAGCCATATCCCTGAAACATGGATTCTATTACTTATCAGCTATGACCTTGATAAATTACAGTTGTCCCTCCATATCCCTAGGGGATTGGTTCCAGGACCCCTGCAGATAGCAAAATCCATGGATGTTCAAGTCCCTAATATAAAATGGCATGGTATTTGCATATAACATACACATATCCTCCCATATAATTTAAAGCATCTCTAGATTACTTATAATACCTAATACAACATAAATGCTATGCAAATAGTTGTTATACTATATTTTTTGTCTTTTCTTTTTGCTTTGTTATTTTTCATTGCTTTTTTTCTGAAATATTTTCAATCTGTGAATGGTTGAATTCCTGGATGTGGAACATGAAGATACAGAGCTACAGTCATGGAGAGTTCACTGTATATAGCTCCTCAGGCAGAGTTTCCTCATATGAAAAATGGGTATAATACCAGTTTAACTGGCTAGCTGTAATAGTCATGTGAGACCATGCATGAAAATCTCTTGTCAGTATATCTAACTCACAGTAAATATTTAATGAATTATTATTCTTACATTATTGCTCTATGGAAATAAAAGTAAAAATAAGAGCAATACTTTTGCCACCAGTGTGGGGACGTCTATGTGGGGACTTCTACTACCAATAAAAAAGTCAGTGAGCTGTTTCAATCAGTGTCTGATGCTTCGGTGGAAATAACTACTGGTTGAATTAATCATTGAAAGCCCATGTGGGAACCATTTCTTCACAGGAACAAGCATGCAAAAGTACATAGTTTGTAACATATGACAGGAACAATCTACATAATTTGGGACTTACCAACTCTTCCATTTTTATTCCATTCTGATTCATGCTTTACACTGCATCCAAATTGATCATTTTCATCCAAAATATGATCAGGTCATTCACTGCCTACACTTTTTAATGGTTCCTCCTTTGCTTTCAGTATATAATCCAAACTCCTGATGGTTATAAGGTCATATTATGTTACTGCTTTTCTTTCCATCTTCTCTCTGTCATTCCCTTCATAATCGCTATCCCTGCAAATTTGACACACACAAAAAATGAATAGCTGCTGTACCACCTTTCTTTTTGTTTCCATTTGCATGGAATATTGTTTTACATCCCTTCACTTTAAGTCTGATTAAGTCCTTGTAGGTTAGATATGTCTCCTGGAGACAGTGGACTTACATTTTTTTATCCATTCAGCCAGCCTATGTCTCCTCAGTGGGCAGTTCAAGCCATTTGACATTTACTAAAAGAATTGATAATTGGGGAGGATTTCTGTTCTTCCTGTTGAATAGAAATTTGTTGCTTTGTTTTACCTCTTGAGCCACTGTGGTATCTGGGTGACCATTAGCTTTTGGGTGATTTTACACTGGTAGGTAACTCATGACTGGAAATGAAAAGATGGAAAACAATATTCCATAAAAATGGAAACCAAAAGAAAGCTGGTATAACAGTTCTCATATCAGATGACATGGATTTCAAATTAATAAAATTAACAAAAGAGACAAAAATATGGTCATTATGTAATGATAAAGGGAATAATTCAATACGAAGACCTAACAATTCTAAATATTTATATACCTAACACAGGTACACCCAGATTCATAAAGCAAATCCTACTTGATCTAAACAAAATGATAAACAGCAACATCATAATAGGCCACAGAACATTTCTCAACAAATTTAAAAAAATAGAAATTATACCATGCATCTTCTCAGACCACAGTGGAATAAATGTAGAAATCATCTCCCAACAGAAACACTCATCTCTACTCAAAGTCATGGAAACTAAACAACTTTCTGCTGAATGAGAATTGGGTCAAGGAGTAAATTAAGATGAAAATCAAAAGATTCTTTGAACTAAATGATAAATGGGACACAAGTTATCAAAATCTGTGGGAAACAGTTAAAGCAGTCCTGAGAGGAAAATTCATAGCCATAAATGTCTACATCTAAAGGTAGAAAGAACACAAATCAATAATCCAATGAATTATCTCAAGGAACTGGAAAAGGATAAGCAAACCAATCTCAAACCCAGCAAAAGAAAAGGAATAACCAAGATCAGAGAGAACTAAATGAAAGCAATAACAAAATAACTATATAGAAATTAATGAAACAGAAAGTTGGTTCTATGAAAAGATAAACACAATAGACATGCCTGTCAGTAGATTGACCATAAGCAGAAAAGAAAGGACTCTAATGAATTCAATCAGGAATGAAAAAAGAGAAATTACAATGCATACCATAGAAATTCAAAATATCATCTCTGAATACTATAAAAATCTCTATGCACATAAACTTTAAAATGTGGAGAAAGTGGATGAATTCTTAGAAACATACAGCCTTCCTACATTCAATCAGGAAGAAACAGAATTCCTGAACAGACCAATATCTAGTAACAATATTGAAACAGCAATAAAAAATCTCCAAACAACAACAACAAAAGTCCTGGATCAGATGGCTTCACACCTGAAATTTACCAGATCTACAAAGAAGAACTGATACCTATACTGCAGAAATTATTCCATAACATTGAGAAGGAAGAAATCCTCCCCAACATGTTTTATGAAGCCAATATCACTTTGGTACCAAAGCCAGGAAAGGACTCAACAACAAAATAAAGAAAACCACAGATCAAGATCCTTTATGAATATAGATGCAAAAATATTCAATGAAATCCTAGCAAACTGAATTAAGGTGCTCATCATAAAAACAATCGACCACAACCAAGTAGGCTTCATCCAAGAGATGCAGAGATGGTTCAACATATACAAATCTATAAATGTAAATCACCACATAAATAAAAGTAGAAACAAAGACCATATCATCCTCTCAATAGATTCAGAAAAAGCATTTGCCAAAATCAGCACCCTTTTATGATAAGAATGTTTAACAAAATAGACATAGACGGGACTTACTTCAAAATGATAAAAGCCATGTACAAAAAACCCATAGCCAACATCATACTGAATGAGGAAAAATTGAAAGCATTCCCACTTAAAACTGGAAGCAGACAAGGTTGCCCACTATCACCACTTCTATTCAACATAGTGCTGGAAGTACTAGCCAGAGCAATCAAACAAGAGAAGAATATCAAGTGTATCCAAATGGGGGTAGAAGAGATTAACCTATTGCTCTTTGCTGACAATAGGAACTTAGATCTAGAAAACATCAAAGATTTTGCCATGAGACTACTGGAATTGATAAACAAATTCAGCAAAGTCTTAGGTTACAAACTCAATGTGCACAAATCAGTAGCATTCATATACGTCAACAACAAACCGGGAACCAAATCAAACACTAACTACCTTTCGCAACAGCAACTAAGAAAATAAAATACCTAGGAATATATTTAACTAAGGAGTTGAAAGACCTCTACAGGTAGAACTATGAAATAGTGAGGAAGGAAGTAGCAGAGGATGTAAACAGGTGGAAAGCCATGTCATGCTCATGGGTTGGCAAAATCAACATTGTTAAAATGTCTATACTACCTAAAATGATCTACAGATTAAATGAAATCTGTATTAAAATACCAATATAATTTTTTGCAGATCTAGGAAAAATAATTCTATGCTTTGTGTGGAACCAGAGAAGACCCCATATAGTCAAGGCAACCTTAAGCAAAAAGAACAAATTGGGAGGCATCAATATCAGACTTCAAGCTATACTACAGGCTATAGTAACCAAAACAGCATGGATTGGCACAAGAACAGAGACATAGGCTAATGGAACAAAACTGTGAACCATCCTCGTATTGCCATCTGATCTTTGACAAATCGTACAAAAATATTCACTGTGGAAAAGAATCCTTATGTAAGAAAAGGTACTCAGAAAATTGGATAGCCACATTATAAGTCTGCACCTCTCACCACTCACAAAAATCAGCTCATGATGGATAACAGACTTAAACCTAAGACATGAAAGTATAAGAATCCCGGAAGAAAATTTGGGGAAAACTCTTATAGACATAGGCCTAGGCAAAGAATTTATGAAGAAGGCCCCAAAGGCAATCACAGCAACAACAAAAATAAATAAATGGGACCTGATCAAATTAACAAGCTTCTGCACAGCCAAGGGAACAATCAGAGTGAATAGACAACCTTCATAATGGGAGAAAATACTTGCATGCTTTACATCTATAAAGGGCTGATAACTAGAATATATAAAGAACTCAAGAATCAGCAAGACAAAAATTAAACCAGCCCATAAAAGTGAGCAAAAGACATGAACAGAAACTCTTCACAAGATGATAGACTAATGACCAACAAACATAGGACAAAATGCTCAACACCTGTGATCATCAGGGAAATGCAAATCAAAACCATGATGAGATATCACTTATCTTCCATGAGAATGGCTTTTATCAAAAATTCCTAAACCAACAAATGTTGGTGTGGATGCAGAGAGATAGGAACACTCATACACTGCTGGTGGGACTGCAAACTGGTACAACTTCTATGGAAAGTAATATGGAGATACCTCAAAAAAACTAAAAGTAGAACCACCATATGATCCAGCAATCCCACTACTGTGTATTTACCCAAAGGAAAGAAAAGACATTCTATAAAAAAGACACCCGCACTCAAATATTGATAGCAACACAATTCACAATTGCAAAGATGTGGAGATTACCTAAGTACCCATCAATACATGAGTGGATTGATAAAATGTGGTATATGCATCCCAAGGAGTACTAGTTGGCCATAAAAAAAATGGTGAACTAATAATACCTCTTGTATTAACCTGAGTGGAACTGGAGACCATTCTTCTAAGTGAATTATCACAAGAATGGAAAAAAACACCGTATGTTCTCACCATTAAAATGGAACTAATCATTCAACACTTATGTGCAAATATGGAAATAACATTCATTGGAAATCAAACAGTTGGGAGGGGGAGGAGGGGATAGATAAGTTGATACCTAATGGGTACAGTGCACTCTCTCTGGGGGATGAGAATACTTATAACTTTGACTCAAATTGTTCAAAAGCAATTTATTTAACGAAAACATTTGTACCTTGTTCATATCCTGTAGTTAAGAAAAATGAACAAAAGACATTATATGCCAAGTAAATTTTCTTCTAGTGCACAGCAACTCAGCTTCTGGATGAGTCCCAAAAGATGCAATTTGTCAAGGCAGAGCTTATATAGAAACTCCATGGTGTTCATGTTCTTTGACAATAGTGTTGCTGTTTTAGCAATTTTAGAAAAAATCAGGGCATAGCCATCCATGGCTAGTTTTGTTTAAAGCCATATCAGCAACCGCAGTTCCAAAGACTGAAATTCCAGTGTAGAAGATGAAAGCAGATGGAGAGCATCAACTTAGGCTGTGGCAAATGAGTAGAGAGCTAAAACTACAGAGAGGTAGTTTGATCTGCTCATTCTTGATTTTAGATTAATCATCACTTTCCATGGATGTGCTTTATGATATTTATGCATATAAATATCATTTATTTATGTTTCTGCATCCCTGTGCTCTAACAGCTGTTATGTACCCAGGCTAAACCTTATTTTGTGTTACTCTTAGTTAATTTTCTCACTTCCCAATGAGAATGCAACTACATACAGGAAGAAGCCATAGTTGCTTTTCCTTCATCATGTTCTTAGTGCTTTGTGTAATCCATAGAAGATGGCAGGGATTTGATTAATATCTATTAAATGAATCTATGTTAATACATTTTTCTGTTATATTATTTTTAAAAAATCACACTTATTCTTAATAGTTTGTGACTAATTTGTTTAAAAAGTGTGGTTCTTCTGTACCATGAAATATACCTAATAGACTTCTGAGTTTCTTGGCTTTGAGTTAAGGAAAGTATAGCAATGACACAAACTCTCCCCAAAATACTGTGGAATTTAATCCTCATTTAAAATTTATCTTTATTTAAGGTAAAGAATACCTGCTCACAGCAATGGCACTAGTTATATCTAAACACATATGAGATTGGCATTTATTATAATAATATTTTGATTATGAAATAAATAAGCTGGAAATAGATTTTGACATTTTTTCAGTGAGAGTGAATGTACAATGTATGTATAGTGGTTGTTTTTCAATGTGTGAGACAGAGTTAGTGCTGGTATTGAAATCTTTGTAGTGAGAATCCCATGCAAGGTGTTTCATTTGGAAACTGGATGTCTTCATACTCTGGTTGGAATTAGAATTGGAGTCTGGTATCTCTCAGAATGTAATGTAATAAACAGAGAGAACATAGAGACCTCAAGAGCAGACATAATCAAACAAAGGAGAGAAAGAAATAGAAAGACACAAAGTAATAAAATTAAAAAGGAAAGAAGCCAGGGCAAAAGTTGTGGACTAAAAAGCTATACTAGATTTATTGTAACAGGAACTCAGGTGGAAAATTTGGGTGGGATCACAACTTCTAATCAAGACAAGATGCAGTGTAGGCTCATCTCTCTGATCCTCTCCTGAAAATTACACAAGTAACAACCAGTGGAGAATTTTTAAAGACGGTAAGGGAAAGGTGAGCCAATTTGGGACCTCAGGACTGAAGAACTAACACAGTCACAGGGTATCTTGTGCTTTCTCCCCAACACCCAAAAGAAGAAAGCCAGCATGACTAGGCACTTCTTCCTGACCCCTCAACCTGACAATAGAAGGCAGACACTTTCCTTACTCTGGCTGACACCTGCTGACAACACAGCAAGCCCAGCAGCACCAGCGAAGGGGCTCCATTGGGAGCCTCTCCCGACAATAAGCAGTCAGGGGAAGCACTCTTCCCTGCCAGACCTGCAACTCCCCTCTCCTACCTAGACAGAACACGTGGCCAGGGACACCAGCAGGGGAAAACCCACAGTCACAAGCACACTCTCCAGGTAACTTCTTTTATTTCTGTGAGATAGAGACTCCCTTTGCCTTCTGAAATGCACCAGGCAGAGCAGCTTGAGGAAGCTCCTTCTTTCCCCTCAAGCAGCACCAGCAGGGACCAGGGGATTTGGCACACAATAAACTGAGAAGATCAAAATAATGTTGTAAAGGCTCTGTGTCATTGGAACCACGGCCCACAAAAGTAGGCCAGAACATACATGCTAAACCTAAAATAAGATGACTGCCTGCTAAAAAAAAGTAAATAGGTTCCAGAGTCTTCAAACCTAATAGCCAAAATGTCTGGGGCACAATAGAAAATCATCCATCGCATCAAGAACCAGGGACACAACTTGATTGAAAGAAAATTCTCATAAAATTATTTTGAGAGTATTTGGGGTAAAAACTTTAACTCAATAAAAAGCATCTGCTAGAAACATACAGCTAACCTAATATTTAATGGTGAAATATTAGTGGTTTCTCCCTAACATTAAAAAGAAAGTAATTACGTTCTTTCTCACCATCAATATTCAACGTCATAGTGGAATGACATTGCATTAGGCAATACAGTAAGACAAGAAAAATAAATAAAAGGAATGCAGATTGAAAAGGAAGAACTAAAACTGCCCCATTTGCATACCATGAGATTGTCTATGTAGAAAACCTCAGAAATATAAAAAAAACAAACCAAACAAAAACATCCTAGAACTAGTTTATAAATTCAGCAAGATTACAGGATATAAGTTCAACACACAATATTTAATCACATTTCTATACCAACAATTAACATTTCAAAACAAATTAAGAACCTAATAGCATTTATAATTATTTCAAACAAAGTGAAACAGATGTATAAAATTAAAACAGGATGTGAATGCTGGAATTTTAAAATGCTGGTTAAAAAAGAAAATAAATCCTGGAGGTACACACTATGTTCATGAATTGAAAGGCTCAACATAGTAAAGATATCAGTTCTCCCCAAAGTGATCTATAGCTTTAATGTAATTACTATCAAAATTCCAGCAAGATATTTTTGTAGACATAGACAAGCTTATTCCAAAGTCTATATGGAAAGGCACAGGCCCTCGCATTACTAAAACAGTCTCAGTAAATAAATAAATAAATAAATAAATAAATCCATATCATGTTAAGTCTTATTCTATTCTAAGGTAATTAAAATATTCACAGAGGGCCAGCCCACTATTCAGATTAATAAAACAGAATAGTGAATCCATAAATAGACCCACACAAATATGCCTATCTGAATTTTCACCAAGGTACAAAAGCAATTCAGTAAATGGTGCTGGAGGACTTGAGCCTCCATTGACAAAAAATCAACCTCAATCGAAACCTCACATCTTATACAAATATTAATCCAAAAGGACCATGAACTTAAATATAAAACAAAAAACTATAAAAATTTAAGAAAAACAATGAGAAAAATTTGGGGATATAAAACTTGGTAATGAATTCTTAGATTCAATGAATCAAAAACATGATTCATAAAAAAATTATAAATTAGACTTCTTCAAAATTAAAAATTTTTATCCTGCAAGATATCTTAGAGAATGAAAAGCCAAGTGAGATACTGGAAGAAAAAATTGCACACCAGATACCCTTCAGAGGACTGGCATCTAGAACATATAAAGAACTTTCAAAACTCAACAATAAAAAAGTCCAGTTAGAAAGTGGGCTCTATGGATGCCTTTCAAACCAACTAGCTAGAAGTAAGCCAAACTTCACAGGTGAAGGGCCCAGTCCTCCACAAGACTGCCTTCACTTCAGAAGCCACCTGCAAATGCAGGAGTCCCCAAGCTACCCTCACTCTGACCAGCTAGTTATAAATTTGGGGATTCCCTCTACCCCATGAGGTTCAACAATTCACTAGAATGACACACGGAACTCAGAAAAGAGCTATACTCAAATTTACAGTTTTATTATAGCAAATGGATCCAAATCACAAGCAGCCAGAGGATGAGGCCTGGGAGTGTTCCAAACACAAAATTTAAGCTGTCCACTCTCCATGAAGTGAAGATGTATTACCCTCCCGACACGTCCACATATAACGACGTGCATGGTGCAGTTAGCCCTGGAACAATGTGAAGGTTAGGGCCGCCAAACCCACACACAGTCAAAATCCGCATACAGTTTTAGACTTTCCAAAAACTTCACCACCAAAAGCCTGCTGTTGACTGGGAGCCTTACTAATAACATAAACAGTCAATTAGTACATGCTTTGCACTTTGCAGAAAGTGCAAGATTTTTGCGCCTTCTGGCATAACTGCAGCAATGGCTTCATGAATTTTCTTTTTTACAATGGTCCTTATGCTAGATTCATTTATCTTGAAAAGGTGGGCATGTGCAGCTGCAGACCTCAATCTCTGGTAAATATCAAGCAATTCAACATTTTCTTGTAATGACATGACTTTACTCTGCTTCTTGGAAAAACATCCAGCATCACTTTGTATGTGTCTCGGGGTGTTATTCAAGGTTTATGGTATTTTACTAAACACAATGAAAACTATTCAAGAACCTCAAGAAATCACTTTTTAATGATATACAGTTTACTGGAGAGATGAACTGGTCACATGGAGATCATTAAAGCATCCCATGGCATTTTAAGCAGATATTTGTACAAGCTTATCAGAATAGCAACAGGAGATGCCTACAACATTATTAAAATAGCACAGAATGGGCTGGGCACAGTGACTCACACCTGTAATCCTAGCACTCTCCCAGCCGAGGTGGGTGTGGATCGTTTGAGCTCAGGAGTTCGAGACCAGCCTGAGCAAGAGCGAGACCCTGTCTCTACTAAAAAAAATGGAAATAAATTAGCTGGAGAACTAAAAATATATAGAAAAAATAACCCAGGCATGGTGGCACATGCCTGTAGTCTCAGCTACCCAGGGGGCCGAGGCAATAGGATTCCTTGAGCCCAGGAGTTTGAGGTTGCTGTGAGCTAGGCTGACGTCACGGCACTCTAGCCCAGGCAACATAGCAAGACACTGTCTCAAAAAAAAAAAAAAATAGCACAGCATATAATATAACAAATTTTTGCACTTATAAATTAATACTACATTTTTACATTTGTTGACATTTCTCTCTACTGTGAATGGTGCCACATATAGTTTGGTTTGTGTTTGTGGGTGTAAATTTTGATAAATTTTAACTTTTTATACTATGTTTGTGCATACTTTATGATGGTAAATGATAAAATTGACTAGTAACATATATTTTAGGCATCCATAACATATTTAAATTTTTCTTAATGTTTTCAATATTTCTAGGACATGCAGTTCATCTGTGAGTTTTTTCAAATTCTCACAAATCTCCAAAAAATTTTCCAATATATTTATTGAAAAAATCCATGTATAAGTGGACCTATGCAGTTCAAACTCGTGTTGTTCAAGGGTCAACTGTACGGCCAACCAGAGAAGCTCACTGGAGTTTCTGTGTCCAGAATCTTCTCTGGAGTTTCATGACACAGGTATGATTGATTGAATCATTTCCCATGAGGCTGTACTCAAAATCTAGCCTCCCTCTGCTTCTCACAAGGCTGACGTCACATGTTCAAAGCCCCCACCCTGGACTCGCATGGCTGTACTTCCCAGTGTGTCCAGCCCCACATTAACATGAACGATGACACTCCTTTTATTCGTATAGATCTTGAGGCTGAGAGAGCTTAACTAACTAATATGCTGTAATAGTTTGTGTAACAATAATTTACCACAAGCTAGTGGTGCTATGTTCTGAATGTTTTTGTCCTCTCCCTCATCCCCAATTCAGATATTGAAATCCTACCCTCCAAGGTGATGAGGAGATGAGGGTTTGGGGAAGTAATTAGGTCATGAGGGTTATGAATGGGATTAATGCCCTCATAAAAGTAGCCCAAAAAAGCTCCCTTGCCACTTCTACCACGTGGGGACACAGCTAGAAGGTGTCATCTGTGAACCAGAAAGTGGGCCTCACCAGACACTAAATCTGCCAGAGCTCTGATCATGGACTTACAGCCTCCTAAACTGTGAGAAATAAATTACTGTTGTTTGTTAGCTACCCATTTTATGGCATTTTGTTATACAAGCCCAAATGTGCTAAGACAAGTGGTTTAAAAACAACACAAATTATTATTTTACAGCTTGGGAGGTCAGAGGTTTAAAACGGCTAAAATTAAGGTGTTGATAGGGCTGTGTTCTTTCTGGAGGCTCTAAGGGAGAATCTGTTTCCTTGGTTTTTACAGCTTCATTCTTAGCTTATGGCCCCTTGCTGCATCTTAAAGATGGAGCTTTAAAAGCCAGCAGCATAGCATCTGCAAATCTCTCTCTGACTATGACACTCCTGCCTTCCTCTAATAAAGATCCATGTGATTAGGTTAGAATTTCCTGCATTATCCAGGATAATTTCTCCATCTCATGGTCCTTAACCACATCTGCAAAATCACTTTTGCCATGTAAGATAACATATTCACTCCAAGGTTTGGGAAATTATGACATGGGCATTTGGGTGGGGGATCATTATTCTGCTTACCATGTACACATAAAGTTAAACAACTATCAGGCTACAATAGTCATATTTGGGCTGGGCTTGTTTTGCCCCAAAGGCTGTGTTCTTTCATATCATAACATGCTGCCTTTCATATTCCTCGCTCTTTCATCATCTCCACCACCCATCCTGTTGTCCGAGGCAACAAGGCCGAAGACAAGTGGAATAGAGGTCAACTGACAATAAATAATTCTCATGATTTTTTGCTTGCCTCCTGTAACATTTTATCAGTTGTTCCAATCAAACAAAAATCTGATAATATATTAGTTTTATTTATTTATTTTTTATTTCAGCATATTATGGGGGTACAAATATTATGATTATGTATATTGCCCATGCCCCCCTCCCCCCTCGAGGCAATTATATTACTTTTATACTAGTCACTTGAAATACATCTATTGAGTAGTAATGGGTAACTTGAAGGGGCTTTTTCCTTTCTTTTTAATGTTCAGCCAATTAAGTCACTAATTACTGCCTCCTAAATATAACCTCAATTAAAAAATTTTATTTTGAGAAAAGAAACACATTTCTTCCTAAGTCAAATTAAAATTACTCCCTCTGTGTACTCCTTTCCCTCACGCTGGAACTCCCTAGGGATCATGTGAATACGTATGTGTCACTATATCTTATATATAGTATCGGCTATTAAACATAGGTTTACATAAGAAAGTAAACAGAGTGATATGGTTTAGAGATTATGAAATTCACACAGTTTAATATAAAGCCCTGTGACAATTGGAAGGTTATTTTCTCACATTTTTCCTTTTATAATTTGACCTCAAGTCATCTCAAATTTCAGGTGGTTTCCCAACAATGCTATATATCCTCTTCTTTCCGCGCCTAACTGAATAAACTTCCCTTCAACTAGAATACTTCTCTCTCCAGTACAAATGACTCACTTTCTCATTTAGGTAACTCTTACTCATTCTTCAGGTTGTAAATTTAGTTAGTACTTCCTTGGGAAAACTTATTCTGGGGTAAGTACCCTCACTGTGTGCTCTCATAATAGCTTATTCTATTGCCTTTCACAACATTTTAGAATAAATCATACTCACTTATTTTTCAGTTTTATATTAAGTTCCTTAAAGGAAAGGACATAATTGTATACTCAGAATCCACCAAGCGTGATGGCTGAAAGATATCATGTTTTAAAAATTTTCGTTAAATGGTAAATGAGTATTTCCATCATTATGACTCCATGAACTTACTTTTGGTTAAGTTTTCTCAGAATAGAAAAATCTGTTACAGTAAAATAGAAACTGACACATTTATATTAATAAACTATGTCACTAATTCACCAGTGCCACATCAGTTGATCGTTGACTTTTATATTTCAAAGCAGTTTTCAAAGCAGATCATTTACTCATGGGCTGTATTACTTACTGTGAACTTGAACAAATTAATCACCCAAGGAGCTCATCTGAAATATAAAAGTAATGTCACTCTAATTAGTTAGTTAAATCAATTAAATAAGAACACATATTTAAATCTTTTATTAATGTGCCTGGATCACAGTAAGCGATAATATGCTATAGTTTTATGTTGTCATGCCAAGGTAATAATAGTAAAAGTAATATTATTAGTTCTGCCATCATTGTGTTTACCTTCTGTCCTCTTTAAACTGACAATAAAATCCTAAAAGGATGTTAAAAAGGATAAGTCTGACAATTCATATTCACTTCTATATATGATAATTCAACTTGAGAGAAATCAAACTCATGCTGAGAACAACTAGAAGAGCTGGATTTTTTTTTTTTTAAATAAGTGTTAAGGTATTGGAGAGTTTTCAAGTCAACTGGAAGAGGAACAAACATTCTGGAAAGGAGCCACAGAGAAGTAAGCCAGCATTCTTGGAGCCACTCTTTTCTTAGAGGCCATTTGACAATAGGTCAGAGGCTGAGAATCTGGGTTGAGGACTGTGGCTAACCAGGATTCCTTCAGGAGAGATAAAAATGTGTTCCATGCTGGGTGCGGTGGCTCAC
>VBSM01003220.1:618830-641563 GCA_008086735.1 Cheirogaleus medius | reverse complement strand
ATACCACATTTTAATTATCCACTCATGAATTGACAGGCACTTGGGTTGTTTCCAGGTAGCACAATTCACTATTGAGAATTTTGCATCTATATTCATAAAGGATATTGGTGCTAGAGTTTTCTTTTTTTGTTGAAAAAAAAAGATGAGAAGAAACTAGTGAAAAAACTCCAGAAATGTGAAAAAGCAAAATAAAAAAATTAAGATTTATTTATGATTGATGGAGAAACTCAAATATTCATGCTGTGATCTGAATGTTTCTGTCCTGATGAATTTTCTATGTTGAAACCTAATCTCCAGTGAGATAGTATTAAGAGATGGGGCCTTTAGGAGGTGATTAGGTCATGAGAGGAGAGCCCCATGACTGGGATTAGTACCCTTAAAAAAGAGGCTACAGGCCAGGCACAGTGGCTCATACCTATAATTCTAGCACTTTGAAAGGCAGAAGTGGGAGGATTGCTTGAGGCCAGAAATTCAAGACCAGTCTGAGCAAAAGTAAGACCTCACCTCTTCAAAAATCAGAAAAATTAGCTAGGTATTATGGTGTGCACCTGTAGTCCTAGCTACTTGTGATGCTAGGGCAGGAAGATTACTGGAGCCCAGGAGTTTGAGGTTGCAGTGAGCTATGTTGATGCCACTGTACTACGGCCCAGGAGACAGAATAAGACCTTGTCTCAAAGAAAAAAAAAGGCTACAGAGAATTGTCTTGCACCTTTTACCATATGAGGACAAACTGAGTAAGTGCCTTCTATGAGGAATGGGCCCTCAGCCAACACTGAATCTGCCAGCACCTTGACTTTGGACTTCCCTAGCTCTAGGACTGTGAGAAATAAATGTTTGTTGTTTATAAGCCACCCAGTTTATGGTATTTTTGTTATGGCAGCCTGAAAAGGCTAAGACACTTCATCTATCAGGAGTGCTGGAAGGATATAAGAAAGAAATGAGAGGAGAGTAACTACCTGAAGAACTCACAAGATGGATATAAATACCATCACTGGACCTGAGTCATGGGTTTCTTTGACTAGTGCCAAAGACACCATGACTATAAACATGGGGAATATATTTGCTATGATCTTCAGGAATCTTTTGGGAAAGAAAAAAAAGATGAAGAAGAAATAAGTATCTAATGGTTGGGCCAAGTTGCTGCTGCAAAAATGACTTTTATATATCAATTGAGAAATGGTAAAGTAATAGTTTTTGTTCATAGTAGGGATTTTAATGTAGAAATTGAAGAATGCAAAATCATTAGGCTCATCCTATGAAATGTGGTGGCCAAGAAAAGATATAGTTCCTATGGTTTTACCAGTGTCAAAATGCACCTGTGGTTGACTATAATAGGAGAGAAAGGCTGAATGAGAAATAGGCAAAGTCCTTGAGTAACCCTTGATGCATTTAAAATGATGCCTTATTAGCATTTGTAAAGAACAGATATTCCCATTGATAAAAGAAAAACAATTAAAATTACATTTAAACTAAAACTGGATTTTCAATACCACGTAAAATTGTATTGTCATCTGTGTCACCACTAGGTTCAGGTGGTATGGAAGACGAGATGCCTTGATTGTTCAGCTCATAATTAAAATGTTTTTTCTCCTCACACAAGCCTTCTCCCTAATGTAGGGAAGTCACTCTTTGCCTGAGGCAGGTATCAGGTTAGTATTTGTCAACTCCAATCCATGCTTTCCTTACTCCCTCTGGTTTAATGGTCTAGAATCTTTAAGCTTCTTCCCTTGCAGTGAGCTGATGTTAGGCTTGTGAGTGGAGGACACTAGAAAGACTTTGTGGGAGAGAGGGGCTTCTCCTCTTGGTTCTGATTCTTCTATTTTGTCTTCTCTCTTTGTTGTTGCTATACTTTGGACAAGGCATAACATTAACATAAAAATTGGTCAACAAACATGTGGTAACAAGCAGAAACAAAACCAAAAACTATTCTGAAGTAGGAATATCATTCAGTCATCAAAAAGGAATACATTTATACATGGTACAATGTGGCTAACTCTTGAAAATATTATGCTAAGTGAAAGAAACCAGAAACAAAAAATCACATATTGCATGATTCCATGTATATGAAAGATCCAGAATAAGCAAACTCATAGAGACAGATGCAGACTGGTGACTGACAGGGGCTGGGGGTAGACGTGGGGAATGGGGAGTAACTGCTTAATGAGTATGGAGTTTCCTCCTAGGGGGTTGAAAATGTTTTAAAATTATATAGAGGTGGTGGTTGCACAACATTGTGAATGTACTAAATGCCACTGAGTTCTTCATTTTAAAATAGTTAATTTTATGTTATGCTCATTTCATCACAATTAAAAAAAACACAATTCTGGAGTGATATTTCTACAATGTGGAAAAATCTACACTGAATGTGAGTTCTCAAACAGAAAATGAAAAAGCACCATCTGGGAAAGTCAACAGAAGCAGCAAACAGGAGGATTAGAATCATAAAAACCCAAGATGATGTAAGTAACCTTAAGCATTAAGAAGTAAAGGAAACCATAAAAAAAGAAAAGAACAAGACTCTATGAAAAAAGAACAGGTGAATTATTAAAATAACTAAAAGGAAGTTCTAGAAATCAAAAATATAATGGTTAATATTTGTAATGAATGTATTGAACAATTGAGTAAATTTAACTGAAGGGATAATCAATGTGCTGGAACTTAAAGCTGAGGCTATAAAGAGATTTAAACATATGTAAGAGATTAAAAAAAAGACTTGGATGATAGATTAAGAAGATTCAAAAAAATGTCTCGTAAGAGTTCCAGAAAAAGGAAATGAAATATAAAAAATAAAGACACATAATATTTGAGGAGTCAATGGCCAATAATTTTCCAAAGTTCTCATTATTGGCTATTGAAAATATAAATTGTTACAATTGCTTTTAAGAAAAATACATTAATATCTAATAAAGGTGAAGAATGTGCATGTACTATGAGCCTGCAACCATACTTATAGTTTTCTATTAGAGAGAAAGAAACTCTTAGAAGAATAAGCATATGTGCAGTAATGTACCATGCAGCATTGTTTATAATAGGGAAAAATAGTAACTAAAAATTTTACAGGAAAAGTCTTTTGACAGACTGTGTTTATACATTAGAGAATCTGTATTTAGTCATGAGGAGTGCATATTACTCAATAATTTAAACATTGGATTAATTAAATTTTATCAGAGGAAAAACTTGTTTAATTGAGTTTAAAATAAAATATGTGGATTAATAAGTAAAGACATAAATACTTTACTAATTTCATTAAGGTCTGCTGAAACAATGTCTTCAGAATAAAGCCAAGTACTATTCAGAAGAATGTCCCATTCAGAACCTGATTCAAAATCAGTTACGTTGCATGCAATTGCAATGGGTTTGATTATTTGATTAGTTCACAGGCTACAAATATTAGATTAGCAATAAAGGATGAGAAAATGCCCAGAGAAGAATTATGAGACTGAGGAGCAACAGATGAGAGCTGGGAGAAAAACAAACAATACAAAGCAGATGTATTTACACAAAAAAGGCTTGTCACTTGGGTCCCTTAGTTGAGAGGTGTATAGTCCTATGTATCTTTGTTTTTCTAGAAGTCTGTATTAGTTTGCAATATGGTTTTAAAGTCCATATTCTAAGTGGATCATTGTCACAAATTTCATTTTGTTCCATATTCCTGTTCAATATGTTAGGCCGAGGACAGAGGAATAAAGTTTGGAGACAATAAACACATGATTGAAGAAAGAAAGAGGAAGGGAAATGTTGTAGCGGCTATACTGACAGTGCGAAGCCAAGGCGTGCTGTTGGGTAGGAGAACCGCAGGAGCCAAACGTCCTAAAAATGTTGCCATTTTCACAGAGCAACACTTATGGGATTAGACCAGAGTTTATTTGTTGAAAATATATTTAAATTCATTTTGACATCCTTCAGAATAAACACTGTTAGCTGAGAAGGCAGCACACTGTTCTTCTTGGCTGGCCCTGTGATGTTGAACCTACAAATTGAAAATGAAGAAATATATTACAGTTTGGAGATGGAATCCCTCCTCTGCTTCCAGTAGGCTTTTGACTATGACATCTCCCTCCCTTTTTAAATGTCATCCCTTTTTTAAACATAAACTTTTTCTTTTAAAGCAGTTCTAGAGTTGCAGTACAATTATGGAGACAGACTCCCCATATACTACGTAATCTACACCCAATTTCCTCTATTATTAACATCCTTACATTGGTAGGATGCACTTATTACAATTAATGATACACATTGAACACATATGTAATGATATTACGCTACTGATATGCTGTTATTAACTGAAGTCCATACTTTACTCAGATTTCCTTAGTTTTTACCTAGTGTCCTTTTACTCTTCCAGGATCCCATCCAGCTTCTACATTGCACTTGATCATCACGTCCCCATAGGCTCCTCTTGGCTGTGACAGTTTGCCATCCCTTTATTGTAAACATCCAAATCCCTCTTTAGAGAAATCCCTTTGAATGTGATCCTGGAATGTCCCCAGTGCTGTTTTGACCAGAAAGAAAAATTCCACTCTATTCTCCTCTCTTAACCGATCTCATGTGTTGGCAGCTGCATGTCTCACCGGTGCCCGTCTCAGGGCCCGTCTCAGTCTTGTTTGCTGATCTCTTTGTTGGACTCCATCATGCTGGGGAAAGGAAAGGTTGAAGGAGGGACTTTTATCTTTGGGTTTGCTCTGAAACATCTAAGATTATATCTAACTTTAAGTTTGAGGTTGACATGATCTTTTCACAAACCGAATCATGTTTCCTTTGAAGGAAGTCATAGTTGCCATCAGCACATAACCGTCAAGAGGCCCTGGGTACGCTGACAGCAGCCAACTATCAGAGAAGGTTGCAGCGAGAAGAGACTCAGACACCCAAGAAACATTTTATGGAAGACCTAGTATGTGCTAAGCATTGGGTCAAGCACTGGCACTACAGCAATGAAAAGGATAACACAATTCTGGATTCCATGGACTAATAGATTATTCATTTTAAGAAGAATGATAAATGCATGAGTAAATAGCTGACAGATTCCACATGCCCTTATTAAAGATCAGTTTTAAGAAATACTCAGAATTGTAAAGAACATGAGGTACTGTTTACTCAGTTCCTAGTCTTCCCTGCTGATGAAGTGGAAAGTCCACTCCAAACATATCATTTCTTGAATTTAATATGTTTGAATCTCTAGAAATGGCCAAAGAAAGAACTCTAGAGAAAAAAAAATACTGAAAAATACTTAAGAAACCACTTGAATAAATATATGACTTGCAATCTAAATGACATATTAAAATTTTTCAACTTAAAATGATCAGAATGGAAAGAAAAAATGAATAGCCAGCATGACTCAGAACAATTGTTTTTCTTTCTTATGTATAAGTATTTACTGGCCTTAAGCAAAATAACACAATATCTGTGTAATATTATCTAGAGGCATTAGTACCTTCACAGGGGTAGGGCAGGGTTTTTTCCATAGGAGTGAAGATAAAATCTTTGAGAGAGCTAATTTTTCATTCATGAGAACAGGGGAAGACTGAAAAATCTCAGGGAAATCCACAAATAGGGAGAGTGAAATCTCAAAGGCTGAGCTCCAGAGGGCAGAGGGGGGGATAAAGAAAACAGTTGTCTGCTCCACTGTAAAGAACTAAGAAACACCACACGGGGGGTATTTTGAGAGAATGATGTATCCTATACTCTGTGAATCTGCCCTTCAAACTTCTCCATACATCTTCAGTGACACAGGTATGTGCTGTTAATACTTTGGAATAAGTGGATTTGTGATGGTGACTGCAAATGGTGTTGAGTCCTGCTTTAAGGATGTCATAAAGTAAAAGTAAAAACTACTTGCAGGGACAGCTGAGATCCAAGTTCCAGTCAACATTATAGCACAGGACCAAGGAGACAAAGATAGAAACCCTATTTGAGGAGTAGGCTGCTTCATGTCTGAGAAAGAAAAAAATTCTCTACACTTGAAAGAAAAAAAAAAAGTAAAATCCTCAGCATTTCTGATAACATACTTGAGCAATTTTCTGGCAGTCTTTTTGAAAGCAAAATCATTAAATATCTTGGCTACTTGCCCCCTGCCAATGCTTAGGAGATAATACTTTATTACATCCCTATCTAATGAATCTATGGAGTTAAAGCCTGGAGATATGTTGGTTTTCCTGGCAAAAGAATATAGTTCTATGGAAGGAGAACATTTTGTGTCAGAGGAATATGGGGTAAGATTATTTGGAAAAGGAAATTATTTGGAAATTGCTTGACTTCCTTCTCTCTGAGAAACAGCCTCCAAACTTAATTTCCACAGCTTTTCTTTTGTTATATTCAAACAATAGCTGCTCAAAACCAGGCTATGAGTGATGAGATAGACACATAGCTCCCACTGCTCACAAAGTCCTCCTGCACTTCCTCCACACCCTCAATCCCCTCTCAGATTGTTTGGTGTAATGGCCGCTCATGTCAAATTCATCTCTGGCTTTACTTCCTTAGGCCAACTCAGGATGACCCTGCAGCTAAGCACACTGAGAGGAGGGACCTGTCTGCTTTGTCTCTCAGGAGCCAAAATAGTACCAAGCACGCACATGCTCACTGAGTGATTCAAAATGCCCTTCTTACAATGGATTATTATTGGTTTTTGTTAAGTCGCAGAAGTGAATAAAGCAAAAATATAATTGCAAAGTTGATTCTTTTTCTAATTACATTAGTTCCTCCTTTCTCTTTTGTTTTGCTTTCCAAGGGTTCAGGTACTTGCAGGCCACCGTAGTTTGAAAATATGAAATGAAAAATTCCAGAAATAAACAATTCATAAGTTTTGAATAACTTGTATTATGTTACATTGTTATAACTTCTATTTTCTTAGTTATTAATGCCATTGTTAATCTCCTACTGTGCCTAATTTAAATTAAACTTTATCAAAGGCCTGAGAGCTGAACTGAAAGTGCACAGACACCAGGAGGGAAGAGTGGGAGGGAAGCTGCGGAGAGAGCGGCAGGGACACAGGCAAGGAATTACTGAGTTCCCTGTTCCCCTATCACCCGAACCCCGGAACCCCCGCCTCCACAGAGAGGAAAAAACGACAGCAAATACAAGCCATTACACCACTTCCTCCACACTCCACACCCACATTTAGCGAAAAACAAACACATTTAGATCCTCTACTTTTATCCCAGTAAAGTTGGTTTTACCAGAAATATTATCAAATCTACTACTGTTCGTCACAGTAACCCTATGATGGACTTGATGATATTCCCGTATGCACAATGTCATTCAATCCATCCAGCTACACAGTTGACGGCTGTCAGCCTGAAGAACCCCATCGTCTGTAAGCCAAATAGGTCAGTTGAAATGTTGGAAAATGTTTATCAAAAGGTACCTGACGCCCCTGGAGGGGTGCTTTTTCACATGTGTGCCCCTGTGCCCCATGGCTAGCAGGGGCTTGCTCTAGTCCCTCAGTTCATAGGGAGCAATCTCAGAGTTGAGTTCTCTCCAGTTGTATCTGCCAAGACAACTACAGCCCCCCGGACTTCCTGGGAGCATGCACATCAACAGCAGCACCTCAAAAAGTGAGGCAGGGGTGGGGAGGTGGTTGGTGATGCAATCCCAGCATCTTAGGACTGGAAAGGCTCCTCCGACTTTGCTCAGCATGGAAGTGACTCTTCTGAGAGCATCCAGTACACAGGTCAGGGTATTATGGTGTAGGAACTGGCTGCCAGGTTGTAATCCTTGACTCTCTGCTTGTTATCTCTACCACCCTGGGCAACTTATTTGTACCTCAATTTTATCTTCTGTAAAATGGGCCAAAAAATATAGTCGTCACAGACAGTTTTGTTTTGCTCTGACACTTGCCTGAAGGCTCTGCAATCAGACAGAGCTCAGAGTTTGTGATGTCAGTGAAGAAGGACCACCTCAGAGCCAACAGAAAAAAAGTGTACCAGGTACCCCAAACTCCCTACACTCCAAAGAACAGGCTCTTAGGGCCAGATTTAAATGATGTCCAGACCATTTCAGTGGGTTGATCAGAATTTCCAGAACTTTAGCTGAGAAACAGACAACTTCATAAGACTGCTAACTCAAGACCCAGTGGAATAAGAATTAATTACATAGACTTGATTGAACTGATGAGTCAAATTTTACTGTGGTTTGATGTTGTTTTCATGTTTGATTTTCTGGATCCATAATGAAGCCCTTTCTCTTTCTTTTTAAGCTATTTGTAACTATTAACAATCTAGTAGATTCTTTTGTAAGTTGAAATAAGTATTTTTAAGATCTTATTTTTACTGTCTGCACTCCCTTCTCCCAAAATTCAGAAATTTATTAGGTCTTTACTTTTCATGGTAATCTAGTTATTTGTCATGAAACAAAATAAAAACAAACAAACAAAAATAAGATGAAGAAGAAAATCCAGAAGACAATAGCAAGAGTTAGTCCCCTGTCGCTTTTGTCACTTTAAGAACTTGTCCCTGTTATATGCACCAAACATGAATTTGATCTGTTTGTTGCACATCCTACTGTTGAGGGATTTCAAACAAAGGAGCCCTTCTACTTAACAAAATGCCTTAGTAGCCTAGAACCAAAAACATAGTATGCAATAGATGTCAGCAGAGAGTCTTGTCAAATATCACAAAACCTAGACATTATGAAGGAGAAAGAAAATAAGGGTTTTTTTTCTCAGCTTTTTCCAAAACAATAAGAAAAAGCAGGAGCAAACTGCAAGTGCCCCTACAACACTTCTAGTAAGAAAGCCCTCTATGAGGCTTTTATGAGGTTCGATATAGTGTCCATACTGCACATTTCAAACTCCTGCCATGTGTAGGAAACAAATCAGGGTCTCTGTGAAGCAGGCATCGTGAGATTAAGCTCTCTCCAGCTCAGTAGCACATCTTTAGAGAATTCATCTTTGAGAAAGACAAAGTAAAAAGCACCATCTATACCCTCCTAAATGTTCTATTAATACATATCAAAGTGATATGAAAAGCCATGTGAATGCTCTGCAATCGGTGGGAGAAGTTGCTACAAACAGTACTTCATAAAACCAAACTGTGCTGAAAGGCCGCCCACCCCAGATACCTCCCTTGGCCCTGGGCTCCCAGCCACGGACAGTGCCCTGCCTCATACTGACAGGGGAAACGTCTCTCCCTGATTGCTCGGAAGTCTGATGAAGCTACATAATACTGAAATGTGGAATAGACTCTCAATCATGAAACCAAGGGGTTAATTTGATCAGGTCTGCCTGTCCTGCTTGCTCTTGGTCACTTGCTTTTTGTTATCATTATTATTTTTGTTTCCTTTGTCCGTGAAGCTGAAGGCTGTGGGAGCGGAAGTTTACTCCACTGAGTGCTGAAACTTACATAACCTTCACTGGTTGCTTCATAGATAACTTTCTTACTTCACTATGGTAATGACCCCTTCAGCTGTTTCTCCGGAACTTGGGCCAACTCCTATGCAGTTAAAACCAGTTAACCGGTTCAACTGGGCTTGTGCAGATGCCCTAGAGATGGCCTTTTCACATTGGAGGGCCAAAAGCTCCACCCTGGGATCATGCTAAGTTGCCATTTTCTGAATGTATGTCCTATGAGATGCCATGAACTCCGACTACGCTTGTGCAGAATGAACCTGTTGCTTCGTTTTCCCAGTGCCATTCACCTTTCCCCCTGCCTTACACACCTCCCACTGTCCTAATCCATAAATGGATCATCTAAGTCTGATCATCTTCAGGGAGGTGTATTTGGAAGCTCTTCTCTCTCTGTGGCCTTGTGATGAAATCTTTTCCCTTTTGCAGAGCCCATGGCGCAGTGACTGATTTTACTGCGTGCGGGCAGGATAGACCTGGATCTGAGTGGGAACAATCCAGCCTTGAAGAGTAAATAAACGTGAACTGAGTGCAATAGTGCAATGCCAAAAGATAAGAATAAATATGTTTTTCTGAATTCACGACATTCCTCTTCTATCTATTGATATAAGAAGTATGTCCTTGCCTCCCAAAATAAAAGATCCTGACTCAGCCCTTGGCAAAGGCATGGGAGTCCTCACAAAACCCCCCAAAATAAAATGAGACACTAGAAACACAGATGGAGAATGAAAATATGTTATGACAGATCATGCAATGATGAAGAGATGGCGACTGTGTATGAAACTTAAGGTTGTTGGGTCCAAACCAAGAAAATGAAATGAGTATCTATCCAATTAACACAAAAAATAATATGAAAAATGGGATGAGGAGAACAAATGTCAATGTAGGAGGTGTTTCTAAAAGTAATGATGTGGTCAGGGAAGTTGACATACTATAAAACTACCAGGAAAGTAAAACTGATATTGCATATGCTCCAAGGAAAATAATCCTCTAGTAGCTTCACCAATGTTGGATCAAAAATTAAATCAACTCAGCGTAGAAAAGGAAAAAGGCAAGAGGTACAGTGAAATTGATCTTTTGATTCCTATAGATGGGATTGATAAGAATGTAACTGCTTCTTATATAGCAAATTATCCATTTTATAGACAACTACAAACCCAAGCTCAAACCTTCAAATGAAGTTACAAGGGCATATACTGAGAATTGGAATGACTACTCACCTTAAACCGAACTCTTACCTGGGAATGGAGCATCAGGTGCACCATGCATCGAGCGTGTTAGTGCAGTGGCTAATCTGAAATCTACTCCCACATTGACTGAACATACTGCTACAACTCCATTTGTGCCAGATTTTGAGATATAAACAATATTTTGGAGTTAAAACTTGGATTGAAGGTTTCAAACCTCCATGACAAATCAACACTACTCCTAGTCCTACTAAAAATGCACATTAAAATATAGAGGTAGAAAGTTATATGCTGCTTCCCTCAGAGCAAACTCTTTTCCTTTTGTATAAAATAACTAACTTTTCTCCACAGCCTCATTTAAGAAAAACGCTAATGCTGCCATCAATCAGAAATCTGTACACATCTCTATCCCTCCAATAACTCTAAAAACTATATCTTCTCACTAGTCAGTTAGTACTGCTAAATCTGAAGACTGACGATTGTTTGTTCCTCACAAATATACCTGAGCTCTACGCCTTCTGCTTTTACCCCTACTGTGGCAGAAAGGTCACAGTTTCCAGTAAAACATGTGCTGCTCCTCGCAAATCAGTGAAGTTACATCTGCCAAGACTCCAATCAACATATAAGAAGGGAAGACTAGTTCTAAAAATAAACTGGTAGACATCCTACAACTCAGAGGAAATATCCCCACTTATAATGAACAGAAATTCTAAGTACTGCATCTAACTGCCTGCCCATCGTTCATTTTTAAGAAACAGATTTCTTTAACATTCCAAAGGTCTTAACCAAAGAGATTTGACAGTTTTCTGACTACAGTCCATTCTGGAGTGGTTTGCTGCCAAACTGAAAAAAGTTATTGTCCCTTTAAATAAAAAATCTATGAATGGAGAATCAAGACTCATGTCCCCTAATGCACAGGACAGCTGTTAGATGTTGTACTGCCACTTTATTAACCAACTTCATACTTTTGGAGAATGTTTGTAAATATGCATTCACATTTGCATTTATATTTATATATAGTCTCAGAATATAAAAATTTTTCCCAAGTATTTTAATGCCAAAAGAAAATTACCATCATTTATACTTTTCAGTATTTTTATTTTTTGTCATAAAAATTGAATATTTTGCTTTAAAACTTTAAAACTACGTGTAAATGACTTTCTTTTTTTAAAAAAGAAATAATCACCTTTTGCTGGTTTTATTTGCTGATTTTATAGATTGACTTGCATATTCTACAATGATGACTTCTAACAAAAGAATAAATTAAGCTTACATTTTTATCATGTTATTAGTAGCTGGGTGGATATATATCTGATATTTACTACCTCAGTGCTATTCTTCAACTGGAAACATTTATGTTATATTAAAGTCTATTTTATGTTGAAAGAAGGATCTAGAAAACTGCTGTCAGAATGCTGTCAAATAATGTGTTTAGTTTAAAATTTATTTTCAGTGATGAATCATTTAGTATCCAAAACTTATCCTGTATTTTCTTTATGTCATTGCCAAATCAGTGACAGATTAATGGGTACCTCATAGTACTTTAATATTTTATTAACATGTAATACTTGGCTTTTATATCTTTAGAAGTTGGATTGCATGCAGAGTATTTCAAATAAATAGTTTCTGTATGTAATTATAACATTTTATTCACAATTATGACACATTCTATGTGCCAGAAACCTTAAAGAATTTCCTGTGAAAATGTGGCTATGTTGTGATAGTTATTTCACAGTTGATATGTAGAGGAGAGAAATAAAGGTTAGCCTATGTCTGTTTGCAAAAATTGAAAGATTATTTGGAATTCCAAAAATTCTGGTTTCAATTCTAGTAAAATGATAAAAATAAAATCATTATGGAGGCATGCAATGGTTGTCAGCTGAGAGTTCTGGCAAACATCACAAACCTAGACATCATAAAGGATAAAGAGAATAAAAGTTTCACGTAAAATTAGAAATACAAGCATCTGAACCTATATAATAATTTTATCATTTTATTAGAAATAAAACTAAGATTTTGGAAACATATATACATTCAAGCCAGAACTGCAAACATTATTTAGAATAAATTGATGAAAATGTAAATCTGATGATGTAGGCACCAGTGGTAATCCTTCCATGCCTCTATCCCACTTGGTAAAACCTGAAGGTTTTCCTGTGGTTCACAAGTTATTATATGATAAAGTCCCAGGTACTTCTGCAAACATGTCTTTCTACAATTCTTCTTGCTGCCTGGGGTGCAGTCTCACTGTTTTCCCTGACCAAGCTTGCTCTCCTGACTCAGGTCTTTGCACTTGTTTCTTCTGCACGGAAAACTATTTCCCCATAATACAGCTTGTTTCTGCATTTCCCTCAGATCTCTCCTCAATGTCATCTTATTAAAAGCCCTTTCCTGGCCTGGCGCAGTGGCTCATGCCTGTAATCCTAGCACTCTGGGAGGCCAAGGCGGGAGGATGGCTCAAGGTCAGGAGTTCGAAACCAGCCTGAGCAAGAGCGAGACCCCATCTGTACTAAAAATAGAAAGAAATTAATTGGTCAACTAAAAATATAGAGAAAAAATTAGCCGGGCATGGTGGTGCACGCCTGTAGTCCAAGCTACTCGGGAGACTGAGGCAGAAGGATCGCTTGAGCCCAGGAGTTTGAGGTTGCTGTGAGCTAGGCTGACCCCACGGCACTCTAGCCCGGGCAACAGAGTAAGACTCTGTCTAAAAAAAAAAAAAAAACCCTTTCCTGACCATCTTCCTTTTCCTTGCTCTATAATCACCTAAACGTGCTTTAATTGCTTTATTTTTCTTCATGTTATTAATATATATATTTTAATGTTTTCTATATCCTCTCTCTAAAATGGAAACTAAAACTCTGCTTTTCTAAATGTTTTAAAAAACTGGCGTGTTTGCAGTGCCTCCAAAAGTGTCGGGCTTAGAGTCCCAGCTCATGAAAGCTTTGTTGTCAAAGCACTTGAAAACACTTTTCCTCTACTCTCTCAGGCTTTTTTTTTTTTTAACCTGAGATCCTGAAAATTAAACTGACAAGAAACAGATTAACAAGAAAAAAATGTTTATTAGAATGCATATAGGAGCTAACAAAAGTAGTAGCTATCTCATTAAATTGCTAAAGTTAGAGCTGATGTATCTAACTTGGGCTGAAAAGGGGAAAGGAAAGAAAATGTTGCTAGTAGGAGAACAAATAGGTGTCTTTAGGAAAGACAAATGTGTTTTTCAAGAGAACAAACTAGAGATAAAAGAGCTTGTGATAATGTCTGTTTATGCAGATTCGTGGTTTTGTTGCCTTCCTCATAACTATAAATCTTTCTGAGAGAGAAATTTGTGATAGATTTGTTTTCGGTCTTTTTGCTGAAAATAACCACAAAAAGAGGATACAGAACAGCTTCACTCCTCAGAAGTTTTAACATGTGATCAGATAAGAGAAACCCCGAGAAGGCCTCTTTTTTGCATCTGTTGAATTTCAAATGTCTTCAGTTTACTATAATCCTTATGCCTAAGTGGCATATTTTGGGATGGCACATTCTGATGTCCTTCAGTCTTTTGAAAATGATTTTCTTATTTCAGTCATTTCACTTCAATTCTGGATTCTGTTCGTCTGTCCTGTTCAGCTGTTCAGGTTAATTGCTTAGATCAGGTTTGATACCCTTACTGCTGCTAAACCGCTTCTCATAGACCACCAGCTCCAACTGCCAACTTGCTACCACTTCATCACAAACATATCCTTGACTATATTTTCTTATTTTCAAAATTCTTAATATAGTTTATGACTCATATTTATTAGGCATAAACGAAATGCTTGTTTTACTGACAAGATGGCAAAAAATTTAAGAAAGTGTCAACTGCCTACCAGAATCTTGTGATCAATGTGTGAGATAGTAAAGGCAGGGTCAAATGGCACTGCTGTATGTGGTTTAAGCTGATAAAATTTTTTTCTGACAGGAGACTTAGAGTAGCTTCTTGAACTGGGTACTAGTATCTTCAGCAGTAAAGTGAATGCAGGAGGTAGAGTGTGGGTTAAAGATGATATAATCATAGTTAACTGATAGTTAACTGTCTTTTAAAAAAGGCATTGTTTTTTAATGTGCATTCCCTGTTTGAATATATCTCCTGATTAGAGAGTACATACTTCCCAAGGACAATTAAAAAACACAAAATGCACACAGATGTGCTTTTAGTAGACTGCAGACAGATATCTGAGAAGTCATCTTGCTATTGGGAGTCACTAAGGTGTTCCCTTTTCCTCTAAAGATTTCAAGTTACAGGCCTGTGAAGAGAATGTCTGTGCTCTGATAACAAAAAAAAATGTGTTTTTTTCTGAAAAATGTTTCTTTCAAAGTTACAGGATTTGTCAAGAAGTGATTTCTTCATCCACCGAGGATGACCTCTGAACTGATCGCAGGTATTTTTCCCATTAAAAAAATTCATAAATAATGTTTACATTTATGTATTCTTGTAGAAACACTAGTTCTACAGCAAATAGTTGGTGATAATGATGATAATGGTATGGATTTGTGTCCCTGTAAATCCAAGCACCCAGCTCCAACTGAGTCCTTAGTTCTACCAGATCACTAGTACTATTAATATATTGACATAGTTATCTCCCATTCTTGACAGTGGCTACGTCAGACAGAAACCATCTTTTTGTTTCTTAGCCAGGAGTGGTGGCATGTGCCTATAATCCTAGCTACTCAGGAGGCTGAGGTAGGAGGATCACCTAAGCCTGGTAGTTTGGAGGTAGCAGTGAGCCATGATGACACCACTACACTCTAGCCCCAGGTGACAGAGGAAGATCCTGTCTCAAAAAAAAAAAAAAAAAAAAGAGAGAGAAAGAAAGAAAGAGAAAGACTTAATAAAATATTAAGTAGGGGAATAGAAAGCCCTGATTTTCTTGCTCTGAGACACAGTGGAATTTAATTTAAAACATTTATCTATGTAGATGAATAAAATTCACCAGTTTATCTTTGGTCCTTCAATCTGAAAGATTTTAGACTTTATTAATCACACTTTGTTTTTTTTTAAATGAGGACAGCTTCTAAATTTTTGTATTTCATTTCTTGTTGGGTTGAAAGAAATCCTGGATGTACGCCACTCATGTAGATGTTTTATTGCTCAGATTCAACGCTTGGTGCTCTTCTCAAGTGATATACACTCTTCCTCGGTGTGTCCCATGAGGTTGACTATTGTGTTGACTATTGTGTTAACTATTGAGTATATGCACACTGGTAATTATTGAGCTCATATCTCCAACCTAAGCCTTTCGTCAGAGATACACTGTATACAATTACATAATAGACATCGATTTGTTCAATAGCAACATATCTACTGGTATGAGTGCACATTATGTGCTAAACACTGTTACAGACGTTTATTATAGACATGGTCTCTACCATTGTTGTGCTGAGTCTAATGCTGCAGATAGATATTGAGCAAATAATTACAAATTTAAGGGATGATAAAAAAGGAATAGTGATAGAGGCTACGAGAATAGGTGTTGAGGTAATCTGATCTATTTCAGAGGTGGGGATCAGAGCAGACATTAAAGCTGACACTTGAAGTTTGAATAGGACTCACTAGGTGAAGAATGAGGAAAGTCTGTTACCAACAAAGAGAAAATGAATATGTAAAATGGAGTGAGTGACCTCTTCATTTGAGGGAGGAAGAAGACCAGGTTGATTGGAGCATAGAGAGCAAGAGGAAACTGAGGCCAAAAAGATAGGCAGGAGCCAAGTATTGCTTATAAACGTGGTAAAAATTTTGAACTTTAAACTAAAGGATTGTCTCAAAATTAGAGGCAGATAATGACATATGTACTGTATTTATGGCACATTGGTCAAAAAATATGTTGTTAGAAGAAAACAGGTTTTGGAAAAAGATGTGTGTTCAATTTAAGTGTATTAAATAATCAGTTGAGATATATGATTAAACTATGTTTAGAGTCTGTTTCTTTAAACTTCAATAGAAAATGCATCAGGATTTAGTCTCCGTTTACTTCTATAGCTTTACTCTCTCTGTAGGCACTTTGTTTCTCTCTCAATTTCTTCCATATCGAACTTCTTGTATTCTCTGTATATGCCATAATACTTCATGCAATATTTGGGCCTTTGCTCATGCTAGCGTTATGTTCCCCTGTGTCATCCCCCAACCCTGCACTTGCAATCAAAAGCTCTATCCCTGTCCAACTAGAAAGCATCTACTTGTATTTCAGTCATCTGTTAAAGCATAATCTTGTCTATGAGTCTCCTCCACCCCAACCCAATAAAACTGATCAATTGTCCTTTCCATGCTCTCTGTTTCTAATAGAATATAACATTTAATATATTATGGTTACAATTATTATTTTTGCCTCCTCATTTTCTGTCCCAGTATCTGATGATTATTTCATGTCTGTTTGCTGCATAATTAACAACATATTTAAACAACGTATATGTATATATGTGTGTGTGTGTATATATATGTAGATATACACATACACATAATTATATCATCTCTGGGTGGATAACTCCTACACTTCTCAAGTATACATAATTTTCATTTGACTTATTGTCCTACAGATTGTTTTAACGTGTGTATCAACATCTATTAAACAGGAAAAACCTGTTTTTATGTCAAAGCACAAAATCAGTCATCTGATCTGGGTCATATGAGTTTAGTATGCTTATCTGTCCTCCCCCAGGTTGTATCAAATATTCTTTACTTTTGCTTAATGCTTTTAGGGAGTCAGCGAGTTTTAGAATGATAAATGACCCTAAAAGCTATCTAGCCAAATACTGTGCTGTGTAGATAGGGAAACTGAGATGTTAAATGCTAGGTGACTTAATCAATCAATGGCAAAACCTAGAATAGAATCCTGGTCCTCTGTATAATATCAGTGTAGGAGACAGCATATTAATCTTTATAAATTGTCTATATCTAGACAATTGTATCATTGAGTCAAAAGAGAGTCTTTTGAACATAGCTTGAACCAGGGAACAAGCAAAAGAAAATTATTTAAGAAATAATTTTCTATTATTTATAGAAATGGAAGCATATGTCCATACCAAGATTTAAACATAAATTTTTACAGCAGCTTTCTTCATAATAGCCTCAAACTGGAAACAATCCAAATGTCCATCAATGGGTGAATGAATAGACTGTAGTACATCTATACCAGGGAATACTACATAGCAATAAAAAAGAAATGCACTATTGATACCATGACAACATGGAACAATCTTAAAATAATTAGGATGAATTTTAAAAGCCAGACACACATGAATACATATTGTATGATTCATCCATTTAAAATCCCAGAAAATTCAAACTGGTCTATAGTGGCAGAAAGCGGGTCTGTGGTTGTCTCAGGGAGGACATGCTGAATGGGGCGGGAGGAAGAGAAGACAACAGAGCACGAGGAAGCATTCCGTGTTGATGGACATGCTCGTCATCTTGAATGTGGTGATGTTTCACAGGTGCATGGCATGTATGTAAAAAATTATCTGATTGTACACTTTAAATGTACATTTTATTTCCTGTCAACTTTACCTAAATAAAATTGTGAAAATAGCAGAAAAATCAGTTATCTTTTATTCACACAGTGGGGATCTGTTTATAAGATAACTTGGATGAATAGCAGAAAATAGTTTGACGCAGAGAGACGAGATGAAGAGCATGGAGACACTGATCCTCTCAGGAGGATTAGGAGACAGAATTTGTTTACTTCACAAATAGCATCTGGAGCCTCTCATGTATATCCAACTTACCTGGAGATTGGGAATCTCCTGAATTCGTCAGCATTAGTTCATAACCTATGTCTCTTTTCAAGCAAAACAAACAAACAAAAAATACAAACTGGTTATAGTAAACACACTGTGTGGGGTCTGGGCCTAGAGAAAGGATGGATGGATGGAAACGTGAGCAACGTGAATGAAGGGTCAGGCGAAAACAGCTGCCCGAAGCTGCTTGTTTGCTGTGTGCAAAGGTCAGCTGAAAACAGCTGACATGTACGGATGCTGATAAAGAAGTCAGCAAACAGACCAGACCTTTGTCCTCCAGCTGAGTTCATTGCTCTAAGAATTATCAGCTAACATCTGCACATCTTGTTCCTCATCTGCAAAGAGCTATGCCTGCTTGAGTTTCCACATAATAATAATAGGAAGAATCCTATCTGGCATGTATTGTATGTCTACTATATGTTAAACCCAGTTCCTAGTTCTTAGCTTTTATGATGTCATTTAAACTCACAATAACATTATCAAGTAGGGGCTAGTGTTATCCTTAATTCACAGATGAGGCAATTTCCTTAAAGTAACAGAGATTTAAAATCTTCCTTAAAGCAACACAGATATCCATTTAACCATTCTTCTAAACTCCACTGATGCTCCGTTCAGGACCATGTCATGAATATTCTCATATGCAGAGCTTCTACTTCCAGAAATAGGAAGCAGTTCTCAAATTTAACAAAAAAAAGCAATGCATTATTGGCATCGTACCAACACAATTATAAGCATGTAATATAATTTGATATAGGTGAGGGTGGATACATGATAGGCTATATTTCAAAATCACCTGCTTGAGAGAGAAACAGAAAGTAATGGATTGACAATTTTTGAAGCTGGGCTATAAGGCATAGAGTTCTATCTATTTTTGTATGTTGAAGTTTTTATTAGATAAATATAAATATAACCACATCTCCAAAATAGTTTTTTCAGGAGCCAAGCAAGATGTGTGTGTGTGTGTGAGAGAGAGAGAGAGAGAGAGACAGAGAGACAGAGAGAAATTGGAGAAATTTATAACTAGATTATATTTTTTAAACTTTTACCTTTATGTGCTATTTTAAAACCATAATTTCTTTTGTACCACTTGGCTATTGTAACATTAATGCTATATTACAAATTATGCCCCAAACTCTGGCTCAAAACAACATTCATTTTCACTCACTAGTCTGTCCTGTGTTGACTGAGGGTTGTCTGATGGAAGCTGGCAACTATGAACTCTGCCCTGAACTGCAAACCTGTGCTTGTCTCCTCCAAAGTGTGTTATCTTGGTATCCAAGCTGAAGAGGCATCAGCTACCCAGTAGCTCTTCTCAGGGAGATGTCAGAGGTGCATGAGAGTAAACCCAACCACTCAGCTGAAGCTTACCTCCTGGCTTACCTCTAAGTCAAGGAAAGTGAAGTACCCTTTGCTTCCAAGAAAGGAACTGCAAGGTCACATGGCAAAAGTCTTGGATACAAGGAGAAACTTACCTCTGTATATGTTTGAGTTTGTTGACTCTGTTTAACTACATTTTCAACTCATAAACTCAACTGACACATCAGACTTCTATGTTCAGCAATCTAAAGGCTCATTTGTTTTAATTTTTCCTGTAATCTGAAAACTGTGCCTTTTTCATTTCAAATGTGGGATCTCACATTGGAAATGAGCAATGTATAGTCTGGAAATTATATAAGTCCTCTTATTATAGCTCTTTTTGCAATAGGAACTGGGACAAGGTCTTTTTTATTTGTTGTTTTATGTTTTGTGTGGATGACTACATCTTACATAAATAATAAGACTGCTAAGAAACAAAATGATACCTACTTATATTTTGTTTCCAGAATGTACAGATTATGTGGAAGGCTCAGGAGAATGCTATCTTATATTTGTGGCATTCTTTATTCATTTTTTGTTTTCTTCTTTCCATGAAATTCTTCTAGAACATCAAATCTGTACTGTCTGTTTACGGCATCCTCAGCCCTCTCCATACCCATTTGGAAAAGCAGGTTACGTTTCATGTTGATGTTAGGAAAGCAAGTAATTTTGAAGACAGCTCGTTTTATTTCACATTATTTCAGAATACTGATGAGGCTTGGCAGGTGCAATCCTGTTATGTTAATTCTGTGAAATGCAGCCTCCACAATGTAATTCATATTTGAGCACTCTCTGAACTGAGAGCTGGATAAGATTAAATCAAAGTGTAGATCTGGGGTGAGGACTTTTCCAACTGAGGACTCTATTGAGAAAGCATGTCTACTATTGAGCAAATAGTGTTCTTATGGGGAAAAGCTGACTCTCCCAGTGTGCTTCCCTCTTAGCCCCAGTGAGAACAGGAACTTTCCAGAGAGACAGTATCAGTTTCTGTCTTGCAAACAAGAAGTAAAACCAGAAGTTGTGTTTCTCAATCTTGAGAACTGATGTTAGAAACCTGCTCTCACACATATCCCATTCCATCCCACTGACTTCCCACATAGTGTATCAACTATCTGGTTCGGTATGAAAAAGGGTATTTTCTTCAGAAATCCCTAAGTTCCTTCTATTTTATCTTATTGCTCCATAATTGGATAATTGGATCAGTTTCAAAGGATATTATTTTATTTCTTGAATAAAACAGGAACTGGCTATTCATCCAGTGTACACTGACTATAATGAATATGGCAATATAATTTGTAAAATTTGGGGAAGATTCTCCATCTTTTATGTACAAGATGGATACAGAGCTCTGTTTCCTCAGCTGTGTGCTGAGAATGTTTTGTGTTCCAGAGAGAGGTTTCAAGACCACTGTGGGCATGGGGCAATGGGGAGGATGAGGAGCCACACTTGGAAGGAGGCAAACCTTGCCGTCCACCCTACTTGAAGCACTTCTGCTTTTCATGTGTTACACCTGCTGCTATTCACATAGGACTGTGTGTGGAAACAGGATTCAACTACTTAGAAACCTCAAATACCACTGAATTAGAAGGAAAATTTTGGTGATATTTCAGGTGAGCAAAATGAATCAAGTAAAATTCAGTTGAATTAACTGCACTTTTATATTAATCAGGGTCTAATCAAGATACTGAAGTTAAACAATAATTTGAAAAAGTTATTCAAATAATTGGAAAAAGTTAATAAATTATTAATAGGGGTTACAGTAATGGGAGATTGGTTAAAAGGAGGTAAAAACACTCCAAAATATATAAAAATGGCAGATGCAGGGAGCAGCCACTGCCCCTCGGGCTGAGAAAGAACACTCACGGAAGAGATCTCCTCCCAGACCAAAGCAAGGGCAGAGAACCTGACCTTGATAGACAGGGGCACGAACTTGGCTCAGATGGAGAAGTTGGCTGAGCTGCCTTGCCAGCAGAAATCGCAGATTTGTCCTGTGAGTGCTGGGGAAAGTGAACACAGGAGGATGTGACAGCTGGGAACTCATCTCGGAACCACCCCAGCATATATATATGGGGTGTAGGCTGGTGCTGGCATAATCACTGCTGGCACTGCTCCAAGGTGAGGGCACCTCACAGGGTGCCATTAGAAGTTGCCCAGAGGAAGGTGCTACGTGTACCTGGTCCCTGGGTATTAAAAAATATAAAAATGTTCAGAGTCCATGTTATACCTGATAAAACATGGCTAAACATGGACTTTGAAACCAGATAGCCTGAGTCTAAATTCCAGCTCTGCCCTTTATAAAACTACTCCAAACATAATTCTCTGAAACACTCAGTGTCTCCATCTTTAGAACGGGAATAATTACAATGTCTACTTAGCCAGTTTTGATGAGATTCAAATATATATTTTTAAGCACTTAGAACCATGCTTAAGAAATATTAAGTACTGTTTAAGTGGTAGTTTTTATTATTTGAGTTTTTGGCCCCAGTTAGTGAGTTGTTTAAAACTAATATTTGATTATTTTGCACTGTTATTTCTATTTATTTAATTCACATCTGAAGTGTTCACTTTAACTCTTCTAAGCATCCTGTGATATTGTTTTTATAATAAGAAAAATATAGTCTTCATCTCAGTTCCTAGCACAGAGCTCCTAAAACACTTGTAATTTCCTGAAGGATAAAGGTGATAAGAGCATATTTTGTTATATTTGGTCTTCCATGATCCCTGACACAAGAGATTCTAAAACCCTTGAAATTACCTGAGTGATAGAGGTGAGAGGAGCATGTTTTGTTGCTCATAACAAGCCCCTTTCAACCATATCTGAAATGACATGAACAAGGTGACTCTTGGCCCTGGGAAGCTTCAGGATGGGAGATGTTTATCAGAGGAAACTACTATGTGATTAGAGGGTTGAATCTTTCAGCCCCAGCCCTGACCACCTCCAGAGAGGGGAATGGGACTAGAAATTGGATTAATTACCAGTGGCCAATGATTTGATCAGTCATGCCTATATAATGGAGCCTCCATAAAAATCCTAAACACCTGCGCTCGAATGTTTATAGCAGCACGATTCACAATTGCAAAGTTGTGGAAACAACCCA
>VBSM01003220.1:593468-613855 GCA_008086735.1 Cheirogaleus medius | reverse complement strand
AAATATTTTAAAATAAATTTAACTAAGGTGGTAAAAATCTGTACACTGGAAACTTTATAGTTTTATAACACTAATGAAAAAAATTAATGAAGACACAAACAGAAAGATATCCTGCTTCATCTAGTGGAAGAATTAATATTGTCAAAACGTCCATATTACTCAAAAGCAATGTACAGATTCAATGCAATGCTTACCAAAATTCCAATGGCATTCTTAACAGAAATAGCAAAAACAATTCTAAAATTACTATGGAACCACAAAAGACCCCAAATAGCCAAAGAAATCTTGAGACAGAAAAACACAATTGGAGATATCACATTTTCTGACATCAAATTATATTATAAAACTATAGTAACCAAAACAGACATAAAAACCAATGGAACAGAATAGAGAGCCCAGAAATAAATTCAAGTGTATATAGTCAACTAAATTTCAACAAGGGTACCAAGAAGACACAATGGGAAAAAGTTAATCTCTTCAGTAAGTGGTGTTGGGAAAACTGGATATTCACATGCAAAAGGATAAAATTGGACCTTTATCATATACCTTACACAAAAATCAACTCAAAATAAAAACTTAAACTTAAGACCAAACCATAAAACTCCTAGAAGAAAACATAGCAGAAAACCTCCTCGATGCCGGCCTTGGCAATGATTTTTTGGATATGACCCCAAAAAATCAGAAAGCAAAAGCAAAAATAAAGAAGTAGGATTATATGAAACTAAAAATCTTCTGCATGCCAAAGGGAACAATTGACAAAATGAAAAGGCAGCCTACAGATTGAGAGAAAATATTTGCAAACCATATATTTGATAAAGGGTCAATATCCAAAATATATAAGAAACTTTCACAATTCAATAGCATGAAAACAAATAATCTGACTTAAAAAACTGGGCAAAGGGCCAGGCATGGTGGCTCATGCCTGTAGTGCTAGACTCCGGGAGGCAGAGGCAGGTAGATTGTTTGAGCTCAGAAGTTCGACACCAGCCTGATCAAGAGCGAGACCCCGTCTTTACCAAAAAAATAGAAAGAAATTAGCTGGACAACTAAAAATATATGAAAAAAATTAGCCGGGCATCATGGTGCATGCCTGTAGTCCCAGCTACTGGGGAGGCTGAGGCAGGAGGATTGCTTGAGTCCAGGAGTTTGAGGTTGCTGTGAGCTAGGCTGATGCCACAGCACTCTAGCCCAGGCAACAGAGCCAGACTCAGTCTTAAAAAAAAAAACTGGGCAAAGGACTTAAGTCAAAATCTCCAAAGCAGATGTACAAATGGCCAAGTGTATGAAAAGATGTTCAACATCACTAATCATCAGGAAAATGCAAATTAAAACCACAATGAGCTATCATCTCATACCTGTTAGGATAGTTATTATCAAAAAGTCAAAAGATAAGTGTTGGCAAGGGTATGGAGAAGAGTGAACCCTGTACACTGTTGGTGGGAATGGAAATTAGTGCAGCCATTAGGGAAAACAGCATGGAAGTTCCTCAACAAATTGAAAATAGAACTACTACATCATCCAGCAATTCCCCTCTGGGTATATAGCCAAATGAATGCAACTGGCACCTTGCAGAGATATCAGCACACATGTTTATGATGAAATTATTCACAATAGTCGAGATAAGGAAAGAACCCAAGTCCATGGACAGGTCAATGGCTAAAAAAATTTGGTATATATAATAGAATTGGATATTACCCAGCCTTAAAAAAGGGAGATCCTGCCATTTATGATAATACCGATGAACCTGGAAAAGATTATGCTAAGTTAAATAAGGCCGACACATACAAAAAATACTGCATGATCTCTCATGTATGTGGAACCTAAAAGACTCCTAAATACTTGAATACATAGAAACAAGAGTAACACAGCGGTCAATGTGGGCAGATAAGGGATGGGTAGGAAATGGAGAGATGTAAGTCAAAGGGTACAAAGTTGCAGATGAATAAATTTACAGATCTAATGAAGAACATGAGAATTAGAAGTATAATATTGTATCATATACTGGAAATTTGCTGACAGTAGATTTTGGGTGTTCTTTCTACACACACACAAAAGTAACTGTGCAAGATGATGAATATGTTAATTTGCTTAACTATAGTGACCATTTCACTATGTATAACTATATCAAAACTTCATGTTGTATACCTTAAACATATACAATAAAAGGACAAATGTATTTCAAAAACTAAGAAAAGAGGTTGTTTTGAAAATTAGATGCAATGTGTATAAAGTGTTTAGCAGAGTGCCAGGTACTTAGCAGATACTTAATAAATAGTAGCTACAATAACCAAACAAAACAAAAACAAAAACAAAAAAGCTGCTGTCATTACTGACACCTAGGACCAAACTAGAAGACAGAGTTTGATTGATTCATGTAGGTTTTGGAGAACCCATACCTAACAACTTGGAATATTGCTAGCTCCTACCCATGAGAACGCCTGAAACAAAACAGTGTACGAGTGAGGACCTAAACAAGGCAGGGCTTGTCTGAATTACAACAAATGGTAACTCTCTCAACACCTTTGGGCCCTTACCATCCCCACTCAAATATGATTTTATAATATCATGAAAGCATCTGTCACTCTCACTCATGTAGACTGGAGTTTATGGCGATAGCCCACTAGTGCCTCCCAGTGGTTACCTTGGGGATTTTGAGTTAGAAAATTTCCAGATGCTGTCAACCTGGTACACACCATTTGACAGACAACTCCTAGCTGCTATTGGGTATTAATTGAGATTGCTTTAATGACTAAAGGACATAAAAATATTCATTAAATATGAGATAACCATAATGTCTTGGGTGATGTCAGAGAAATGCTCTAATAAGGAAGGTCATGCCCATCATAGATCCATAATAAAATGGAAATTTTATTTTCCACAAAAGCATGCAACCAAGGGGAATGCAAGAAGGTATCCGCCATACACATGAAAACGGTAACCTCTTTTCCCCTAGCACTGACTTTAGAACCATCTGAGGATCTACCAGAACCTATTACCATGTGGACAATCTAACAACAAAGAGCTGTTTGGTTTATGGATGGCAGCTACAAAATGAAAGGACAGTTTCCTGTCTGGAAAGCCACCACATTAAAACCAGTCGATGGAAAGATTCTGAGGAAGGTAAGAATGAATCGGCTCAATGAGCTGAATAGCATGGTGTTTTTCTAGCAGTGAAGAACTGAACAATGTAAAACCCCAATGTTTGGATTCTTACTGACTTATGGGCAGTAGCCAATAGCCTGGTGGTATAGTCAGGTAGATGGACAATGGAAAACTGGACCATTAAGGGGTGCAACCCTATGTAAATGACTCTGGGAATGTAGGGGTGCATTAAAATAGACATGTTGATGCCCATCAGAAGAACCCTCTTCCAGAGTCAGAAGGTGATTGGAACCACCAAGGGGATCTTTTGGTGTGCAGCCTGTAGGTGGCCACGTGGGCCCATCAAATCAGTGGACATGAGGGGGGATGCAGCAATTCAGAGATATTCTGAATGTAGACATTCCTATTGAACTCTCTGAGGCACAAAATGCCAAAAAGAATTGTTCTGACTGCCAACACAAGAGACAGAGACTTCAGATGGCTACAGAGATGGTTCTGGATCAGTGTGTGTGGGAAGGTCCTGCACATAGCTGGCAAGTGGGTTACATGGCACCAATGCCAGTATCCCCAAAGGGCTCTAAATGGGTCCTGACTGGAAGAGATACTTACTCTGGAGTGAGCTTTCACACCAGTGATAGATGCAAATGCTCAAAATACTATTAAAGGATTGTAGCAGAAGCTACTGTACCAATTTGAGCTACTGAGTTACACTTCTTCAGACCAAGGGACACACTTCAGAGCCCGTAGTATTCAACAGTGGGCAAAGAAATACCACATCAGCTGGACATATCATATTGCAAACCATCCTCAGACTAACGCTTTAATAGAGAATTGAAAAGGGCAGTTAAAGCATTTCCTGTCTAAAATGGGGAAGAATAAAGGTGTGAAGGGCTGGCCTACGTGACTTCATGAGTGTGTGCTCTACTCAACATGAGGGGGCTAAAGCAGGGTCCCCACTGAGTACATTCTTCCAGTTTTCTGGGGGATTTGGGGAGGAGGGTGTAGAGGAGGACAGTGGTTTGACTATGCAGTTCTTCCCCACACAGCCTCAAATTTCTTTTTCTCTAACTATTGCAATGATCCCAGAAACAGAAATGCAACTGTAGTTCCAGAGCAGGGATGATTCCTAAAAATGAAACTGTAACTACAACTTTTAAACCTCTATGTCAGAATTTCTAAGGGTCTGATAAGAAAGATTATGTCTTCACCTCATCTGGCAACGCCGGGGTTGACAGCAAATGCTACTGTGTCGCCCAGTGGTCTAGACAGCCCACCAGTTCTGTCCCCCTGTGCCTGCAATCGAGACCAGCACAGCAGCTAGACCTAACATCATTTCCAAAGGTGGAAAATTTTGGTTAAAATAGATGAAAAATGGAGAAGAGGGGAAATTATACCTGAGGCTAAAGGAATGAACATATAGATTAAGCAACAAGGGGAATTCAACATTATATTAATACCTTGAGAGAGACTCAGAGCAAAAGAATCATATTATCTCTTTGCATAATTATACCAGATGCTCAGAAGCATGACACTGTATGTTTCCAAGACCATCTCTGCTTTGGGAACCTGACAAGGTCGAACGGCGGCCTGCAATCCTGAGTGGCGTCACTCTGGTCATATGATATGATGATGAACTGGACCGACTGTTAATGACTAAATGGAACCCAAGTAATGTGCCAGTATCTTTGATTCCTAATGTTTAGGCCACACCTACTACAAGGATATCATTTTAGAAGAAATTTCTGAGAGCTGCTTCCTACTGGGACTTCAAAAGGTATAGTTTATGACTCCAAGCAGATGGATCACTGTAACTATAAACACTGATGACTGAATGCTTAGAAAGGTCCCTGGTTATAATGGGCAAAATATAATGGCAACCTGCCCAACACGTTACAGTGTGCTATCCACAGACACATATCATTCTTGTTTTTATGGACGGAAAGTTATTCAGCAACATAGGAAAAACAATGGGGTCCTGACAGGATAGAAGCAGTGAACACCACTTTATGGATCTGGGGTGGGGGAAGGCGTTCTGGCATACTCAAACTAAATTACATCTAGGTGTGACCACCACTCATCTAACCCTAGTACAGGGGACTTAACATTTTTGGGTGCAAAACCTGTATCCTAACTGCACTCAGGCCATTAGTACATAAGGACAATAGCTTTCATGATGAACTAAACAACACCTGCCCACAAGACAGAAAAGAATCTTAGGGGAGATGGCTGCAGGTCTAGATATCCTGGAACAAGCTAAAGGTGCTTTTATGGAGGAGCAGCATTCAGAGGAAAAAGATTTATTAACACAATAGGCAGATTAGAGGGAGTTCTCTTCAAGGGGGAATGCAAAGGATGGGAGTCAATGTAGATAGATAATGAGGCAAAGTGGACCACGTAGACTCAGCAAATAATGTTGCATGATGCTAGAACCCAGCATTGAGAAAAGGCCCCAACAGGGCACTTGACAGCTCAACACAAATGCAGGCTGAAATGGCCTTGAGGACCATCCATCCTGACTGCTGAGTTGTAGGAGACCCACCTAAGGGAATCTGTGGCCCCCAAACTTATGGGTTCTCTGGGGACACCTGTAATTTACATCAGTGTTATATGACTGCCCTCACCCCCAGAATAGGTTGAAATAAAACATACCCTTCAGTGAAGTTGGATAAAAATTTTTCTAAATACCACTGTGCATTCTACGTTGGAGGGAGGCATGCCCCACTTTTTAACATTAATTACACATGCTGCACATCAGTCTCAGTACATTCCTGTGAGATGAGACAGGGTGATTGGCTTGTCCCCACTTAACTTGGAACCTAAAAATAACCAAGTAAAGGCAAAACTGAACTGTACGTGTAACAGTAGAGTCAGTTGGGAAGGCAAAGCAAATACCTCTGTAATTCTTACTAATTAGTTCTGTAATGAAACTGAATTGCACCATGACCCTACTGCAATATGGTGTGATACTAGTATTATTGGTAAGATTCAACTAACCTCATCTAAGCAAGTCTTATGCTAATACTGATATTGATTATTTATGACTGAATGTATTGGGAGATTGAGTTAAACCTCCACGGATGTAATATCTGTAGAAAATGACTGGTCTGAGAAAGAATTGGGCTTAGCTAACCATCGGCTGATTTCTGTGCTAAATGGTTCTGTATAAGCTTAAGATAAGGGACACATAGCAGTAGCTCAAAGGGGAAAGAGAATCAAATTAGCATAAAAATAAGAAAATGTACGTAATGATTTCATAGGATCATTAAGATAATTTTTTTTACATGTGTCCCTAACCCACACTGGCTTCTTCAGAAAGAAGTCCAGCATACTTGCCTTGGTGCTATTGCTGTCTGCTGTGTAAACGCTATGCCAAATGTCAACACTCTGGCACACATGGCCATTTTGCCGTCAGGGATCCATGTTTGAAGACCAGGGTCTGTGACATTGTGACATGATATGAAATATCTATTTGATCTTTGCCCCTAGTTCCTGCCAAAGAATTTCTAAAACCCTTGTAATTTCCTGAGTGATAGGGGTGATAGGAGCATCTTTTGTCATAATATTTAATCTTTGTCCCTGATTCCTCACAAGAGCATCTAAAACCCTTGGAATTTCCTGAGTGATAAAGGGTGAGAGCAGTGTCTTTTGTTATCCATAACAAGCTCGTTTCAAGGTACCTGAGTTTATGCATGAATCTTGGTGGCTGCTAGGTGGCTTCAGGATGGGGCTGTTTCCCAGAGGAAACTACCATGTGATTAGAGGGTGGAACTTTCAGCCTCACTCCCTGGCCTCCATGGGGCTAGAGACTGAATTAATCACCAGTGACCAGTGAGTTAATAAATCATGCCTATGTAATGAATCCTCAATAAAATACCCTAAATGATGGGGGGTTCCGGGAGCTTTGGGACTGGTGAGTGCATCCATATGCCAGGGGAATGGCTCCTCCCAGCTCTACAGAGACAGAAATTCCTGTGCTTGAGCCCAACCCAGACTTCACCCTACGTACCTCTTCATCTGCCTGTTCATCTGTATCCTTTATAATGTCCCTTATAATAAATAAACTAGTAAATAACCTGTTTTCCCTGAGTTCTGTGAGTTATTCTAGCATAACAATAATAATTCTAATATTCTAGCATAATAATAATTGAACCCAAGAATGAGGTCATGAGATCCCCCACCCATAGCTGGTTGGTCAAAAGTACCAGAGGTCATACTTGTCTGGGTAGTTAGTGTCAGCATTGAATAGAATCGCTGGACATCAGTTGGTGTCTAGAGAGTTGGAGAATTGGTTATTGGTATGGACAACCCCACACATTTGGTGTCAGAAGTGTTGTGAGTAAAAATGTTTCATACTTCCTGATGAAATGATTTCTATTTTATATCTCTGTAGCCGGTTATTTTCAAAAATCTCCAGTGGAGCCATGCTGATCTTGGGGTTCTCTAACCTTTCCCCCCAGTCGGCATAGCTCAGATTCTCAGTCCCGGTTCTGTTGCCACTATTCTTATTATAACAGCCTAATTCCCACAGTCTGTGTGCCAGTTTTGTAGTTCATTTTCCTATTTAGAGTGAAGGGTACAATTAATCTCTGGTTAATGCAAACCGTGCAAAATGAGACTTGTTAGGACTGGTTTACATATATGTTTTCAATACATATGCTTGTCTTTTTTGAGAATCTAGAGCTGACAAAAACTCTCTCCTTTGACCAAAACTTTAGTCAGGCTCCTGAGTCCTTTCTGACTAGGCCTGACCTTGGGTTTCCTTTTCTGTCTTTATAGAATTGAGTTTGAATAAGAATCCTGGTAAATCAGTTTAGTGAAAATCACCTACATGCGGCACCTAACCATCCTAGACATCTTAGTACCCCAGCCTGTCGTCAGCAATAATCCTGTCAAGCTGGCTTAGGCAGAAACTTCTTACCTTTGATGTCTCCTCTTAGTAATTTTCCATCCACTGACCCCCACTCTGCTCCTTGGTTATAAATCCCCACTGTCCTTTATGGAGTCTAATCTCTCTCCCCCACTGCAAGACCCCATAGCAGTGGTCCCTATACCAATTGTCACTGACCCCTTCAATAAAGTCTGCTTTACCATCTTTAACAAGTATTTGAATAATTTTTTTAACAAGGCTAATATAACCATATGATTGGGTTATTTGAGGTATAAGATGAATTGTGGAAATGAACTAATTGTAATGATCTAGCTAGTGACAAATTAGCTCTGTTTTATCCACATTTCCATAATTTGAAAGCCAAAATTAATCTCTTGGCAAATCTCAGTAAATCCTCCATTTGAATTTTGTACCTATAGTAAATTGATGTTAAACTTACTAAGGACTTGATATGTTTGAACATTTTCTGAGGTGATCATATATACCCAAAGGATCACATACTACTGATAATCACACATGCACCTCTAATTCTTACCAAAATTGAGAAACAGACTTTACTATAATCCAAATGAATGAAAATTCCTTAAGAACCCCAAATGCTGTTACTTATTATCTTTCTGCAGCAGATATTTGATGTGTTCACCCGACAGTCTTCTAATATAAAAGTCACATTGCTACTGAGTGGTTGTCATTTGTAGGGTTCTACAAAAGCCAGAGATCCCTTTCATACTTTCCTTTATTCTTCTGTTCATTCAACAAACATATATTTAGTATATATGGTACCTAAGCATGAATTCATAAAATTTGATTAAAGAAGTCATATTCTGATGCTAATTTTAAGACCTCTTTTTATCTGACAAATTCATGAGTCAGTTTAATCCATAAAGTCAAATCAGTTTTCTTCATAAAGGCATTTGAGAGAAATGTTATATATTGGTAGAAAACATGTGATTGATAAATTTATAAACTCATTTATGTTAATAATAGTGAGACATTTTTGTTTTAACTTTCACTCTCTCTGTAGTAGGAAAAATTAGCATCAGTATGCTCAAAAAATAGATGAATATTGATATTGATCATAACGCAGTTAATTTGCTGTACCACTAAAATGGTGAATAGTGACATAGTATAGTAACATCGAATAGGTCTATAAAATGCTGGGAAATGAAGGAGAAGGAGACTACAAAATTCGGTTGACACATTTCTGTGCTGCGACTGCACTGCCTGTACTTCTCTGTCAATCTGCATATGTCCCAGTTTTACAGTTGCTGAGTACAGGTTTTGTTTCAGCGCTATGAATAGACAGCTTGTCTGGCTGTAGGAACCTGGGAACCTCTTTCCCATCCCTCCCACCCCCAGTCCCTAGGACATGCATCCCCCTTCCATTATTTCTATAAATCACCAGGGACCATGGTATCTCACCAAACCTGGAAGACAAATCAGCTCATGTTTGTAAGCTCTACCACCATATCAGTTTGCCTCTGCTGATGTCAGGGTTTTTAAAACAACCCTGAGAGAAAGTTAAATTCCTTTCTCTCATTCCCTAAACAGCTTCTTTTGTGTCTACTCATTGCATTTCCTTCTTTTTCTTCCTTATTGGTAAGATGCAGTGGGTAATTTGGATAATGATGTTAATAGTTGATATCAATGTCTCAGAAAACCATAGAGACAACATAGGGAAAGGTTTCTAATGACCCCTTTTTAAGAACATCTTTGTTTTGGTTACTACAGCCTTATATTAGATTGGTGCAAAAGCAATTGTGGTTTTAGTATTGCTGAAATTTGCCATTTGATATTGGAATACATTCCTAAATAAATGTGGTTATGTTACACATCATTTTAATATGCATTTCTCACTTTATGGTTTTTTGCTAATGACTTATTACTTGATGTTTATTTTATATTTATTTTAGACTAAGAAAATGATGTTAGACAAAAAGCAAATTTGAGCGCTTTTCTTATTTAGGTTCAAAATATGTTGTAAAGCAGCAGACAACTCACAACATCAATGCATTTGGCCCAGGAACTGCTAACAAATGTGCAGTGCAGTAGTGGTTCAAGCAGTTTTGCAAGACATGAGAGCCTTAAGGTGAGGAGTGCAGTGGCTGGCTATTGGAAGTTGACAACGATCAATTGAGAGCAATCATGGAAGCTGATTCTCTTACAACTACACAAGAAGTTGCTGAAGAACTCAACGCCACCCATTCTACAGTTGTTAGACACTAGAAGCAAATTGGAAAGGTGAAAAAGCTATATAAGTGGGTGCCTCATCAGCTGATCAAAAATCAAAAACATCGTCATTTTGAAGTGTCATCTTCTCTTATTGTACACAGCAACAATGAACCATTTCTCAATGGGATCATGATGTGTGACGAAAAGTGAATTTTATACAGCTGGAGATGACCAGCTCAGTGGATGGACCAAGAGAAGCTCCAAAGCACATCCCAAAGTCAAACTTGCACCCAAAAGGGTCGTGGTCACTGTTTGGCGGTCTGCTGCCAGTCTGGTGAACTACAGCTTTCTGAATCCCAGCAAAATCATTACATGTGAGAACTATGCTCAGCAAATGGATGAGATGCATCGAAAACTGCAATGCCTGCAGCTGGCATTGGTCAACAGAAAGGGCCCAATTCATCTCCATGACAACACCCAACTACTTGTTGCACAACCAGTGCTTCAAAAGTTGAATGAATTGGGCTACAATGTTTTGCCTCATCTGCCATATTCACCTGACCTTTTGCCAACCCACTACCACTTCTTCAAGCAACTCAACAATTTTTGCAGGAAAAACGCTTCCGCAAAGCATTTTCTAATGCTTTCCAAGAGTTCATTGAATCCTGAAGCACAGATTTTTACACTACAGTAATATACAAACATATTTCTCCTTGGTAAAAATGTGTTGATTATAATGGTTCCTATCTTGATTAATAAAGATGTCTTTGAACCTAGTAATAATGATTTGAAATTCACGGTCAGAAACCACAATTACTTTTGCACCAACCTGGATTAGCTTGAAGTCTGGTAAATTGATGCATCCTGATTTGTTCTTTTTGCTTAAGATTGCTTTGGCTATACAGGGTCTTCTCTTGTTCCATACAAAGCATAGAATTATTTTTTTACACCTGTGAAAAATGACGCTGGTATTTTAATAGGGATAGCATTGAATCTGTAGATCATTTTGGGTAGTATAGATATTTTAACAATGTTGATTCTGCCAATCCATGAGCATGGTATGGTTTTTAACCTGTTTAAGTCCTCTGCTATTACCTTCCTCAGTGCTTTGTAGTTTCCTTATAGAGGTTTTCCACCTCCTCATTTAAATATAGTCTAGGTATTTTATTTTCCTTATGGTTATTGTGAAAGGTGTTGAGTCTTTGATTTGGTCCTCAGTTTGACTGTTGTTGGCATATATGAATGCTACTGATTGTGTATATTGATTTTGTAACCTGAGACTTTGCTGAATTTATTTATCAATTCCACTAGTCTTATGGCAGAATCTGTGGGGATTTCTAGATATAAATCAAAGCAAAGAGTGATGATTTGACCTCTTCTGCCCTCATCTGAATACCCTTGATTTCCATCTCTTGTCTGATTGGCTAGGACTTCTAGCACTATATTGAATAAAAGTGGTGATAGAGGACAATTTTGTCTGGTTCCAGTTCAGAGCAGGAAGGTTTTCAGTTTCTCCCTGTTCAGTATAATGTTGGCTGTGTTTTTGTTGTATATGTCTTTTATCATGTTGAGGTAAGTCCCATCTATGTCTATTTTTTTAAGCATTCTTAACAAAAAGGGTGCTGAATTTTGTCAAATGCTTTTTCTGTGTCTATTGAGAGGATCATATGGTCTTTGTTTTTACTTCTATTTATGAGGTAAACTACATTTATAAATTTGCATATGTTGAACCATCCCTGCATTTCTGGCATGAAGCCCACTTGGTCATGATGGATTATTTTTTTGATGAGCACCTGCATTCGGTTTGCTTCAATTTTATTGAAAATTTTTGCATCTATATTCATAAAAAATATTGGTCTTTAGTTTTCTTTTGTTGTTGAGTCCTTTCCTGGCTTTGGTATCAAGGTGATATTGGCTCCATAAAATGTGTTGGGGAGGAATCCTTTCTTCTTGATGTTATGGAATAATTTCTGAGGATAGGTGCCAGTTGCTTTTAATAGTTCTGGTAAAATTCAGGTGTGAAGCCATCTGGTGCAGGGCATTTTTCTGTTGGAATATTGTTTATTGCTGCTTCAATTTTGTTGATATTGCTCTATTCATGAATTATATTTCTTCCTGATTGAGCCTAGGTAGGCTGTGTGTTTCTAAGAATTTGTCCATTTCCTCTACATTTTTTAGTTTATTTGCATAGAGATTTTCATAGTATTTAGAGACGATATTTTGTATTTCCATGGCATCAGTTGTAATTTCTACTTTTTCATTCCTGATGGAGCTTATTAGAGTCCTTTCATTTATGTTTTTGATCAGAACAGAGAATGCAGATTAAAACCATCCTCATATTGCCATCTAATCTTTGACAAAGCAGACAAAAATACACACTGGGAAAAATAATCCATATTCGATAATTGGTGCTGGGAAATTGAATAGCCACATGTAGAAGACTGAAACAGGATCCACACCTCTCAGCACTCACAAAAATCAACTCATGATGGATAGATAATAGGCATGAATTCTAGAAGAAAATGCTGGAAAAACTCTCATAGACATTGGCCTAGGTAAAGAATTTATGAAAAAGGACCCAAAAGCAATCACAACAACAACAAAAATAAATAAATGGGACCTGATCAAATTGAAAAGCTTCTGCACAGCCAAGGAAACAATCATTACACTGAATAGACAGCCTACAAAATAGGAGACAATATTTGCATGCTATACGTCTAATAAAGGGCTGATAACTAGAATCTATAAAGAACTCAAGCAAATCAGCAAGAAAAAAACAAACAACCCCATTAAAAAGTGGGCAAAAGACATAAACAGAAACTTTTCACAAGAAGACAGACTAATGGCCAACAAACATATGAAAAAATGTTCAACATTTCTAGTCATCGGAAATGCAAATCAAAACCACAATGAGATATCACTTAACTCCAGTGAGAATGGCTTTTATCAAAAAGTCCAAAAAACAACAAATGTTGCTGTGGATGCAAAGAAATAGGAACACTGATACAATGTTGATGGGACTGCAAACTAGTACAACCCTTCTGTGGAAGGGCATATGCGTTTATGTTAAAGAACTAAAAGTAGAACTACTATTTGATCCAGCAGCTCCACTGCTGGGACTGGGTATCTATCCAAAGGAAAAAAAGACATTCTATAAAAAAGACTCTTGCTCTCAGAAGTTTATAAGCAGCACAATTCACAATTGCAAAGATGTGGAAGCAACAACACAAGTGCCCATCAATACATGATGATTGGATTAATAAAATGTGGTATATGTGTACCATGGAGAACTACTCAGCCATAAAAAATGGTGAACTAATACCTCTTGTATTAGCCTGGATGGAATTGGAGACCGTTCTTCTAAGTGAAGTATCACAGAACAAGAAAAAAGAAAAAAAAGCCACCACATGTAATCACCATTGGAACTAATTGGAACTAATTGACCAACACTTATGTGCACATAAGGAAATAACATTCATCGGGAATCAAGGAGGAGGGAGAAGGGAGGAGGGGATGGGTAAATTCATGCCTAATGGGTGCAATCCACTCTATCTGGGGGATGGGCACACTTATAACTTAGACTTAAATGCTACAAAAGCAATTTACTTAACCAAAACATTTGTACCTCCATAATATCCTGAAATTAAAAAAACAAACAAAAAAACCACCTTTGTTTAATGGCTCCATCTGCTGGAGAGAGGCTGCACTGCTTGTTTTGTTAACAGACGCAGCATATGCAAGGACCGGCTACACAAGTTGCTAGAAATACCCAGGAAATTTCCAGGGAATTTGACCCAGAGATGAAGCCATTTTTAGCAGCATTGTAAGGGGGGCTGGTAAGAGGGAAGTTCTGGCCTTCTAAGCTTTTCCTTTCTTTGTTGCCCTGCACTTGCTGCTCCTGCCCTTCATGAGGACATTTCATTCTCTGGAAAGTCTCTTTGGCTCCTGTGCCCAGTGGGTCCAGTCTAGCAGTTTATTTTGCAGTGCAAGGCCTTGTTTTAGAGCTACTCTCTTGTCTGCTGCCATCTGGTTTTACTCAGCTACAGAAATGCAGCCATCTCCATGTAAAAAGGAAATCCTCTGCACCAAGCTGCTTAGCTTTGGATCTGGAAAGAGTGTGGTTCTTTGCCCCTGTGCTTCCACTTTCCTATCTTTACTGGATTTTCTTTAAAAATCCCTTAGAAGGTCTCTAACATTTTAGGCTATTCTAACTGCCCTGCTAGTGGTGGCAGATGGTGTTCTTTTGACCCTTTCTTGTACACACTAATGACTCCCAAGACTTATAGAATCCTGAGGAGTTGACTACAGGGAGGTCCACTGTCTCAAGGAGAATAGATGCCAGTCTTCACTCTAGGCTATTTTCTTACTGTGAATACTTTACCCTAGAATTCTTTTGTGACCCTTACTGAGACAATCATTCAGCCTTGTCTGTGATCCTTAGCCCAATTTTGCCATAGGGCGCCTGGTTCACCTAATTTGGCTTCTTCACTTGGTGCTCCCCTCTCATACATCTTCTATTGTTGCTGCTACTGGGTGAAACCAACAGGGTTACTGGTCATTTGACTCTCCTTAGGGCCAACATGTCCAGCCTTTCAGAACTACAACTCTGGGACAACACACTCATACAAACATAGGCTGTTGTTTGGCCCCTCCCACACGGCTCTCTGCCTGGCTTGCTGAGTGACAGGTGTGTGGCTGGTGCAGGGGACCACGCTGAGGACAGGGCTGTGTTGGTGGGGGAAGGACCCCCCACCGGACCACTTCTGTCCATGCAGGTGGGCACCAGTTGAATCCCCACTCTCAATTTCACCCAGGGCTCCTGTGGGGATATTTGGAGGCAGGGGCTCTGCCCATCCTCCACGCCATCTAAGTGCTGGACTTAAAAAAAAAAAAACACTTTTTTTCTCCTGGTGCTTCTTACTATCTATCTAGAGGCCTTTGTAACTTTTGGGCAAAGTTCTTTTTAATGTCCTTTCTTTTTACAAAAAGCATACATAATTTGTCCACCTCTGATTATGGAACGACCCCTGTCCAAATTGAGTTTTCTGCTTAGAGGAAAAGACCATTTCAACCTGAGTTAGTTTCAGTCCCAACCTCCCCTTCCTCTCACAGGGGCAGCGGTTGGTGGGGGCAGCGGTTCTAGCAGGGTGACCACGGCCACTGCATAGGCTTCGCTGGCCCCATGGCGGGAGCGGCGCATGTAGAGCCCCAAGTCACAATTTGGCAGCAGGCTCTGGACCTCAGGCTGTCCGCCCTTCTCCCACACAACAATGGCTGCTGCTCTCCCAGGGTCAGGCACAGTCCGCATTTACCACCCGCACACGCCGGGGTAAGCACGGAAAGCACATGCTCCCTGATTCCCTGAGCCTGCCTTCATTATGTGGGCCACAAAGGGCTCCCTGGAACTGGCCTCCACAGCATGTAGGTAACAACTTTTCCGGTCTTAAGTACCCTGCTCCTGTTTCAGGCAAACACCAAAGGCAGATAGAAATTCTGCTGAGAAGGACACCGAGTTGGCCCAGGCCAGGATCCCAGAGGACAGGGAAAGTACTATTTCCGCTCCAGGCACCTCACCACCTGGCCCTATTGCACACACATGCCTGGGGGTGGGGCAACAGGCACTCTCTCCCCCAACCCCCTCAACCACGTGGCGACAGGCTGTGCCCACCGGGTTCCCCCTTCTGCCGGGGAAATAAGTATTGACTTTATTGCGAGCCTTTATTATCACATTAGGTCGTTAAACGTGAAATGTCCAACGCTGAATAAATCAGACATTTCCTATCCAATAAGCCAACACTTACAGGATATTTACGTGACCTTTGACAAAATAATTTCAGTTACAAGACAGTGCAATCTAAAGTTTCACTTAACAGCCACTTTTCCTCACACTCTAGCACATACACTGGATTAGGACAAAACCGTTTTCCTTACACGTAGGTGCGCAGCTGTAAGTTTACCATCCAGCCAAAATTTTTCCCAAGGGACTTTTAGACGGAACTGTCCTATGTTGCAACAAAACTTTACAAATAAACACAGACAATACAGACAATCCTAAACACAAAATGCCAGGCCTACCACACAAGTGGGAAAACCAAATGGCATCACAAAGCCACCCAACTTGCACCCCCACAGTGCCACAAATGCCCTGCAGGTAGGGCAGGACGGTTCAACCCTTCCCCAAATGGTGGCCCAGTCTCCCCCGTTCCCTGGGGACCACAGTAGACTCCCGGTCCCTGCCCCGCGAAACCGCTACATTTCCACCTGCAAAGGGCACCTCTAAATGGTGCCTCTAAACCAACAGGGAGGTCTGAAAACTCCCCCGAACAAAAAAGGGAGGAAACAGAGCCTTGGTTTCCCGAGGGTGGGGGTGGGGAGGGGCTTTACTTACAAATGGCCATGGCTGTTGTAACACTTCCCAAATCTGTTTCCTTCCTCTCCAAATCATCAGGTTGGTCAGAGCTTCGTCCACCCAGAAACAAAGAGATGGGACTTCCCGGAGTGAACGAACCCTGACAGCTGCTGGAAATCCATTTCTTTCTCACCGAAGAGGTGATGCCTCACCCATGGCTTTTCCCAAAGCTGCTTGGCGCCTCTTCCACAAGCTGCCATTCTACCAGGAAGCCAATGGCTCCACCCAGGAATGCCAAAATGTGTTGCCGAAAGCTGGCCATTTGTCCACAAGGTCCAATAAAAAGGACAAGCAGTTTGAGGAGGAAGGAAAGAGTCTACTTTGCCAGCAAAGGAGGAAGTATGGTAGACTTTCTCCTCTCAAAAATCCCAAATTTCCCAAACATAGACAGAAATACAGAGTTCTTAAAGGGAGAGTTCTCAGCTTCAGGCAATTAATCTCCCATCTCTGCCAAAAACAAAGCCTCTGAACTCTGCCAGCCACCCACTTGGGGGCTGGGGCCACCTGGGAGTTTTAACAGAAGACTTAACCTGCCTCTGGGATGCAGGCCAGGCTGCAGTTCCCTAAAAGGTGAGAGAAGTTTTAAAAAGACAGAAAATCTTTCTGCCCTTTGTTTTTTCAGGCCATTCCCTCTGTTACAGGGTTAGACCTCGCAGGGACTTCTAGGTCATGTTATGGAGTTTGGTGTTATTCTAAAGAAGACACTGAAACATTTTAAATAGGCAGTTGCATTGTCAGTATATTTTTTGAGGGCCACTCATGGTAGAGAACAATTCAATGTGGTAAGAGTAGAACAGGAAGGAGACCTTGTTATTGCAGTTACTTAATATCTTAGTATAAAACTTTTATATTTAGATCATGAAAATGGTGATGAGAGATGAGGACAAATTTGAGAGATATTTATGAAAAAAATCAACAAGGCTTGGTGATGTGAGAGAAAAAGTAGGGAGCAGTCAAGAGGTGAGAGAGAGAGGGTGATGACAGCCAGTTTATAGATTGCATACTTTTCTTGTATGGCATGCCACCATTTGAGACGTGGAACACTAGAAGATGGCTTCTTTTGCGAAGAAATGTAATGAATTATTTTTATTTATTGAATTTGAAGTACCTTTGAGATTTTAGTTTTGCCATGTTAAATAGGCAATATGATACATGGGTGTGGTGATCAGGAAAAGATAGGGTGAGAGGTATAAAATTGATATGCGTTGCTTTGTAGGTAGTAATCACAACTGTGAGAATGGGAGAGACTAACTAAGAGATTAGCTAATTACTGTAGAGGGAAAATGTAGAAGATAAGACTGAAGTTTCAAAATATAGAGAAAATAAGACTGATGATTGAACAACTGAATAATTCAGATGAAAACAATATTCTTTTTTTTATAGTTTTTTTTTATTTCATCATGTAATGGGGGTACAAATATTGTTAGGATTACATACATTGCCCCTACCACCCCTCCCCCCCACATGCCAGAGCTTCAAGAGAGTCCAATCCCCAGGTTGTGCGCATGGCACACATTATGTAACTCTACACTTCCTACCCCTCCCGCCTGCCCTAAAAACAATATTCTTCATACGATGCATTTTTATAACATTTTATTTCATCTATCATCCTTCGACAACTCTGAGAAGTAGTACTATACCCACGTGAATCATAAAAGAACACACACAAACACACACACTCATACACACACACGCGTGCGCACAGAGCCCTCTAGGACACAGAGAACTCTCTGGACTTTCCTGTGAGTTCCAACTTGATGTGGTGTTTGTCTTTCAGGCGCAGAAAGGATGACTGACTTTCTGCAGAGTGGATTACAGTTCACAGATCCACTGATTATTATTCTTACAATTTTGTGCAGTAATAATATTGCCAGACACCTGGGCACATTTCCTGCCTCGGGTCTGTAGTTTGTTTGTGTTTACTGAAAACCTGTAGAAAGAAAGAAAAGAGTCATATTTATACCAGCCACGAAATACATCCAGAGACTAAAGAGGAACTCAGAAAAGTTCCTAATTATTTAATAAAAATATGGTCATTAATTGACTGTAAACAACAATGTAATGGGTAAAGCAATTCTTCCCACTCAGAGTTTTATTTTTCAAAACCTCTCTCCAGAGTAGTTAATAGTTATTGAGTATTAGTTAGAGGATATGGTCAATAGTAAAATCTTACTTACAATTTTTTTCATTTAAAACTGATCACTATTAGAAATGAGTGGAAACTTACATTTTGTGAACTAAACTTCTGCTCTCATAAGAGATTTTACACTTGCTAATTCACCTCTTAGATGAAGTGATAACTCCTATTTCACTCGTAAATCTTCCAAGTGGATGGAGTAAGATTTCTTTTGCATCTCAACTTTCTCCGTGGACTATTTTATGTGAATTATTTATCAGATTGTAAGAGAAAGTCAGGAAATGTAATACATGTTCACTCACTTCAAGACCAACACTATCAGAACACCATTTCTTGTCATGTAACAAGGGACTAAAGCACAAACTATAACACAATAAACTCACAGGTGGCTGAGGTTGAAAGAGCTGTTGTCCACCCAGGCCCACGACTCCCCTTCAGGTGGAATATTCAAGCCAATCCAATAACAGACTGAAGAGTTTAGGTACAACCACAGGAAACTCTAAAGGGAACAGTGGATGTGATATGAAACAATTTACTGATTCTTATTGATTAAAAAAAATCTTCTATGTGCAACTTCTGTGTGCTTGGCACTGCACCAGAAGTTGGGAATGAACAGGTGAGTAAAACATACTTTATGTTTTCCAGTAGATCATAGTGGAGGGACAGACTTGTAAACCAACCACTGCAATAAAATGTGGTGTAATGGTAGCAGATACTAAGGCTGTGGCGTCAACTGCCTCACCTGGGTCCTAACTCTATCACTTACTCCTGTGCACCTTCGCACAAGTTATGAAATCTTTTTACTTCTGTTTTTACTAGTCTTTAAAATTCAGATAAGAACAGTAGCTATCTCTAAGAGGTATTATTGTTATTAAATAAGATTATTAAACACTGCCTGGCACATAATAAATGCTCAGTAAATAAATGTTCATGATTATTATTAAGCACAAGTATGAAATAATATACAAAAGCAAGAGAATATACAGGGAAATTAAAGAAAGAAAGCAATATCTGAGCTGATGTGGCTCATCTTGCTACTAGTTCCCTACTGTTTCATTTCCTTATAGTAATCCAACGCCCGAGCCAAAGTCCATGGATAGCTGTAATAAAGGTTGCATTTTCCACCCTGCCTTTGGCTAGGTGTGACAGAATGATTGACCTGATTTCTGACTAATGGAACAGAATGGAAGCACCACCCTACAGATGACAGTGATGAGCAGAAACCCCACAGCAGTCTGGACTGTTATGTCAGCAAGATAACCTATTACATATATTCCAAGACAGACTTTGTCTCAGTTTTAACATTTTAAAATTGGAAATGTCTAACAATCAATGACTTGTGATAGTTTAATTGGCAGCTTTATTTTTGCTTTCTAATTGATACGTCATGTAATTGAAAGCATCTTAGATTCAATGAAAGAAGTGATGAACTAAAATAAAAACTTAAGCCCCCCGCTGACTGAATGGGCTCCTCTCGGCCAAGGGGACCCCCCCCACCTCAAAAAAGAGAAACACCTTAAAGCTCAGTTGCCAGCCATGAGGAGAAGGGAGGTCAGACACGCCTAGTTATGCCCTGTCTGCCCCTTTCAGAGTTATTCTTTGTAACAGTGAGATACAAAAATCAGCAGGCCTAAACCATTTAAGGCAAACATTAAACCACACGTGCAGGTCATCAATTT
>VBSM01003220.1:568581-592675 GCA_008086735.1 Cheirogaleus medius | reverse complement strand
CGCTGCAGCCTCCAACTCTGGAGCTCAAGCAATCCTTCTGCCTCAGCCTCCTAAAGTACTGGGATTACAGGCATGAGCCACAGTTCCCAGCCCTGAGACATACTTTTTGTATGATATTTATAATTGTAAATGTTTTTAATTTTTTACGTCCCCAAATATGATCTACATGAAAGTTTCACGTTTAATGAAAAGAATGTATAGGCTGCTGTTGTTGGATAGAGTTTCCTGTAATTTTATTTCAATTAGACTAAGTTGGTTGATAGTGTCGCTCAGTTCTACCTATTATGAGGTTTTTTTTTTTTTTTTTGGTCTATTGGTTTTATAAATTACTTAGAGAGAAGAATTGACATCTCCAACTATAATAGTAGATTTGTCATTTCCCCTTTCAGTTTTCTCACTCTTTGCCTTAGTGAATACACATTTATAAATTGACCTTTGTTGTGGGCTGTGAGAGTCAGAAGATGGAATATTATGGGCTGAATTTGTGCTCCCCCAAAATTCATATGTTGAAGCCTCATGCCACAGGGCCTCAGAATGTGACTGTATTTGGAGACCGGGCCTTTGAAGGGGTGATTAATTTAAAATGAGGCCATTAGGATGGGCCTTAATCCAATTTGACTGGTGTCCTTATAAGAAGGAAGAAATGTGGACACACAGAGATACACCAAGGATGTGCACACATGGAGGAAAGACCCTGTGAGGACACAGTGAAAATGTGGCCATCTGCAAGCCAAGGAGAGAGGCTTCAGAAGAAACCAAGCCTGCTTGACACCTTGATCCTGGGCTTCTCACCTTCAAAAGTCTGAGAAACAAATTTCTGTTGCTTAAGCTGCCCAGTCTAAGGTACTTTGTTACAGCAGCCCTAGCAAACTTCACAATTCCTTTATCATGACATAGTATCCCTCTTTATTCTCAGGAGTGTCTTGTTTTTCTTGTCTTCTATATACCACATATTTGTTTGTTGAAAAATGGACTTGTCTAGGACAGTAGAGATTGAGTTAAACAGTTTGTTCTTGGAAAAAAGCACACAGGTCCTTTGCCTAGGTCTTTTAATGTGGGGTTTCAGTTAATCTTTAAGAGCGGAGCTAGGTTTGTGATTTGTTCTTGCTGTGTTTATCCTCATTGTTTCCCACACTTCAAATTCCTGTAATGATATCTTGGTGTTTAATGCGGGATTTGTTTGCCAGAGGGAAGCCATCTTGACCTTGAGCATTTTAGTCTTCCCTTTCCACTGGGCCTCAGAGAGGATCTCTGCACATTCCTACTCCTCTCCTCTTCCTCTTCCAGCAGCATTCTTCTTTACTCCTTTTTTGAAACATGTTATCTTGGTAGTGGAAGGCAGTGGAGGGGGTGAGCTTTGCTGTTCTGATTATGCCCCTGTCCGTGGGTATGGCCTTCTGAGTTCTCTGCCAATGTCCTGGATGTATTAATACTTGTGGGCCCGGTGTGCATTCCTGCCCCTCCCATAAGAGAAGATTTTTTCTTCTCACTCCTTGGCCCACCTGCAATGGTGTTTCTCCAGTTCCCTAAGGGCAACAGTGTTTGATCATTTTCCCCAACGCGCATTAAGTCTTTTGTTCCCTAGTACAGGAGCAGACTGGGAGAAAGGTCCTGTGGAATTCCTTGGCAATTACTGCTCTTTTTGTTTCTCCAGTCTGCATCTCAATGGACACATGCTTAAGACTCCTTTCCATCATTTCTGTGAGAGCCTAGTGCAGTTTGTAGAGAAACAGCCTGCCAGAGGTCATAGAATTCCCTAGTTTTTGCAGACCCTAGAAGCTTCACACTGTTCTGCCATCCTTACTCAGCCTTTATCAATTTTTCAATTATTCTGACTGAATTCTCACTGGTGTCTCGTATGTGATTTGTCTACTAAGAAACTGAGGATATATCTCCTCTCTCCTACAAGTGCCTGCAGCCATAGATTTTGGCCAGCTGGTTGTTCTACAAACTTCACTCTCTAATGGATTTGGGGGGAAAAAGTTGAGAATTTGAAGTTATTTTTCATTGTAAAAGTAGTAGCAACATTTCTTTAAGATATCTGCATTGTGGGAGTAAAAGCCATACACTTCTCTTGCCTTTTTTAATATCTTTTTTTCTCCTCTCATCCCCCCATCCTCCTTCATCTTTCATCTTTATTTTCTTGCCATGTGTTGACACATGGGTATCCTGGATGGATAGGCTAATAATTATTGATAATTTGGTGGGGGTTTTTTTGCCATTTTATCTTTAACTAGCTTGAGAGCTTAAAAATAATTTGCTAGAAAATTATTTTCTGTTTCCTGGAGTAATTTTTCTTCTTATATATTTTATTTGTGTTTTGCTTTTCCATTTTATTTGTGTTTTGCTTTTCCATTTTTGGAGAGGTTTGGAAATGCAGATACCCTGATTCCTTCTAGATTCTCATTTATCCTTGAAAGGGAACAATTTTTGTGTGACCCATTTATTTCCTTAGGAATAATGTGAAAAAGTATAACCTAAATTGGAGGAAGTAAGTTTCCATTAAAATACGTTGTTTAGACCACTGATCTCCAAAATCCAGTTTCTTGTGTGCTGAGGAGACATGTCTTTTCTGCATTTCTACATTTCTCCCTTTGATGGTGAGAAGGAACTATATGGGATTCTTAGTAAAGTTATTCATTGTATAATTTCTCCTTGCAATAATTTATTGTTTATTCTTTCAGAACATTCTTGTTAGAAGTCTGTTTCATTTTTCTTGTTTATTAAAAGTGAACTCTAGAAGGAGAACAAAGGTCTCTTTTCAATTCTTAATTCCGTTCCTGATTTAGTTCATATTTTGCTGCACCTGACAGAATCTTACAGTTAGTTATTTGGGGTTACATTGGTCACACTGAAAATAGTTTACTTTTTTCTTTTGTTGTTGTAAATTTCTGTCAAAGTCAAAAGCCCCCCGCCAGAAGCCTCAAGAGATTCCCTTTTGTAAATCCTAGATGGCTGATGTTTGGTCAGGATTGAAAAGCACTGCTAGTCTTTGAGTTTGCAGAAACTGAGCCACTGAGGCAGTTTGTGGTTCTCACATACTAAATCTTATGCTGAGAATCCTTATTTGATGTTTGCAATTTAACATATTGGCCTTACCAATTAAAAATCTTAAAGTAGTGTCCAATCTTTGTTTATCAAAGCTTCAATTTAAATTAAGTCAGAGTTAGCTAAATATTAGTTCTCCTCAAGAAAGAACTAAATTTAAGTAAGTAGTACTATTCTGTATTTCCTTTCTCACAACATCTTTCTTACCTTTAGATATCTAGCTGCAGCCTTCATTAGCATTATAATAAACACAGGAGGTAAAATAGAATATTTAATCTCCTACATTTTGAAATGGAATCTGGTAAGGAGTAGGGATGCCTTGCGGAAAAAAACTTGAGTATATAACACCAAATGAATTTCTCCTCCTGCTAGACAAAAAGAAGTCTAAAGTAATCATGTAGTTCAACAATTTATTCAACTAATATTTGAATATAGTTAATAGCACATAGAATTAAAAAAAAAATTCACGTACATTTGCCAAGTTTGTACACAAGAAATCTCATTGCAAATGTGGTAGATGCTGTAACCTTTAAGCGTTTATCTTACCATATCAGTAAAATCTTGTATCACTATGAGATGTGAATTTTTCATGGCACATTCATTTTGACTTTCATTCCAAGATTTCTTTCTTTTGGCAACCCAGTAACAATTTCCCCCATGCAACTTCCAGCCTTCAGTGGGGCAAGATTTATGGACAGTGGAAGAGTTGGAAGCAACTGGAAGGAAAAAAGATAATAAATTAAAATAAACATAGAACTATATCTTAATAATGTGTACTGATTGAAAAAAAAGGCTCTCAAAATTTGTGCACAAGTGCTAGGATTCTAAGATCAAGCCTTGGATTTGCTGAAAGGTGAGGGAGGGAATCTGTGAGACTCTTTAATTAGTCTAGCATCTTCAAAAGCACCTCAAGTCATCTAAATCACAAGCAAACATATCAAAAGGAAATACAAAGAGCAGATTTGGTCACCGAGTATTTTAGATATTTAAATAATTATGTGTATTATAATACATATTATAATTATATGTGTTATAAATACATACATTTAAATAATTATATGTATAATAATGTTTAAGTTATTTAAAAGAATAAAAGAAGAAACAAAAGTGATAACAAGAGACTATCAAAGGCTAATAAGTTTAAAAATAAGTCCTTTGATTGAAAACTATTAATATAATAATTAAAATTAGAAACTCAATGAGTATGTTAGCAGAGTAGACACAGGAAAAGAGATAATTTGGGCACTGAAAGATATATCTAAAAATATTACCAAGAATTCAGCACAACTTGACAACAATAAGGACAAAATGAGAGGTTAAATGAAAAGAAGAGAAAGCAAAGCCCGACGTATATCTAATTTATGTCCCAGAAAGAAAATAGAAGGTTGAGAAGGAATTTGGAATGATGGCTAAAAAAAATCTATGAAGTTTTACTTTACATATTTTGTTTATTTGGATATTTTGTTAAGATCAAACACATTTAGATTTGGTATAATTTTGTAATTAATTGAAACTAGGACTCAAAGAGAGGTGCCTTATGCATCTGTAACGATAGAATAAAAATTAAACAATAGATTAGACAGAATTTAAAGCTAGAGCTTTTTTTTATTACCACCCTGTGTCATATATATATAAAGACTACAATAAAGTGCTTTTGCTTTGGGGATAATACTGCACAATGTCCCACTGGTGAAAGAAAATTATTAATGTATGTTGTATGAGATAGATTTAGACTGTGGTTGAGAGGGTGTGGTTGAGGGGGTGGGGAAACATCAAAATCCAATGTAAAGCCTTATTGAATTCCCTGAATTTCAATGTACCTTATAATATGGACATGGGTAAATGTTTTTAACAGATTATATCTGAATGGTCAAAAAAAGAAAGGTATACAGTATTTCAATACAGAATTTAAATGCAAATTAGCAGATTAAAAACAATCTAAGAAAATAGAAAGGCCATCTAATTGAATGTTTTTAACCTTTAAAAGGATGAAATATATTCACATGAGAGAGCAAGAGAAAGACTAACAAAATATCATTTAAATTTTTTGCATATAGTAACATTAAAAAATTGACCAAAAACTACCTACAATTATGATAAATTTTATTTTAACCCCATCCTGAACCTGCACATGTCCCAATAGAAAAGTAATAAAATACAGTTTTTCAATGAAATACCTTAAAATTCATTTAAAACTCATTATATAAGCTTACTTTTTTTCATTTTGTCTTGGACCTTTAAAAATTTTGCCCGTGGATTGTAATGATCCCATGAAAAGCAATGATCTAAACCATCCCTCTGTAGGGGTGGAAGAGTCTCTCCTCTGTTCAGATATCCCCAGGAAAAATTAAGGCTACCATTCATGTTTGGTTACTCAGGAATTAGGAAATGTATAATAATATTACCTGTTGAGGTGATCATTCCAGATTTATTTTCCCCAGTACAAGGTTTCTCTTTTTGTTCATTAACCACATTGGTATGTCTTGCAGAGTTGAACTGGACAACTAATGAAAGAAGAAACATATTTTCTTAATTAAATACATAGCACAAAACCACTGGGTTAGTGACTCTGTGAAGTCCAGTAATGTGGAAATTCCATAGCAAGTTAAATGATTAAACATTTAAAGGGAAAAATAACACTATTTTTTCTAAGATTTGGAGTTTCCCTTGTAGTTTTATGAATCTCAGTAATGTTAACTTTAGGAGGATTGAAAAAATGTGATCTGGGATCAGAGGGATACCCCAAGTTATTTATTTTAATAAGCACAAAATGTCCAGCTCTGGATATGAGCCTCATTTAGATGGTTTGTGTTTAGTGGGTTTCTATAAATTATATCAGATGTCATGTACTTGATGGAAAGAGTTTTGTAAGTTTTGGTTTTGTTTATGATTCTTTTCCTTTTGAGATACTGCATGTAGAGTTGCCCAGAGTACATTTTGTATAACAAAAAAATTTCTCTTTCTGATGGCCACTTAACAGAAACTCTTTGGTAATTTATAATTTTGCAGTAGTGCGTATCAGGCACTTAGTATTGATGATATAAAACAAAATAAACATACCCGAAAATAATAAAAGTTAATATTTAATAGTGCTTGTCATGTGCCAGGCACTAACACATGGTACTATGTTCACAATACAATTAATGCATTTAATGTATGAAATATATAATGTCTAATATTTACATTGATATAGAATATTTTTAATACTTACAATGTATATGTGTCATAATACATTGTATCCAAAGTAAGAAATCTATTAGTGGTATAGCTGGGATTTGAAAACAAGCTCTTGGCTCTAGAACAGTCATGAACATTGTTGGCCTTCTAAATAAACTTTTTAAAAAGACATTTTTATCTTTAAAATCTATTTTAGTAACAAATGTATTTTAATAACAAATATGTTTTACCAAAAATCTACTATTTGACTAACAAATTGCATTATGTTATTGCATTAACATAACAAAAAGAAATAGAGCATAGATTTTTAATGCTAATTATTTTTGCTTCCCCTCCTCCCAATTTTATAGCACATATTAGGCTGTAGGCTGGTTGTATTAAAATAGTCAAACCACTTATCTCTCTGGGCTTCAGACTGCTCATCTAAACTAGACCTTGCTGCCTTGCTGATTTCTAGAGCTCCTTACAGTTCTAAAATTCTAGGGCTCTGCCTATTTACTTGTAATTACTAATATCATTCATAATTACAATATTATTCACTGGGATTCAGTGACATAGACAAATACTGCATTGACCTGTTCTAGAGTTTGGTTTAATCTGGAAACCTGTATTACTTGGAATATATCATCTATATATTATCTCTGTCCTGTAGATATTCATAAAGAACTTTTCTTCAAGTAGATATTCAATAAAATATTAAAATAATTACCATACGAATTTTGGGCTATGTTCAGCTCTGTCCAAAGCACATGAGTATAATTTTAAAATGTCCAATCGAATTGATTCATTTTAGATAAATTTCTCACCTATTAATACAAGACTGATGATGTCTGGGAGTAGCTAATATGAACAAGCTTACACAGAAATACACTTCATAATTTAATTCGCTTTCATCTGAACATGCTTTTAGAGAAACCTACGTATATCCCACTATCAAACTGCACTAGGAAATTCATTGCTTGATTCTGATCATAAATATACACCTAATCTTAACATCTCTTTCTTTTATCAATGAGATGAATCCATACTACATATTTTATCACATTTAAGTTCTGTAGAAAATCTTTAATTTTAGTTATGTATTAAATTTTTTACTTTTTGTACAGTTATACTGCATTGTTTAGGAACCACTTAAACAGCAAACACAATTACAACAAGTTATGAGTGAATAATACTTTGAGATAAATAGTATTGCTAGTCACTTACCAAAAATGCTCAGTATAATTATTATTACCAAGAGGATGATGATCATTGCACATCCAACTTTCATGAAAATTCCATGATGGTGAGAATCTAAAAAATTGGATAGATTTTACTAGTAATCCCAGCAGACAATTCCTTAAATGGTAAGAGGTAGCAGAAGGATGGAATAAACTTTCTCACTTATCATGCTTCTGAGTTACTTTTCTTTAAAATATATAGACCCACCTTCCTTTTTCATTCACACACAAACACATACAGAAAAAAACCCACATGTGTGTGTGTTCTCTGGTTTGTGGAAAGGGGGGTCTATAAAACTTCAATGAATATGAGTTTTTCCTTGTGAGTTCACAGTACATATTCTCCAGTATTAATCTGACTTGTGATCAACTCTCTGTATCCCTAGGTTTTCATATAAGAGCGTGAAACCCTCAGTTTTCTCTAATAAGCTTATTGACAGAAGTTATTTGAGTTGCTATTTTTTCTGTTTCTTCCTTCATATAATGCATCTATATCCTGTGATACTTAATTGTTATTTCATAAAACCTTACATTTTAAAATGAGAATAATTTTAGGGATTACTTTGTTTAATAACCATGTGTTATAATGGGGATATTCAAGTCCACAGTCACACATTTACTTGATAGCAGAGGTGATATCAAACCTCAAATCTTTTGACTCCCAGACCAGTGCTGCGTCACTATCCACAATACCTCATTGCCTTTAGGAGTTTCAAAACATAACAAATAAACCAAATAAAAAGCTGGTATTTTTAGCTTTAGGCTGACAGTTAATATCGAAAGTCTCTATTACAACATAATTACAGTACATCGATTCTACTAGATATGTGATATATACACACATACATGCAATGCACTGAGAAGGTACTATAGCTGCTGTTGAAATACAACCAATTCTAAAATCACATGTCAAGATTGGTTAACCAGAATGCTTATTTGGTATATTATTATTACAGAGTGCTTTGATTTATGTTCAAATTATTATTGTTATTGATTATAGCATCTTTAGTGGGAATTTGTTAATTCTCAAAACATTAAAATAAGTCCATATATTTTCATTCATCAGACAAAACAGTCCCAATTGTGGAAGTCAGGGCAATTACAAGAAGAACATGCTAATATCACTAAACATGTTTCTAATATGAAGACCTGAGATTACAGACCCCAAAATTGAGGCAAATAAAACTTCAGATTTCATAAAAGGGCCAACACAGAGATATTAGTTCATTCTTTTAGACCCTTGAAGTAAGATTTAAGCAAAGCATGAATTTCTGAATCTTAGCCTGGGGTATTCTCAGTTCAGTCATACTCTCTCACTGATATCCTGTTTGGTTCCCTGGTTACATTGCTCTTTATTTTATATCTTGGAGAACCAATGAATATATAAGATACGTTGAGTGTTTAATGAGATTCCTTTATTTATTTATCCATTTACAAATTCATCTACTTATCAAGTATCTATTGATTGCCTACTGTGAATTTAGTAGTGTTTGAGGTTCCGGGAATACAAAGATTAAGAGATTAGGTAGAAAGACTCAATATATACAAGGCTCTGAAATGATAAGGAATATGGTAACTTTTAGGAGCAAAGAGAAGGCCAGCATCCAGAGCAAAGTGAAAGGTGAGAGAAACTAAAAGAGGTAAGAGATATTTGTGTGGGACTCTGTAGGACATAAGAATTCAATTTATCAAATAGCTCTTTTCCTCCACAGTGATGTGACACATGAGAACGCAGTTACATTTATCCAACACTAAATATACACAGTGAAAAGAGCAATATGATATTTGACTTTCAGTCTTAAGCATCATTATAGGTAAGTAGTTTAATCTTTATATGGTTACGTTTTCTCATTTTTAACATTATAAGATTGGGCTAGATAACATTATAAATGTTGTCCCCAAATTTATAAACCAGGAAGGGAATAAAATACGGTTATATTCATAAACAGAAAGAAAATTAAAGGCTGGAATGTAGGAAAAAATTGTTCTCTTTCTGGAATTGAATTAGTGAAACAAAATGTCTGTTCATACAGGTTAGTATAGCTTTGGTCTAGAGCTAGAAAAATAATTCCTTGTGTGAGATATTTTAGGGGTGGGGGAATAAGAATGCAGTTCTAGTTTATGTTATTTTTCAAATTGTGTGCAAAGAGAAAGAGATCTTAAGTAATTTAAACATTTTATATGAACTTTATAATAAAAATATTGTATCCTAGAGGAGAGAACACAGAGGTAACATAGCAAAGACATCCCTCTCATGCTTCAGGGAATAGAAAATACACTGAGTTTCAAAATTTGTCATTTTTGAGGTGGCTTTGGAACTAAGGCACAATATTAACTTTAGCCATATACCTATCTCCTAATATTCCAAAAATATTCAATTATTAAGTCATTAAGTCTAAACTTTATGAAATAAAATACTAACATTTTATGTCTTGTTAATTTATTGACATTTTTATTCTATCGATATACAAATTCTGAAAAGCTAAATAACAATGTGAATGATTGGCATAAATAATTTCCTCTGTGTAAATGAATTTATCATATTATGTTAGAATGACATATTTGATCAAGGATGAGCAAATCTGTAAAGCAGAAAGGGGAAATAAGTATAGAAGTCGCGGTATGAGCATGGATGGTCTCCACAAAAAATACAAGCAATAGGGAAGCTATGAAAACAAAAATAAAGTTCTACACATTAAGACCAAAATTACAATTAACTTTATGAACAGACATGTTATTTCATTGTAAACATTCACTCTTATCCTTACATTTGATAGATTTTGCTTTGAACCCAGTCTCCTAACTATTCCCAGTATGACACAAGACAGAAATTTTAAAAAGATTAAAAGTAATATATTAATTCTAAAAGGCACCCTAAATTCAACTTACCAGATCTCGAAAGTGGAGATGAATGTTCTAAAGGGGAGGTCCTCACAGTTTTGATGTCAGCATAGACTATATCTTCAGCCATTTCACAGATGAGAAAGAGAAAGAAGCCCAAAAATGATCTTCTGCTGAAGGGAGAATCATGTTTCCACAAACTTCTGTAAATTAAGTACATAGAGATGGCAGATTTCCTTTTGTGCCCCAACTAGGCAGTGGACTTCCTCTACAAATAAATAACAAAACAATGTGTTCAGTCTCTTCAATCAAGGTAACAGATTTTTGAATATTTGCATGATATGGAAGAAAACTATTCATAGAGTAAATTCTTATTCTTCAGTTAGTTTTCTGACTAAATTTGGAAAAATTTTAACTTTTATTAATATCATAGAAGATATTTCACAACTTTCTTTTATAAACCACTTCCTTTTTTTAGTTCAAGCATATATTTTCTGGCAGAAACTCTGAGACTACACAGCATATTCTCCAAAGCAGAATAATTTGGGAAGGGGGACAAGGAAAAGGAGGGATTTTATCATGAAAGTGATAGAAAGGGGCACTCCTTCTTTTATCCTCATCTCAAAATGCATTGTATTTGTCTAAATAATACTTTAAAAATTATCTTAAAGTTATTAATTCTCTTAAAGCATTTAAGAGACGCATTAAACTGAAGTGAAGCATGGATTATGCAGAGGAATTCCAAACTGAAAAAGATATATTTAAGAAATGGAAATAACCCTATGTCAAAATAGTTCAAGGTAATGACATAAAACAAAGAAGCCTAATTTTAAAATTAGGTTTATGAAAATGTACGACTGAATGCAATATATTAAACAGATTTTTATCTCCTGTTTCTTCTAAAATTCCACTAAAATTTTATTAAATGGTTAAAAACTTATAAGTCTAAAACAATAACACAAAAGGGAGTAGGGTTCTATAAGTTGATGAAAAATTCCAATGAATTCCTGGAAAATGGAGAGTAGATGGAGATTTAATTGATAAAGCAAAGCAGAGAAAAATGAAGCTAAAATAAGCAGAGGGAAATAATTAAGGAGAGAGCCCAGCCACCTGAAATCCTCATAGGACTCAGAATTCAGAACTGTAAGATATGAAAATTGGCAGAAGCCATTACCTTATAACCAATAGATTAAATAGAATTGATTTTCTCAATACTGACCCAAATGTATTGTACAAATTATCTAAACTCCAGTCACCCCTGCTCACTCCTCCAAATCCAAATGATTTAACCTATGATAATCAAATAGCTACAGAAGAGATGTTGCCTTTTTGGCGTTTAGGTGGGGCCTTCATATAATGACTAATGTCTGACCCTGAATGGGGCATTGGACACTAAACTCTGTCTCTCAAGACTACCTTGACACTCCCTATTTTCTGGGTTGTTCTAACACTTTGTATGTGACTAATAGCGACAAATAGCTACTGCATTTTGATCTGCATTTTGTACATGAAAAACTGGCTTTTAGAGGTTATATTATCTGCAGGTGCTTGCATAACCAGTAAATTTTAAGAGTGACGGGGAGGACAAGATGGCCAACTAGAGACATCGCTAGCCAGAGCATCCTGGGGGGAAGATTGAATTTCAAATAAAGGAAAGGAGAAAAGAGATGCAGAGCAGGTGTAGATCATAGAGAGAGGTGCTGGAGACTGCCAGGGATCTCACGGAGGAAAAATGCAAAGCAAAGAAGGAAGGAGATAAAGGAAAAAAGATCTCGGTTAAACCAATAAAACCCAGAGAGGCTCCGAGCCCAGAGAAAAGGTAAGGGTGAATCCCTCTCACACTTCCACAAGCATTCAGTGGCCTAGGGGCTACCAAGTTTCTTAGAGGCTTTACAACCCCACGAGCCCTGGCATGGCGGCAAACACAGTACATGGGGGTGAACTTGTATGATCTCAGAGCTTAGACACTATGTGTGGGGCTTCCCCATAAGGAAAGTGTCATGAGAGGCTGGAGAGCAGGCTTTCTTCCATTCAGATGCTTCCTTTCCCACCCCTCCTCTGGGAAACCACCAAGAACTTGGCAAGTGGCTGCCTCTCCACAGCGGGTGCGTGCTGCTGGCTAAGGCTTCCGTGAAGAGTGGGTCCCACACCTTTCCCTTTGGGGGCCTGAAGTGGACGCAAGCTTCCAAATTTGGAAAAGTCCTGCCTGCTGGTGTTTCACAGAATCACCTACCAGTGGATCAGACAAGCAGACCAGACCCTATGCCCCCTGGGTTGTTGGAGTCACAGGGGGAGGTCTGGGAGTTAGACTCACGTGGTGAGAAAGCCCACCTGGACAGATCTGATGGGAGAATACTCTAGGGTTCCAAGACATGGTGAGGTGGGAGAGCACACTTCACCCCTGCAGGAAAGCCACCCTGTTTGACTAGGGTGGGTCCTATGGTGAGAAAGAATACAGCCCTGGGAGACATAGTAACCAGGCTTGGCATATTCAGGCACTCTGGCTGACTTGAATGCATGGCCCCTGCCACTACCATTCCAACCAGGAGAGCAGTCAACATGAATGAAAAACTACTGTGAGTAACTTACAAAGGGAAATCCATCAGGATGACCGTAGACTTCTCAATGGAGATCTTATAAGCCACAAGGTATTAGGGCCCTATCTTCAGTCTTCTTACACAGAGCAAATGCCAGACTAGAATTTTGTATCCTACAAAACTAAGTTTTATAAATGTAGGAGAAATAAAGACTTTTCCAGACAAGTAAACACTGAAGGAATTTGTCAAGACAAGACCTGCCCTTCAGGAAATACTCAGAACTGCATTATGCATGGATCAGAACAGTGGCCACCCACGAGTGTAATACCACCCAAAAGCTAAAGCTCAGAGCTCAAATAAAATAATAGTACAAAAGGTAAAACAAAGCAATAAGGTATATGCAATAGGATGAAAAGGACAGCATCGCCCATATCAATTCCATCAATCAATAAGAATGGTTTGAATTCTCCACTCAAGAGACATAGGCTGGCCAAAAGGATCAATATACACAAGCCAAGTATCTGCTGTATTCGGGAAACACATCTAACCCACAAGGACTCATCCAGACTCAAAGTGAAGGGATAGAAAACAATATTCCATGCTAATGGAAACCAAAAGAAAGCTGGTATAGCAGTTCTCATATCAGATAACTTAGTTTTCAAATCAACAAAAGTAATGAAAGACAGAGATAGTCATTATATAATGGTAAAGGGAACAATTCAACAAGAAGACAAAATAATTTTATTTATTGATTGATTGATTTTTACTTATTTATTTATTTATTTGAGACAGAATCTCACTCTGTTGCCCTGGCTAGAGTGCCATGGTGTCAGCCTAGCTCACAGCAACCTCAAACTCCTGGGCTCAAGCAATTCTACTGCCTCAGACTCCTGAGTAGCTGGGACTACAGGCATGTGCCACCATGCCCAGCTAATTTTTTGTATGTATTTTTAGTTGTCCAACTAATTTCTTTCAACTTTTTTTAGTAGAGATGGGGTCTCACTCTTGTTCAGGCTGGTCTTGAACTCCTAAGCTCAAACAATCGGCCCACCTCGGCCTCCCAGAGTGCTAGGATTACAGGCATGAGCCACCATGCCTGGCCCAAAACAATTTTAAATATTTATTTAACTAACACAGGAGTGCCCAGATTCCTAAAGCAAATCCTACTTGATCTAAACAAATGATAAACAGTAGAACCATAATATTTAATGAAGACAACATCACCCTTATACTAAAGCCAGGAAAGGATCCTCTCCCCAAAAAGCCTACAAGCCAATATCCCTTATAAATACTGCATAAATTCCCAATAAAATCCTAGTAAATTGAATTAAGCTGCTCATGAAGAAAATAATCTATTATGACCAAGTGGGCTTCATCCCAGAGATGGAGGGATGTTTCAAGATATGCAAAAACATAAATGTAATTTGCCACATAAAGAGAAGTAAAAACAAAGACCACATGATGTTGCCCCATAGAGATGTTGCCCCATGGAGATGTTGCTCCATAGATTAATATTGCCATATAGAGACAGAAATTATTTCAGGAGTTTTGCAGGGTTTTGCCCTGAAGTAATATGTGAACGTGTTAGTTCACATATCAAAAGCTGCCTCACCTCAGGAGGGCATCTCACAGGTCAGTGGCAGCTGCTTTCCAAGGTGATGCTGCAGTCTCAAACCTGTGGCTTTCGCCTATTTTGTACAACAAAGCAGGTTTGCCTGGAGCCACAGTATGAGAGCTGATCAACAGGGGCCCACCCAACAGACAGACACCTGCAGCTAAAAGGATTTAAGGGACAGTTCCTGCTTCACTCCTGACTACCTGTATCAATCCACAAGAACTAGATAAAGAAATATAGAGCTACTATATCTCTGTTTAGCCTTTCTGCTAAGTGATAGCTTTATCTTAGAAGTTTGTCTTAGAAAGATTTTGTAACCGTTTGCTCATATAGATAGAGTTAATTAAGGAATCTCTAGGAGACTTTTAACTTAAAACGAACAACCTGTTATTATGTAAATTTGTTACCCCTGGCAACGGATCACTGTACCAATAAATACCTGTGTAAAACTTTACTCTGGGCCTCACAGCTCATGGGAATGCTGTGGGGTCTCCCGAGCCCCCACTTTTCATATAATCTATACTTTATAAAACTGTACTTTCGGCTCTGTGTATTCTTTTATTTCTCTATTCTATTATTTTCTATTTTTTATTATTTCCTTATCCTTTGTGATGCCCCCTGCCAAGGGGACCCAATTTTTTGCTGGGAGCATAGCTAACTCCCTACAACATGATCCTCTCAATAGATGCAGAAAAATCATTTGACAAAATTCAGCACCCTTTTATGATCAGAACACTTAACAAAATAGGGATAGATGGGACTTACCTTAAAATGATAAAAGCCATATATGACAAACTCATAGCCAACATCATACTGAATGTGGAAAAATTGAAATCATTCCCACTTAGAATTGGTACCAGACCATGTTGCCCTCTATTGCTTCTATTCAACATAGTGCTGGAAGTCCTAGCCAGAGCAATCAAACAAGAGAAGGAAATCAAGGGCATACAAATGGCTAGAAGATGTAAAACTATCACTGTTTGGAGACAATATGATCCAAAGATTTTGCCAAGAGATTACTGGAATTGATAAATAAGTTTAGCAAAGTCTCAGGTTACAAAATCAATGTACACAAATCAATAGCATTCATGTATGCCAGCAACAGTCAAACTGAGAAACAAATAAAAAACTCAATACCTTTCACAATAGCAACAAAGAAAATAAAATACCTAGGAATATATTTAACTAAGGAGGTGAAGGACCTCTACCAGGAGAATTATGAAACACTACAGAAGGAAATAGCAGAGGATGCAAACAGATGGAAAAACATACCATGTTCCTAGATTGGCAGAATCAATATTGTTAAAATGTCAATACTAACCAAAGTAGTCTACAGATTCAATGCAATCCTAATTAAAATACCAACATCATTTTTCACAGATCTAGAAAAAATAATTCTATGTGTTGTATGGAACTGGAGAAGATCCTGTATAGCAAAAGCAACCTTAAGCAAAAAGAACAAATCGGGAGGCATCAATTTATAACACTTCAAGCTATACTACAAAGCTATAGTAACCAAAACAGCATGCCACAAGAATAGAGACATAGACAAATGGAATATATTCTAGAAGAAAATGCTGGAAAAACTCTTACAAACATAGGCCTAGGCAAAGAATTTATAAATAAAAGCCCACAAGGCAATTGCAGCAATAACAAAAATAAATAAATGGGACCTGATCAAATTTAAAAGCTTATGTATGGCCAAAGAAACCATCACTAGAGTGCACAGAAAATCTACAGATTGGTAGAAAATATTTGCATGGTATACATCTGATAAAGGGTTAATAACTAGAATTTATATAGCACTAAGGAAAATCAGTAAGAAAAAAATCAAACAATCCCATAAAAAGTGGGCAAAGAACATGAACAGAAGCTTTTAAAAAGAAGATAGACTAATGGCCAACAAACATGAAAAAATGCTCAACATTTCTAATCATCAGGGAAATGGAAATCAAAACCACAATGAGATATCATTTAACTACAGTCAGAATGGTGTTTATCAAAAAGTCCAAAAAACAACAAATGTTAGTGTGGATGTGGAGAGATAGGAATACTCATACACTGCTGGTGGGAATGCAAACTAGTACAACCTCTATGGAAAGTAATATGGAGACACCTCAAGAAACTAAAAGTAGAACTGCCATTTGATTCAGCAATCCTACTACTGGGTATCTACACAAAGGAAACAAGTCATTCTATAATAAAGACATCTGCACTCGAATGTTTATGGTAGCACAGTTCACAATTGCAAAGATGTGGAAACAACCCAAGTGCCCATCAATACATGAGTGGATTAATAAAATGTGGTATATATATACCATGGAGTACTACTTAGCCACAAAAAACAATGGTGAACTAATAACTCTTGTATTATCCTTGATGGTGCTGGAGCCCATTTTTCTAAGTAAAGTATCACAAGAATGGAAAAGCAAGCACCACATGTACTCACCATCAAATTGGCACTAATTGATCAACACTTATGTGCACATATGGAAGTAACATTCATTGAGTGTCAGGCAGGTATGAAGGGGGTGGTGGGGATGGGTAAATTCACACCCAAAAGGTGCAGTGAACGCTGTATAGAGGTAGGCATGCTTGTAGCTCTGACTCTGGCAGTGCAAAGGCAATATATGTAACCTAGACATTTGTACCACATAATATTTTGAAATAAATAAATAAATATCACATAGGAAATAAAAGAAATTAAAGCTTAAGTCTCATTCTCCTCTGCAAGGAGAACTAGCCTCTACTCTCTGTGGAGTAGACTTTCTATACTTTCTGAATAAAACTTGCTTTCACTTTATACTCTCCACCCATTCCTGAATTTTTTCTTGCGTAAAGTGAAGGACCCACTCAGACTTCAAATGATTCCCAGCATGGGGAGCACTCTCCTGTGTCCAAATGACTTTTACAGCATACAACCTTTTTCATTCATACCTTATGTAGCAATAATATGGAACCGTTATTCAATTCTAAATTAACTGGTTGGGTTTTTTTCTCTTTATCTCTTTTGTATCCAAATAAAGAGTTTACAAGCAAATTACAGACTAACAAAGGACAGAAACACAAGCTATACATCTAGTAATAGTCACTTAAATTGTTAACAGCAAACATGTGGTAAGCATTATAAAAGCCTACAAAGCTGGTAAGCCCTACTCTACAAAATGATAAAATAGATTTTCAGGACACTATACTTACATAACTGCCAATCCTAGCCCTTCCTTTAAACACAAATAATTAACAATTCATAGTAACCTGATGTTAAAGACAATTTCTTTCTTTCTTTCTTTCTTTCTTTCTTTCTTTCTTTCTTTCTTTCTTTCTTCTTTCTCTTTTTTCTTTCAAACTTTGGGAAATGCCAATACATTAGGGCAGTTAGCAGAAGGTGCTGAAGTTGAAAAGAAGCCCAAAGATAGAAAAAAGTCATGATAGACCCAGGAAACGAAACTAAGATTAGATAGGAGGGCAAAAGTTTTGAATGAACAGTGCCAAATAAATAAATAAAAGAAATTGAAGTTTAAGCAAAAGTGGAGGGACCAATATTCTCCAGCTAATAAACGATGCCAAAAGTAACTCAGGCATTTAGTTATCAGCACAAAATTTGCTCACATTAGGGTAGAGAAATTTTTGTCAGCGAAGACAAGATACATGAGAGAGAGAAAGAAAGGGAGAGAAAGAGAATGGCTTTCAATAATTTGTCTGAAAAGAGTTTTATTCTTGTGTCCTTTAAGTATAGTTTGAATAGGAAAATTTAAGTGATAATCATATTTTCTATGCATTTTAGTGGCACTTTCTGCCAGATGACATAATTGTTATTAGTTCATATGATACAATTCTGATTTCTGATCCTGTCTCTGGGGCCTAACTTTTCTATCTGGAGGTTTCAAGAATCTTTTATTTATTCCTAGAATTCTAAAATTCCTTTCACCCTTTCTGTTGGTCATTCAATGTGATATTTTAAATAGGAAAGTCACATCCTTAACTTCTGAGAAAATTTCTTTTTATATTTCTTTTCTAATTTTCTTTCCACCTTTATTGTAATGTCTTTTTCTGACACTCCTGGTAGTGAAATATTAATGTTCTTGGGTTGATATTCTAATATTGTCATTTTTTTTCTTTTGTCTCTTTCTCTTTAGATTTTATTATCTAGGAAAATTTCTCAAGTTTTTCCTCTATCTATTTTATAGATTTGTTTTCCTTAGTTTATTTTAGTATAATTTAATTTTCAAGGATTATTTTTTTGTTCTATATACTTTTTTCACAGTTTATTCTCTTTAAGTGACATAGTATTTTCACTCCCCCACCCAAAGATTATTAATTATAAGGATATCTTAAATTTTTCTTGTCTCTCTTTTTTCTTTTCTTTCTTTTTTTTTTTTTTGAGACAGAGTCTCGCAGTAGCATCATCATAGCTCACTGTAACCTCAAACTCCTGGACTCAAGCAATCCTCCTGCCTCAGCCTCCCGAGTAGCTGGGACTACAGGTATGTGCCACCACACCTGGATAATTTTTCTATTTTTAGTATGGATGATGTCTCACTCTTGCTCAGGCTGGTCTCAAACTTCTGAGCTCAAGCAATTTTCCTGCCTTGGCCTCCCAGAGTGCTAGGATTACAGGCATAAGCCACCACTCTTGGTTCTTGTCTGTTTATCAATTTCAGTTTGAGCTTCATCTTATTGTGATTATTTTGGTCTCTGATTTTAGTGATCTTTAGGTTACTAATAATATGTAAGACTGAGGTACTAAATAAGCAATGGGAAGTTCTGTGTTTGGGACCAGTAGATATTCTTACTATGGATGTGCAAGCGGAGATTGTTCATTTATTCTTATTCTGTATATTTGTAGGTCTTTTTTATTGGACTGGTCAATTTTTTTGTTTTCAAGGAGGAATTTCCCAGTTTTCTGCCTCTGTTACTTGCCTAGAAACTCCCACCCTGAATTCAGGTTCATTTTGGTTCAGTAATGACAGGCAGTAAACTTCCAATCCTCAGCAGAGATACAGGGGTGCAGTTTGGTTGTTCAAGGTGCTCTTTGTACATATTTTCAACTAATTCTCTAATTTTTCCTCATATCCCTACTGTATTAGTTTCATACTGTTGAATAACAAATTATCACAAACTTGGTAGTTTAAAACAATGTATATTTGTTATTTCACAATTTCTGCTTGCAAGGAGTCTGGACTTGGCTTGGGTGGGTGCTACACTTTAAACTCTCACAAGGCTATTATCAAGCTATTGGCTGTGGTGGTGGTCTTATCCGAGGCTCGACTGGGAAAGGGTCTGCTTCTAAGCTCACATGATTGTTGGCAGCGTTCAGTTCCTTGGGGACTATCAACTGAGGGCCTCGTTTCTGGTTGGCTATAAGCCTGAGGTTGCCCTCAATTTTTTGCTACAGGACTTTCCCAAATGGCATCTTGCTGTCTCCAAGCCAACATTGGAGAGTCCCCTCTAGCAAGACAGATGACACAGTCTTATGTGTATAACATTATTACATACGTATAATCATGTATATCCCATTACATTTGCTGGATTTTACGAGTTATAGGCAAGTCACAGGTTCTAATCACATTCAAAGACAGGGTTCAGGAGTCCATGATGCATAATCTCTCTAATTCTTCAGCATCCAGGATACTATAGTCTAAATCACTTAACATCTTCTGAAATTTGTGGCCATTTCTCATCCTCCCAATCCCAATCATTTTCTATACTATTAAACATTTTTATTAATGTTATTTTAATAAGTTTTTACAGGTAGAAGAAACAAATACATCTGTTCAATGTTACAAACTTACTGAATTTTTAAGTAGCCTTTTAAAATTTAAAAAAATTCTTTATGTCTATGACAAAAAAGTAGATATATGAGTCAATGCTTTAATTTCATTAAAGAACAACTTAATTAATAATATTAATCAATAAATTTTAAGTTTATTTTTTATATAGCTATATAATTTTTTGCCATGTATATGCATGGAGAAAAATGTTTCATTCAGAGAAACATTGGGTAGTGTTTGTATCAGTAGATTAATTTTCATGAAATTTCATGCCAAGTTTATAAAATGTATATAACATTTTTATTACTTTCATGTGAAGATAGTCACATAAAAGCAGTAATCTTAATTTACATGCAACCTATAAATATAATCTGGTGATTCTATTAGCTAAATGCTAACATTTATAAAAACACCGTGTGTCCGATATTAGCTTATTTAAACCTCATGGCATCAAAAGAACTATAAGATCTAAACAACATTATTATCCCTAATTACTGATGAGTTAGACAAGACAATTTACCCAAAATCATATAGAAGGATAAGAGTTGAACAGAAATTTGAAACCAGATTATTTGACACCAAAGCCTATAAATTCAATGGCTAAACTATATAGCTTCCACTGGAACAGGGAGTTGAGATAAAAAAAATAATGAGTACCCTTCAGGAAGCTGGTTTTCTAGTAAATGAGTAAGTAAATCATTTAGTGATAATTGATATGTGAAGCAAAAACAAAACAAAAAATCACCAGAGCATGCATGAAATTTTATTGAAATTCACGGGTGCATCAGAGAGAAGTGCCACTTGAAATGAGATGTGAACTTTTAAAGGAATGAGCATTTCAATTTATAATACCAAAAAACAAAGCTGAGGGAGGGGCTAGATGGCTGACTAGAGACATCATTTGCCAGAACATCCCAGAGGGAAGGTGGGATTTCAGATAGAGGACAAGGGAGAGGACAGCTCAGGTGTAGATCATAGAGGGAGGTACCAGAGCCTGCAAGGGACCTCAAGGAGGAAAACTGAAAAGCAAAGAAGGAAGAAGATAAAGGAAAAAAGATATTGGTGATGATCAAACCCAGAGAGGCTCGAAGCCCAGTGAAGGGGTAAGGGGGATCCTTCTCCTTCTCCTATGTGCCCTTGGTGACCAGCAGGCTACCAAGTGTCTTGGAGGCTTTCCACCCCCACGAGCCCAGGCACGGCAGCAAACGCAGTATAGTGGAGAGAACTTGTGTGATCCCAGAGCTTGGACATTCTGTGCAAAGTTCCCCTCCAAGGAGAGTGGCTTCAAAGGCCAGAGAGCCGGTTTTCGTCCATTCAGATGCTTTTCCTTGCTCGCCTCTCCCCCATCCACTGCCACCAGGAAAGCAGTTCGAGCCGAGAATTTGGCAAGCAGCCACCTCTCCCCAGTGGGGACATATTACAGGCTGAGGTTTCCATGGAGAAGGGGACCCAGGCCTTTCCCCTTGGGGACCTGCTGTGGAGCCAGGGTGCCTGATCTGGGCGTTCCCTGCCCACTGGCATTTCGTGAACTCACACGCCAGCATGTCAGACAAGCAGGCCAGATCCCATGTCCCCAGAGCTCAAGCAGGTTCCTGGGGGACAGAGAGGGGATGTCTGGGAGCCAGACTAGGGTGGGGAGGGAGCCCATGTGGACAGAACTGATGAGAGAATACTGTGGGGTCCCCAGATGCAGCGATCTGGGAGAGTGTCCATCGCCCCTGCAAGAAAACCACCCAGTTGGCAATGGGCAGGTTTTCCCGTGGGGAGGAGCCCAGCCCTGGGAGCCATAGCAGCCAAGAGTGGTGCATTCAGGCGCTGGGGCTGACTGGGAGCCGTGGCCGATCCCCCACCCGTTTGCAACCAGGAGGGCAGTTTGACCCAAGAATTTGGTGAGCAGCTGCTTCCCTCCAGCGGGCGTGTACTCCAGGCTGAGGTCTCCCCGTAGAGTGGGGCCCACGCCTCTTCCCTCAAGGACCTGCAGTGGACCTGGGACGCCCAGTCCGGGAGCTCCCTGCCTGCTGGCATCTCACGGAGATGCACCCCGGCGGGTCAAACACACAGGCCAGGGGGAGCTTCAAGGGCTGGTTTCAGGTACAAGGGGAGCCCACGTGGACAGAACTACGGGAAAATACTGTGGGAGTCCAAAAATGCAGCAATCTGGGAGAGCATCCACCCCTCCCCACAGGAAAGCCTCACTGTTGGATTAGAGCCTGACCTGACTTTGCTCCCAGTGGCTCCCCCTGGTGGCCGGGGGCAATCTCGGAGCCCTGCAGAGGCTTTGTAAAGCCTTCCAGGCTTGAGCAACCTACTCAGGCTCTGCCTCACTCTTCCACCCACCTTTGCTATGGTGGAGGTCAAGCAACCCCCTGGGAGCTACAGGGTCCCTATCAAAGCCTAGGGTGTTCAAGTGCTTCCCTGAGGGACTAGAGCTTACCACGGGCACAAAAGAACATCTTGGCAGTTGGCTCTCTGCAGCAAGCATCAACCGCTAACAAGGAGAACAACTCTATAGTTCATCACAGCATCTACCACCCCGATCAAACAGGGCGTGGCTGATTCTTACAAGTCCCACCCACCATCTTGGAGGTTAAGCTGGGGGGCACAATGCCATTCACACTGCTGGGAAGAGGTGAAGACAGCAGGGTAGAGGCAACCTGAGGGGACACTGTTTATTAGGAGAGAAACAAAAGTAACAGGCAGGTTGGTCTGTGAGGGGTCTCCCTCTTCCAGTGAAGACCTCTGAGCTGGTCTGGGGGCTGCGCAGAGTCTGTGCAGAGACACTCCACTGGAGATCTGGTGCCTGCAATACCAGGCTTCTGCCACTGATGACATCCTGATCACTCTAGCCAGGTCTACTCAGGACCCAGCCATCCAGCAGTAACCTTAGCAGGCCAGGGAGGGAACAGACACTTCCCTGTGTTGAGCCTTCTGACTGGGGGTTGACCATGCCTCCTCCCTGGTGTGGAAGCCAAACAGAAGGGGAGCCTCAGATGCCATAGAAACCACTTGGGAAGCCTCAGGCAATGGCCTCAGTGAGTCCTAGGTGTGGGGGGAGAACGTTGGCTGATCAGTAGCTCTGGATCACCTATGTGGAACTTGAGTTGCTGAGAGAAACCCCTTCCTTTGTGACTGAGCATCAGCAATCCCCACACTGGTGGAAGAGCCCCCAATATAGGTGGCTCTGCCCCTAAAATCCCCAGAGACAGCTCTGAAGCTCTCACTGTGCCTGAATCTGAGGCTCTGCCCACGTAGCTCCAGGGCCCCAGCTGGGCCCATGACCCCACCCCGGAGACTCCAGAGTCTCAGCAGCACATGAGACATTCTCCAAGATTGATTATATTTTAGTCCACAAAACGGGTCCTAGATCTGAAATTTAAAGCCTTTGGATAAAATAATGAATTTGTTTGTATCTCGGTTTCCTTATATATAAAATGAAATGTTAGACCTAAGTCTCAGGGCTGTTGTGAAGATTAAATTAATTAATTACATAGGAAATATTTAGTCTCTGGCATATGGAAGTACTACATAAATGTTGGTTATAATTATTGCTATATCTTTATTGTCCTTATTGTTATTATCATCATCTAGCACAAACTTTTTACATTTATGGTTTCAGTGCTTTGGACAACGCAGGAAGCAAGCATCCTCAAACTTAGCAAAGTAGTGTAACAAAGTAGTCACCCCTCCTCCTGTAGGTATGGAAGGGTAAAATTGATAGTGGGGAATATGCAACAGAGGGAATGATGTGGGTCTTCCCCCCCCATACACCCCCAAATCCCTAGTGAACACTACCACCATTTGAGCACCATAGTTTTAATCGGTCAGTACCGATTTGATGGCGAGTAGATGTGGAGCCCATTTTTCTGATCTTGTGTCGCCTCACTT
>VBSM01003220.1:548340-564917 GCA_008086735.1 Cheirogaleus medius | reverse complement strand
GTTTATTCCATTTACATTTATTGAGAGGATTCAAATTGGAGGAAGATTACCATTCGTATTGTTGGGTGAAGACTTGTTGCTTTGTCTTACTCCTTGAGCCATCATGTAGTTCAAGATCTAAACCTTAATTCTTTGAAGATTTTACTTTGAGGAGTGTCTATTTCCCTGTTCAGTTAAAAATGCAGGTCTGAGAACTTCCTGTAGGGCTGGTCTGGACTTTGCATATTCCTTCAGTGATTGCTTGTCTGAGAAGGACTTTATTTCTCCCTCATAGATGGAACTTAATTTTGCCAGATAAAGAATTCTTGGTTGGGCTTTGTTCTGTTTTAGAAGATTAAGGATAGGCACCCAATCCCTCCTGGCTTATAAGATTTCAGATGAGAAATCTGCTGTTAGTCTGATAGGTTTTCCTTTATAGGTTAATTGTTGTTTTTGCCTCACTGAACGGAATATTATTTCTTTCACATTTACTTTGGTCAACCTAATGATCATTTGATGAGGAGATTGCCTTTTCATGTTGAGTCTCCCAGGAGTTCTGTGTGCTTCTTGTATTTGGATATCAATATTTCTGGCCAGGCCCGGAATATTTTCTTCGAGTATTCCGTGAAATAAGTTTTCCAGCCCTTGTGATTGTTCCCCTTCCCCTTCCGAAATCCCAATCACCCTGAGATTCGGCTTTTTTTACATAATCCCACACTTCTTGTAAGCTTTGGTCTTGTCTCTTGTTTCTGTGTTCCCTTTCTTCCTCTGATTTGTTTAGCACAGAGGCATAATCTTCGAGCTCTGAGATTCTTTCCTCTGCATGGTCCATCCTGTTCTTGATGCTTTCTACTGTATCATGGATATCCTTGATTGTTTCCTTCATTGCCAAGATTTCTGATTGGTTCTTCTGTATAACTTCAATTTCTTTGGAGAATTTTCCATTCATTTCCTGGATCATTCTTGTGTTTTCTCTATGTTGTGATTCTATTTTCTCTTCAATTCCATTGAGTTTTCTGACAAACCCTATTTGAAATTCTTCCTCCATCAGTTTAATCATATCATGTAAGTTGGTGTTGGTTGATGGAGGTGGGGTATTATCTTTTGGAGGTGACTTTTCTCTCTGTTGCTTCATGTTTCCTGTGATGTTACACTGGTTCTTTCTCATCTGGGTGTTTTGTCAAGGACCAGAGGTGTTGAGACTGGGTTATGAGCTAAATTCTGGGATTCCTAAGGATTGATATATGGCAGGGCTGGGAGTATGTGGTCCGGTCCTGTGGTGTCTTAGAGGAGTTTTATTATGTTGAGTAATCTTTGATCTATTGTCTTCAACTTACGTCTATTGAGATTAATAGGTTTAGGCTCCTTGCTCAGAGATTTGGGGGTTAGATAACTCTTGTGAGCGTGAGTTTGCTCTCAACCCCTAGGTTGAAGAGGGAGGCACTATGATAGGCTCTGAGATTACTCTGGCTTTTGATTCCTGAGGCCTCTGAGAGTCCCAAACCAGACAGAGACCTGCCACGTTGCTTATCTCCTGCTGGGATGAGGTCAGTCCCTTCTGCACGAACTCCCAGTGTGTTGGTCATCGCTAAGGATATTCTTCAACCCCATCAAATCTTAGCCCAGACAACAGATTCCCTCACCCCTCTGTATTTCTTGGGAATGGAGCTTCCCCTTTGCCTTGAGGCATGAGCTAACAGGCCATAGTAAAGAGGTAAAGAGGGGACTCAGTTTGATAGGCTGTCTTGATAGGCTGTTATAGCTGCCTTTCCTTGGCCAACACTAGCAGGGAGGTGGAAGTGAAGCAGAGGTGACAGTCTTGCAACCCGGGTTTCAGGTTGAACAGCCTCTTTCTCAACACTGCCCAGAGGTGGAGTCAGACCCTTTAGTGCGAAGCACCAGACCCAAGTCGTAGGAGAGTGTGGGTGTTGGTGTCGCCCCAGGTTGTATCTGGAAAAGTAGTCTCCTTCACCACTCCACCTTGCCAAGATCAGCTCTGCTCTCTGAACACAGAGCCCAGGTGTCTTGTCCAGTGAGAGACCGCCCAAGATCAATCTGGCAATGCAGCCGCACGAACCACCACTCTCCACCTTCTACCCCTTTAAATGCAGAATTTGAGACAAGCGGCAGGAATGGGAACAGCCTCTTTCTCAGCTCCACCCCAAGGCGGAGTCGGAACCTTTGGCACATAGTGCCCGGTCCCAAGTCGCAGGAGGGTGTGGGTGAAAATTTCTCTCCCAGTTATATCTGGAAAAGCAGCCTCCTTCGCAGCTCCACCTTGCCCAGGCCGGCTATGCTCTCTGAACACAGAGTGCAGGTGACTTGTGCAGCGAGAGACTGTCCAAAGTCAGACTGGCAGGACAGTTGGACCCTCCAATCTCCGCCTTCTGTGTCTTTAAATACAGGATGGGAGACAAGTGGCAGGAATGGGAGCAGTCTCTTTCTCAGATCTGCCCCAAGGCAGAGTCAGAACCTTTGGCAGGATGCGCCCGGTCCCAAGTCACAGGAGGGTATGGGTGATAAAGTCTCTCCAGATTATATCTACAAAAAGCAGCCTCCTTCGCTGCTCAGCCTTGCCCAGGCAGGCTCTGCTCTCTGGACACAGAGCGCAAGCTACTTTTGCAGCGAGAGACCGTCCAATATCAGTTTGGTGGGGCAGCAGAACGTACCATCACTCCCTCCCCACCCCCGCTCCAAACACCGAGTCCAAGTCAACCCGCAGGAATGGGGAGGGAGTGGTGTTGGAGGAGCAGAGGGACTTCCCCCAACTGGTGGAGTCCGACAGATCAAGGAGCCTAGTTTTGCCCACTCTGTCTACTCAGCACCAGCCAAAACCTCGGCTATATCCAATATCAAAGCCTCCTTTTGTGTATACTCCCCTCACACTGGACCTGGAAGCGTCCTGCAGCGAGATGTCAGAGTGGGTTCTCGTTCCTGCTGAGCGGGGGAGTGGCTGCTGGGTTTGGACCCTCCCCCACCTGAAATTGTCTCAGCTGGATGCTCAGGAGAAATCACAATGTTCCCTGCTCCAGTCTCCTCTCCACACAGCTTTGCCCGGTGCTACCACTTCCCACCAGCTTCAGGCACTTCCCGGCCTACGTGGGTGTGGAGCCCGGTGTAGGAGGGGGGCGTCTCCTGGCGCCAGGCAGGGCTGATGCTGCCGCTGGCCAGCAGCCGCTCAAACCACCCCTCACTCCCGCCCTGTTGTATATTTCTGATTCCCCGGGTTTTGCAGAAGAATATCCGATTCACCTTTGATTTCGGCTGTAGACTGTCTTATCCCTCCGTTTCCTGGTGAATGCCTGTAGGCTTGCGAAGCTGGTCTTGTGGAAGTGCAGGTCACTCGCACGTGGTTGTCCGCTTTCTTCACTTTCCGCTCTAGGAGCAGAGAGCCAGGAGGACACCCCTACTCCACCATTTTTTCTCCCTCGCAGTGTGAACTTTAGGTCTCAGAAAGTAGAAATTTGAAACTATCTTGGCTTATCATAATATAGTGCTATAGCATATACAAAACACTTTTGAATGTGTTATTTTTATTACATTTTATGCTTAGCATAAAAAATATTGATAAACATGGGTGTGGTGAAGTGTTATCAGGATTTAATTTATTTTTTATGGTTAAGCTATTTCCTTTGCAACTAAAAAAATGTTGAGAAAGTGGTGACAGCCTCATGTTCCATTCATGAACCCGGGAATGAGGCACTAGTGAAATCAAGAATCATAATCCACACACATGCAAGCCACCTGAGTATGAAAAATAACCAAGACATCTTTTAAAAATCTTATTGTAAATTGAAAAGTTATAATTGTATATATTTATGAATATAGTATAAAATTATAACACATGTATATAATGTCAAATGATTAAATGAAGGTAATTAACATGTCCACATCATAAAATACTTATCATTTTTGTGGGAGAACATTTTAAATTTACTCTTTTAGTAATTTTGAAATGTACAATACATTACTATTAACTATAGACACCAAGAAATTATTTTTCATGTCCTTTGGCAGTGAACTACTTGAAACAAAAGTGAAGCGGTTTTATTCAACCACTAGAGGGCGCTGCAGTCTGCGTATACTGGGGACTTCAAGACTAACATGGATTCTTGAAGCAAACTCATTTTTTGTATTTGTAAATGGTCACTAAAAAGTACAGTTGCACTTTAAATAATAAAATTATTCCCTTTAGAAATTCTATATTTTTGTCTATTTAAAGAAATTAGTTTTTCTTAAAAATGAAATAACCATTATAGAAAATTTTGAAATTATAGAGAAGCATAGAAAAGAAAATAAATTTTGCCTATATTTCTACTACTCAGGGTAAAACCCTGTGTTTATTTTAGGAGTTGTTCTCTTTTTCAGCATATAAGAATATAAAGCACATTTCATATGTTCAATATTAAATAGGATGTAATCTTATTGTATATATTTTTTTAACTGGCACCAATAATTTTTTGAGTATTTTTTCATATGCATAAATGTTTCTCATAATTTTTTAATGTTAGCATAGCATTTCATCATGCAGGAGAATCATATTTAATATTTAACTAAATCTTTGATTTTGAACCATTAAGTTGCTGCTAATTTTGCACTACTAAAAATATCCTTAGATAAACAATTTTGTGGTTGTATCTCACATATCCCAGATTATTCCTTTAAAATCTTCCCTCCCTTTTTGAAAGTTGCTGCCTCAGACGAAATGTATGAATCATTTTAAGGTTTTGATAAGTATTGCCAAACTGCTTTCCAAAGGTTAAACTAGACCAGTTTACACTATCACCAGCAATCTTTCTGGTCATATATTTATCAACATCTTCCCCAGATATTCATTTGCATTTTAATTTCAGTTATAATATGTTTTCATCTGTGGAAATCTAATCAAAATTATGAGAATTGAGAACGTGCTTAAAAGTTCATTTCTACATTAGTATTATATATTTTTTGAATCATTGAATACTGACTATAGTATTTAACATTTCAATGGCATTTTATCATTTTTAAAATAATTTTATCAAATCCTTATAATTATGTGAGAAAAGCAGGTGAAGCATTCCTTTTTCCAGAGGAAGAAATTGAAATTATATTGGAAAACAATAAAACACACTTAACTGATTGTTATTTTCATTAATATTAATGTAATTATCCAAGGTGAATAGAGCCAATAGATTTGACATTTTGAAAGCTTGCTAAAAGTTTGAATGCAGGAACAAATAGCGTACTATATCTGCAGCATGCTTCCATAGTAAGCCACATTACACCATCATAACCTTTATCACACCATATTATAATTATTTACCTTATTATTTGTTTTACAAATAGATCGTAAATTCCATGAGACCAGTTGCCATGCCAAATTTGCTCAGTAGTTTAAGTCTAGTGTCCACCAGAGTAGTAGGTGCTTAATAATCATTTGTTAGATGAATTTTTAAAAAGTCTTTCCAAAAATAAACATAAATAAGTTATGTAGAAATAGACATGTTATGTAGAAATGCTGCTTTATGCCAATACTAGAAATTTGATGACATAGTGTTCCCATTTATAATAATCATAGTCAATATTTAATATATCTCTGGGGTTTACTATGAGCCACGTACTGTTTTAAGTTTGTTTTCATATACTAACTAATTTAATTTCTAACTAATTTTACCAAAGTTTGAACTAATTCTAATAAAATAGCGAGTCAGCCAGTGGTGGCAGAGATGAAACTCAGGCCATCTGGCTCTCATGCTCTAACTTTTAACAACTCCAGTTTCCAAAGACATATTTAGTAGTACACAAATCACAAGACATGGTTTCCTAATATGATTTGGGAGTAGATTGTTTGTTGTTACCAGTGATAGAACATTACATCTAGGAGGCCATTTGTTTCATTTTATAGCTGTGAGAACTGAGGATTACAGAGGTTAAGAGGTGCATATATTATTTTTCACTAAGCAGTATCTAAAATCCAAATTTCTTCCCTATATGCCATGCTGCTGACAACAGTTTAAAGATATCATATATATAACACATTTCCAACTTCCAGTGAAGAATATTGCAAAATACATTTATGAAACAATTTTAAAGGTAATCAAGTTTTTTCCTGATTGAAATATCCCATGAAGATCATGTAGTGTCTCATTTCTATTTAGTGAATTATTTTATGTAAATAACTAAAATGTGTATAGCACTTCAGAATTGAACAAGATACTTTCAAAGCATTGATTATGAGTACTAATTATTTATTTATTTTTTAATTTCAGCATATTATGGGGATACAAATACTACGGTTACGTATATTGCCCACGCCCCCTCCCCCCTCGAGGCAGAGCTTCAAGCGTGAACATCCTCCAAACGTTGCACATCTCACTCATTATGTTTGTATATACCCATCCCCTCCTCTGCCCTCCCACCCGCCCGACACCCGATAAATGTTATTCCTATATGTCCACTTAGGTGTTGATCCGTTAATACCAATTTGCTGGTGAGTACATGTGGTGCTTGTTTTTCCATTCTTGAGATACTTCACTTAGTAGAATGGGTTCCAGCTCTATCCAGGAAAATACAAGAGGTGCTATATCACCATTGTTTCTTACAGCTGAATAGTACTCCATGGTATACATATACCACATTTTATTAATCCACTTACTAATTATTAATGAGCATCTGCTATATGCTGAAAAATGGATAATGAGTGAGATATGCAATGTTTGGGTGATGGTCACGCTTGAAGCTCTGCCTCAAGGAGGGAGGGGGGCATGGGCAATATATGTAACCGTAATATTTGTACTATTTGTAATATTTGAATACACACATATGAAAACAATTTGGAATGTATAAACCATGTTGTAAAACTAAAGTTTTACTATAGCTAGGATTTGTTTGTTTTTTTTTAAAGAATATTCTGTTTTCTGCTTTCTAATATGGCATACAATTTTTAATGTATCTTAAGGAATGGACACTTCTTGGAAACCATTGTATTGATTCTACTTTTATTTTCACAAACATAAAAGCAGCTTATAATTGTACAAAATACAAAATACAGACACACTTATTGCACATAAAAAATACTTAAAATGAAGTATTGCACATATTACAATTGATTAGGAAAGTCACAAACTTATTATCAGTTCTGACCAGTATTATTCTAGGTTTGAACAATACAGAATATTTCCTGATAGAGATTTGCCACATCACATATTGCACATTTTCCAACACTTTTTGTCTGCTTTACAAATATCTTCATATTCTTTACTTTTGCTTTTTCTCTACAAAACACTGTATAGAAGGTTTTTCAAAGGCAAAGAAATACGTACTATTGAAAAAGAACCAGTCTACAATTGAGGATGTGAAAAAAATACATGATTATCCCATTCTTTGGGAGAGGAAAATGACAAAGTAACTTGGCACATTTCTCCAAAAAAAGAGAAATATTACAAAGCTTAGTTTCATAAGCATTTGTCTACTTATAAATACTCCCTGAGTTCAACACATCAGAAGTTGCAATTTCCTTTGTTTACAGGCAGTTTTTAGTACCACTGTCTAACTCCTTCAAATAGCAGAAATGCATGAAGGATGCTTATTGTTGGTAGTCATTCAATAATAAATAATAACTCTAAACCTAGTTATTTTACTATCTCTGAATTTTAAAAAAATATATATATATAAAGTGCATCTGAAAGGTTTTATAGTCGTTCTTCTTATTCTTGGCCATCACTATCAGTCAATCTGTGATGTTTTCAGCTTGTGGCACAAAAAGTCCACAATGCCAATTGTCCTGGAATTTCTTTCCTTTTTTCACAAAAGTCCTCTTTGAAAGAATATTTCCAAAATAATACAAAGTTTTGCCACAAAGTCTGTGTGGAGAAGTTCTGACTATAGAGCAACATCCATTGATACAGATTTCCTTTAGTTCCATGCTATAATAGTCTATAAGTAAGTATATTTCCTCAATATTGACAGGGTTTGCTGCATATCCAGTGTAGATTCTTTTCACATTCTCTGTTGTTGACCTCTGTGCTTTTCAGAAAAGCACAGTTCCCAGATCCTGTAAGGTTGAACCTGCCAAACAATAAAGAAAGTTAGATTTATTTTCAGTTCATCATTTTTGTTCATTTACATGAGAATAAAATTTGCCATAGTGGTGACCTCTGTTTTTTTCCCCCCCTTAGTAGCAAGTCTGCCAGTCAAATAATCATAGACTAATCTGTAGAGACAATGGACAAGAATTGAAAAGAATAGTATATGGAGATAACATGGAGTTTGGAGGAAAGTGCTCCATTCATTTGGTTGGCATGTCACCAGAGGAGTGATTCTTGGTCGTTTTTAAGTTCATAGATCCTTCAACAAACAATTCTTCAGGATCATATACATTCAGCAGCCTTGCATACTAGTGCACACAGTTTTAGGGGGTTTATGGTTCCTGAAAACCATTCCGTGGATATGGAACCATAGGACACATATTAAGAAACTCTGTTAAGATAGCTAGAAATCTATTCAACTCTGAGTTTTCTGATGGCAAAGATCAATACCAAACTTCTAAAATGTTCTTCAGACTTTAAAATGTAGTTTAACCATGGGTAATGAAAATAGAATCAGTAGCTTTAATTCTGGAGCAAGTTTTCTCTCAGATCCATAGAAACTCACAGAAGCATTGAAAATATTGCTCCTTATTTTTTTGGTGATGAAAACTGAGAAAGACTCAGAAGCAATTCTTTTCCAACAGCTATCTCATTAGTAAAACATAAGTATGACATCGGAAAGGTTGGGTGTTTTGCATCATCATAATTATTCTTGGAATATTTCCAAATTGAGTCTATTACTCATACAGAGTTTGCTGAGAAAAAATTACCATAAACATTTATTGATGCATTCTAAGTGGACAAAGACAAAAGCTAACAATAAACCCTATCTTTCTTTACGCTTTAATTCCAAAGCATAAAAGCATTCAAACGAGATTGTTAGAGCTCTGCTCATACTTAACAGTGCTTTGAAAGGAGAAAAGGAAAATTGTTTTTTGATTTTTTTTCAGAGTCTCACTCTATTGCCCAGGCTAGAGTGCCGTGGAGTCAGCCTAGCTCACAGCAACCTCAAACTCCTGGGCTCAAGCGATCCTTCTGCCCCAGCCTCCCAAGTAGCTGGGACTACAGGCATGCGCCACCATGCCCGGCTAATTTTTTCTATATATTTTAGTTGGCCAATTAATTTCTTTCAATTTTTAGTACAGATGGGGTCTCGATCTTGCTCAGGCTGGTTTCGAACTCCTGACCTTGAGTGTTCTGCCTGCCTCAGCCTCCCAGAGTGCTAGGATTACAGGCGTGAGCCACTGCACCCGGCCATGAAAATTGTATTCATGGAGTGCCATTCTGGGGAGAATAAAGAGACTTCTAGAGACTTACCAGTTGTTAAATTGTTTGCCATCTGACCATTTCCATGTCTGATCAGCTCCATTTTTCAGTCCAATCCAGTGTTCACTTCCATCCACGTGTCGTTTTAGGAAGATCTTAAAGTAAGGACAAATGAGTTGTTATGTTAAATAACCTTTTGGGTAAGTATATAATAATTCCTGTTTCTCAAAAGCTGCAATATGAAGCATGACAGCACATCTGATTATTTATTATTAAATTGTTGTAAGTAGGACAAGCTCATTTGTATTTCTGGTCTTTGAAGCTAAGCAATCAAATCAAATTTAGAATACTGAATTGAACTCTCATTTTGACCTGAAAGTGATCATATGGTTCTCTGTGACTAAACTTTCCTACACGTGAGATAGGCACAATGTTTTCACTTAGAAAGAAACAGAAGGAAACTACTGATTAGTTATATAAAATAAAATAACAATATTTCATGAAATTGTTTTTGAATCTTACCATGTCCTTTTCAGAATCAATAACAGCAAGAGTAGCACCATGTTTGGAACAGGCATCGTGGGCTGAGGTCCAGCTCTTTGTTACAGTGGAAAAAAGGTAGCATTTCTTCTGGTAGCCAACCCAGTCATCTGGGCACGAAGAAACACGGAACTCATACTGGCTCGGACAATTGTATTGGCCCACTGTGAACAGGAAAATAATTTATATTATTATAGTAACAAAAGAAACCAAATAACTATAGCATGCAAAACTAGTGCAGAGATGCTGTGCTGTGCTAGGTGATGATAAAGGATGAGAGTCAAAAAGGAGAATTCTGAAAAGAGTAAGAAGAAAGCCAGTTCTCCCATTATCTGATATTTCATTGTGCTTAATCATCATTATATAGGGTATGAAGATAAGAAGGTGTCCCTTTGACCACAATGTGAGAAAGTGACAGAAAAATAGAAAATTCCTGAAAATAGTCTTTTGGACTAGAAAGAGTAAAGTGCATTTATAAATTTCAAGTAAAGTTTTGAATCTGAATGTAGAGATGGAGGAATTTAAAGATGCAGTAGATAGATGTAACACTAGGTTGGAAGATGAAGGAGAGTAATTTCAGAGAACTAACTCAAAATAAGGAAAGATTTATGGCTGAGAATGTTTCATAAAATCATAAAAATTCATATTTGTAAAAGACACAAATGTATCTTGGTATAGCTATACATATTGACTACCATATCACTACTGACTGGGAGCTTCCAGACAGAGTCTTTACTATCCAGAACTACCATTCTGTGGCCTTTGAGATAAAAGATAAAAGACTGGCCACTTCCTGATTAATCTACGGCTTTAGATATTATTTTCTCTACCACTAATGAATGTGAAGTCCACATTTTTTTCTAGCTAAATATCTATTAATTTAGAACTCAAATCAGCTCCCTTCATGCTAGATGTAAACATCTTTTCAAGTGTAATTTTCTTCTATAGTAATGTATAAATCATAGACACCTTTAATACTTACAAAAGTATTGCATTAATCATCCGAGGAATGTAGAATTATATTTAGTATTGATGAGGAAATTGGCCATGGATGGTATATGTATGATCATAAATTAACCAGAATTCATGATTAACTAGACTATGCTAATATCAATTTTAGCTGGATATGAATGCTTATATGGAGGAGGCTTGAAAGAATTTGTGAAGTACAGACTCACCTGATAAAGCAATGAGAGTAATGATTAAAATGGTGATGAAAACCACGTTCATGACAGCACACGGGACAGGAACTTGGAGGGACCCTTCATGATGTGTTTCAAAGTGGACACTGGTGGCATTACCTGTAAGGGAGAAAGCTGATGATGAATTCAGGTAAACTACAGAAGTACAATAGCGACATTTATATATAAATACATATTATACTTTTTGGAGGCATTTAAATTTTAAAAAGTAATGTGTTTCCTCATTTCCTTACATGAAATTTCTAAGTTAATTCTCCAGAAATTTTGAGTGAATTTGGACAGTTTCTTGTTGGCTAGAAGTGAAACAATTCAAGCATAATGCTAAGAACACAAAATATCTCCCCAGCATATGTACTTAGTACTACACACGCACATACATACACACACATATATATATATACACATATACTTAGGAGCTGTGAAAATTCTGAGTACGTATTTTTATTGCTTTAATCACAATCAGAACATTTACTAAACACCCTACTGCCCTAGAAGACACATAAAAAGAACAGCCTAGGCACAATCCCTTAACCTCCTTGTAGGAGAAATGATGTGAATGGGATAAATGTGGATAATATAATAAAGTAAAATATTGAATTAAAATATAAATATCTAAAACTAAAATGGTTAAAAATTAAAAAAAAAAAAACACCTGACAGTACTTTTTGGTGAAGTTGATGCCATGTGGAACAATTTTTGGAATTTTTATATATTACAGGTAGGAAAGTAAACTGGAAAAACACTTTGGAAACTATTTCTTATGAAATTAAATATACACCTACTCTATAATTCAGAAATTTTACTCCAATGTATATCCCAATGAGAAATGAAAATATCTTCATAAAATGCCTTGTATAAGAATGTTCATAGCAGCTTTATACTTAAGAGCCAAATCCTAGAAAGAACTGAAATATTCATCACCAAAGAATGAAAAAACAATTTATGGTATCTCCATACAAGGGAATTCTACTTAGCAACTTTAAAAAAAGCAGTTTACATAAAAAAAAAAGAATGAATCTCAAATAAAAAAAATCATGTTGAGTGAAAAAAAATCTAGCCACAAAAGATTATATAATATATATTTCCATTTTTATGACATTTAGTAATAGTTGAACTGAGCTCTGGTGGCAGAAATCAGAACAGTGGTTGCCTTTGTGTGTGTGGGAAAGGTAATTTAACTGGAATGGGACCAGGACAACTCCCTGGGGTAATGGAAATATCCAAATGTTGAATGGCCTTGTGGTCATACAATTGTCATAACTCATTAAACTGTACATTAAGCAACTCATTAAATAATTATCTGTGCCTTAAACTGTACATTAAACAACTCATTAAGTAATGATCTATGCATTTGTTGTATAAATTATACCTCAATTAAAAATCATACATGAATGAACAGTCAAATATTTGAATTTTCCAAGAGAAGTTAAAATAATAGAGGAAACATAACAATATTATCAACCAAATATCAGGTAGAAGCTCATTTTTTCATTTACTATTCTGTATAATGGTGAAACAAAGTAGAAAGGATTTTTTTGACACATAAGAAATATTTATGTGGGAGGATTTAGAATAGAAATATGATGTTAATGATGATTCTTAGTTACCAAAACAAAAACAAAAGACCTGGAAGGACATCTGTGATAGAATATAAGTAAATAAATTGAAAAAGAGAGAAGGGAATTTTCTGACTCTGATAAGCTATGAGGATTCTTAAAATATGACCTCAGGAAGAGCATACATGTCCTTATTTATGTTCTCAAAAACCGAGTAAAATGGCTACTTGAATGATAACTGACAATGAAAAAAGTCTCAAAATGCAAAACAGTCCTGTCCTATGGACGATTTTCATAACTAAAAGGATGCCTACATATGACATATCTTGAAATTCATGTATTTTTGTTTCCTTAAAACATTTCTCTGAAGTTAAACTGGATGAAGATGGTTGGTCTTTTTTCATAGTAATTTATCTTGCACTGGCTGCCAACATAAACTTTTGCTTCGTCTGGGGGTTCTTTTTCCCGGTGTAGATTTGCATTCATATTTTGCAAAAGAAGCCTTTACTTCACTCTTATCTAGCTCTATTTCTCTCAGCTTCTCAGAGCAAATATTCTTTTTGTCACCCATATACAGTTATCTCCGGAAGCTGCCTTCGGTAGATAGGGTAGCAAGTTCAGAGCTCGTTGTAGTTTCGCTTCTCACCATGGGAGAGTCAATCATGCTACTTAGACTCAAGGCAACAGTAGCTCTGGCTCCTCGGCAAGTTCTGACAGGTCCCAATAACTCCTGGACTCCAGAGCCTCCCTCAGCCCATTGCTCACCCAGTGCTAAGCTGCGGAAATGACTCTCAGATGTTACTTTGTTCCCATCTGCGAAGGTTATTGTTACCCACAGTTTGACTTATCACCTAGGCAACAAAACATTTCCCCCAACAGGGCACTTTTCACCCTAATTGCAGGCCCTGTCCATTAATGGAGAAGTTGAAAATAAATCCACCTATTTACTACCTGTTGAATCAACCAAGGGTGATGTCCGTGCTTGTTGGTACTAGTAAAGCAACTACAAGGGCAACATAAATTAGACACTCAACAGAAAATTGGAATGATCTCAGGAAAAGTTAAGCATTTCTGCATTAGGTCCTTCTTCTTTCAACTATGCTTTCTATCTATTGAATAGTTTTATTATAATAATATTTTTTGGCAGCTCAACTAAGCCATAAAGTTATAGCTTATCTGGTTAGCTAAAAATTTGCATGCCTTGCATTTGTTATCCACACTTAATTTTATGTTATTAAACAAAGGATGGGTTTATTAGAGATAATTGATGCTTCTCTAAAGTAAACCATTCTAAGAAACATACACTTAGAAACTTAGAAAATAAAAATCCCTTCCTCAGAGATTGTTTTGTCTCTGCTGTTTCTAACACATCCCTTTTTTACTGGCTGGCTCTTGCTTATAGATAAACTCTAATTCCTAAGTGGTAGTGCTTTAAGGCACCTCATTGATTAAAAAGGAAGAAGGATAAATGAAAAAAATCAAGAAAGCCTTACAGAAACAAGGTGTAGAAAAACAATGGGAAAAATTCTGGCAATAGGAAATTAGAATAGATATGTTGATAGAATAAACAAATAGAAGAGAGGAAAATTTGTAGGATAATCATCTTTTGGTGGAAAACAAAGAAAAGGAAGAAAAATTTTTGGCTCATGTAGAATTTGAAACCAGTAATTGGAAAGGTAAAATAGAAGGATGAAGTGGAGGGAAAAAGTCCTACAAAGAATACTAAAGCAGAAGATTGCATGTTTGAGAACTATTATGTGACATTCTTCTAATAAATTACCACTGAACACTGCACTGTGACTGTTCAGACGCTTATGTAGCTATTCTCCCAAAGATTGGAAACCTGCACATTTCTAGCAACTGGAGGATGCTGTCATGAGAACACAGGATGAGGCACGCAGAAAGCAGACAAAGATACAAAGGAAGGCGGCCACCAATGTAATTGCTTATGTGGAAAACAGAATTTTCCATAAAGAGAAGCAACGCTTTCCAGAATATGTACAGGTAGATGTGGAAAAATGATAGAGAACGACTGGGCTATGGCAGAAAGTTTCCTAATTAAATCTAAAAATTCAAATGATGTAAACTGAAACAAAGAAAAAGGTCTTTAAAGATTTGAAATTACCTTTGTAGCTTCCTCTCATCTCAGTTATCCTATCTTCTCGTAGATAAAGAAGTATTTACTTACCTCTTCCCTGAAATAGAACCTAACCAAGTTCTCTAAAAGACAAAGCCTCATTTTCTTCCCTAACTACCATCATGTATCATATATAGAGAGATTAGCAGTATATCTTTTCTAACTTCCATGATATATCATATAGAAAGATATTACCAGTATATAAGAAATCAGATCTGACTTACTTTCTTTTCCTTTCTCCAGATGCAAAGAGCTGTTTTCTGTTATGAAATCATTTTCAGAATTCATCTTTATTATCAAGATTCCCTGGTTAATCTCAAGTCAAGCCAATCTACAGCGAAAGTCTTTACTGGAGCTCTCTTTCATTCTCTGGCTCTCTGAGGCATCCGGCATTTATATTCCGTTAGGGTGTCTCCACCCCCTTCCTTTTACCTCCTATTCGCTCAGCTCTGCCAGTTCTCTTTCATTTATGCTCCACTGGCCCAGATGGTACACAGTGAGTTGTGGTGAGGTATGGGTTTTCCCTGTGTCTGAAATATCCTTTCTCACAACTGTAGGTGTAGTATTAACAGGCAACTGGGATTTCCCCAGAATCGTCTGTCCTTAAATTTTTAAACAACACAAATAGTTTAGGAGACAGCACAATCTAAGTAAAGAGAATTAAAAGTTAGGGATTCCTATCTTTGAGATGGAAATAATTTGGAGAAGAGTGTAACTTATTTGGGGGGGGAGTCCCATTCACTCATTTATTCATAAATTTAACAACTAATATTTTTTAACCACTTGCTATGTACCTGACACTGTGGCCAGAGGATTTATTGTTGAATAAGAATTTTAAGACCTCTGTTCTCATGGGTCTCTTTCCAGCCTGGAAGAGTTTTGCTTATGAAGCTATGAATTGACTGTTACAATATGTCATTCACTTCTTCCCTGGGGACTAGTTCTTTTAAGGTGCCATCTAGTAAGTCATTGCAGGAAATAGAAAGCTTGTGGTCTGGAACTTCCTCGCTCTGTTCTAAAATTGTTTATCTTAAATTATCGGTTTCATTTATCTCCTGCTAATTTTCTTTTCTTATTTTACTGTCATTCAGATTGCCATTATTTCACCTGAGTAATGTCTTCTATTTTTCCCTTATTGGTCTCCAACCTTTTTGGCACCAGGGACCAGTTTCATGGAAGACAGTTTTTCCACGAATTGGCAAGGAGGTGGGGGAGGGGAAGGTGGGGGGCAGGAAGGGGGTGAGGCGGCGGAGCTCAGTTGGTGATGTGCAGCCGGTTCCCAGCAGGCCACGGGCTGGCACCAGGCATGGCCCAGGGGTTGGGGACAGATATTAAGGCTTCAGACATTAGGAGTTTGATTACTATAAAAAATATATTGCCATGTTATCAACCTCATCCAGATAAGTTATTATGGTCAACACAAAATGAATACACAATGTTTATGTATGGTGATTTAAAGGGGGGGATCAAAATACCACTGTGGTTAATAATTTTGGTGCCATACATTTTATCATTTATATCAGTTCTTTACAGGAAAGTGAATTTGTTTTCAGAATAAAGCCTTGGTAAAAATGGTATGCTTAGGGTGGTTGGAAATTGTCATCTACAGCAGTTATTAATAGTTGGGTCATGAGATGCCTTTGTTTACCTAAGACACAAAGAGGTACATGTTGTTCCTAAAGTCTCTCTTTCCTTCCACTGCATTTTTCAGTCAATTTCTTAGTACCTTTTCCACATAGCAGCTTGTTTCATAATTAAGACACATCATTTTGGCCGAGTGTGGTGGCTCACGCCTGTAATCCTAGCACTCTGGGAGGCTGAGGAGGGAGGA
>VBSM01003220.1:533987-548240 GCA_008086735.1 Cheirogaleus medius | reverse complement strand
AAAAAAAAAAAAAGACACATCATTTTGGTAAGATGTTCAACTTCTCCTCCCTCACCCCCCAAAGGCTTCCTATCAAAAGCACCATAACACCCAAAGACCTTCTTAGAGTAGGGAAGACTTTATACATAATATGGCCCCTGGCTACCCCTCCTACCATTATTCCTATTAGTCACCACCCTCTCTGACAGTAACCTCCTTGCTGTTTCACAAAAATGTCATGCACACTGCCACCACAGGGCCTTTAAATTTTCTCCAGAAGGTTCTTCTTCCATCTACCTGCACATCTAGCTCACCATTTAATTTAATTCATTCACTGTTCAACTGCCACCTGCCCAGAGAGATCTTTCCTTGCCATTATATATAAAATAGAACTTCACACTCTATGCCTCTATATACCTTTATCTTTCATTATATCACTGTCAGTATCTGATATTATGTCATTGTTTATATCTACTTCCCTGCTACACTGTAAGCTGCTTGGGGGCAAGGATTTTGTCTGACTGTCCTTTCTGTGTCTCTAACACCTGCCATAGTAACTGGAACCTAGTATGTATTCAATGCACACTTACTGAATAAGTGAACAATTGAAAAATATACATAAAATGTAAAAGTTCTAAAATATGGAATGACGTTGATGAAGGTTTGTAGGATTGTATGGTTGAGAAATATGACGACAGATTGCCACTGGATAGCAAGTGTGCACTTGAACACTGCTGATGAATGACAAAAGGGCAGTTAAGGTTGATACTTAGAGAAACAGAAGAAGCTATTGCTAATGCTTTTGCTATTTTCTTTGCTTTAAAGCAACTTACATAATTTAAATGCTTATTTACTCTCCTAGAATTGGGAGGTCTGGGTTAGCATCCACATTCTGCCAGTAATTATACACAACTCTCCTGAAGAATGAGTGAGATAATATCACTGTTATAAATCTGTAGTGTTATTTGAACTGTTCCAAGTCTGTGGGGTTTAAAGAAACACAAGGAAAATACCCTTACAGACACTGATAACCTTTGCCATGTGTCTTTTCCACATGCAAAGAAGGACTTTTCTCCAGCTGACTGAACTCACGTGGAAATCATGGTCCAGTTTTACCATTTACTAATGTACTTACTCCCCTCTAGTGAGTCCCATGCAAGTGTGAAAACCTAATTCCTGTAGCTGGATACTAACTATCCTGCAGTTTGAATATTCAAGAACAGTTAGGCAGGTTAACATTATGAAAAAAGTGCAAGTTTTACACACAGATAATCACCTTCCATCTTTTTCTTCATGCTTTCTGCAGGCCAATTACATTGACCTTTATTCTGTTCCTCAAGGAAGATATACTCGTTTTCATTTTATAGGGCGTGTTCTTGTTCCTGTTCTTTCTGTTCTCAGATTTTTCTAACTCTTTCTTCTCATTTATATTTAACCTTACATAGCAGGTCCTCAAAAGGCCTTCCCTGGCCAGCTGTGTAAACAGCCTCCATTTGTCCCTATTTGTTATCTCACTCTCTTTTAGTTTGTAGAACATATTGGAATCTGAAATTTTGAAGTTTGTCTATTTTTATAAGCTTTTAAAATCATTATTATTATTGTCTAGCTCCTGCTACTAAAAAGTAAGTTCTTTTAAGACCAGGGACTATGCTGCCATGTTTAACAATGACTCTCTAGTACCTATCAGAGCCCAGAACGTAGGAGTTCAACAAGCACTTGTTGGGTGATACACAAAAGAATGTGCATGTGAATGTTGATGCAAGCATGTGTCACCTGTGTGACTTTGGAATGGAGTCACACAAATCGATGGAGCTTTGGCTTTGTTATCTGTAAACTGAAAATATTTACATCTAATTTATAAAGAAAAAATTACAAATTAGAAAATTATTTTTTAACATAGTGTTTGGTGTATTTTTAGGCACTCAAGGACACGTTAGGGAGTGAGAGTTTGATTCAAGTCATGGAAAGAGAAATTTCCTCTTGTAAGGCACTCAAAGGTAATAACTGAGAAGTCGCAGTATAACTGCTGACGCAATGTAAGGTGTCTCTGAGAAGCAGACAGAGGAAGCTGCAATCTCCTCCAGCCGCCTCTCACAGGCTTCACAGGGCTAGGACTCTTGCTTATGTACTCAAGAGTTTTTGCTTCTTCAACCATAATCAGGTGAACGGATATTATATATACATTTATAAATGTGTGTGCATATATACACATGTATGGCCATTGGGCACAGAAAAATGATATCTAGAAATCTTATTTTAAGAAAATAAATATCTTTAAATACTATGGCATCGATCAAAATCTGTTACCTTTATTCTGAAGTCATTTTTTCTGTTTTTCTTTCTGGAGCAGCCAAGATATTTTGTTGAAATCAGCTCTTGGGTGGGTGGGGGAAGGCAATCACCACGAACAGAACAGCAGCCAAATTACCAAGAAGGTTGTTATCGGTGAGCCTCCTTGATATCACTGGGCCCCGTGCTCTTCAGAGTTCTCCATGAGAGACTGAACTTTGTTGCAATATTAATTTTTTCTTCATTAATCTTTCCTTCTTTTCCACAACTCTATCCTTTAAGCGTAAGAAATCTCCCTTAGATTTGAGAAAGGAATCAACTTAACTTCATAATGAAGAGGGGTTTCCGGGCACCCTCCTAGCTGACACCTGTTGTCCTGCTGTGATTCTTAAGAGCATGCCTTTTACTTGTGAGCGTGTCCTCTTAGGCATAATAAATGTATGCTCACAGTACTAATCAGTATTTGTTAAGCCAAAGGCAGGTATCTCTACATGCGAAATAGAACAGATCAAGCAAAGTATAATATAGATGGTCAAGATGCAGTGTGTGTGAAATTCGGGGGTCAGAGAGTTTATCCACGTAGGGAAACAAACTTCTTGTGTGGTCAGCCCTGATGGGTTTAAATCTCTAAAGCCAAGAAACACATAAAGAAACATAAACAAAACTTGTGCAAATAAACTCTTTTCAACCCCCTTATAAAACACAGGTAACAATAATATTGTATATAACATTCCACTTTTTCAGAGATATTTTATGTCTTATTTCATAAATAATATATTAGAAGTTAAGTTACACCCATAGGGCAGATATTTTTCATTAACATTTCATCATTCAATTGAGAAAACTAAGGCTTAGAGAAATCAGTGCCTGGACAAAGTTGGAAGAAGTCATTCAGGGCACCAAACCTCAATGCAGCTCTCCTTCCTGTGTGACCTTATATGAAGAATCCGGGTGAAGGGCTCGGAAAGGAAATGAAGATGAGGTAATGCGAGCTAGATGCAAAGCGGTACAGAGAAGGCCGGATGCACTGTCCATATCAGACGGCAGCTGCGGTGGGATGCTTTGGTGGCACATGTTCACAGGGACCACAAGCTTCCGACCTAAGACGATTTCCTGAGACAACCTGCTCATCATTTTTTAATTTTTTTTTTCTTTCAATGAGTTAAGTAGGTTTCTGAGTGGCTTTTAATCTTCTTGTAACTCAAAACTTCAATTTAGGATACTTCCTCCTCTGTTAAATTAATACAAGTTATGAAAGTTGGAAAAATTATATTTAAATCACAGGTGCATGTGTTTTCAAATTGGTTATCATAAAGAGTCAATAAAGATAACCGTGAGTATGTGGGGGATTTCCAGTTGTAAACACTTTCCAACCTCTCTCCTCTCTAACTCTTTGAACTTTCTAATTTTCCTTTTCGGTGGAACATCTCCTAAAACACAAAAATGAGTTTGGAAACTGTGAGCTACTGTGTTTCTTCTTCTTAACCTGAGATGGGGAAGGTAAAATATGGTATTCATGTATATGTAAACTTGGACTGTGAAAAATTTGACTGTTTTTGAAAGTAAAAGAAGAACTATACCAAAGATGAGATATAATGGTTAACCACACGTATTTTACATGAATTAATCCCAGGCTTCTCACACACACAAAATATTTTGGGGGACTACTCTCAAAGACAATGGTGTGAAAATGGCAAATGTAACTTAGAAATTTTAGGTAGGCCAGGGCCTGGGCTACTAAGTCATTATAAAATGTACACAATTATGTTTGGGTCTTGCTTGATAGATGCATAATGAATTTGAGCAGGACTACTTATCCTTCCTCCTGTGGACCTGTTTGCACCTAACTTACCTAGTAAGAGAAAAGCCTCTGTGTAGAAGACGTTCAGGGACTTTTACCTTTCCTCTGCCCAACCAATTTGAAGTTCAACTGTATTAAAATATTTCTGATGAATTGAACTGGACTTCACTTAACTTCAAGATGTGAGGAAAGTGAATTCACCAGAAAGTTTAAGAGGTCGAGGTCGAGGCAGACATAAAAATCGTGATAGTATAGTATGAATAACTTTAGGCTAATATACTTGACACATCCTAGACATCCTAGACAAATGCCTTTTCGAAAACTGAAACAAAATGAAACAAAAAAATAGAATGTTCTATAACTATTAAATAAATTGAATTTATAATTAAACACACCCTCCTTGGGAAAGAAATAAAGCAAACAAAAACAAAAACAACAAAAACCTCATGTTCAGATGGTTTTGTGTTCCAATCTATCAAACATTTAAAGAAAAAATAACAAATTACAAATTCTTCCAGACAATACAAAAAAATCAGATCAGAAAAACACTACAATTAAAACTTGACCAGCCTATTTCTTCATTAAAATCTGTCCATTTTTTCTTCATGTATTTTGAGGCTACATTATTAAGCATATTCATATTTAAAATATTTGCAACTTTCTGATGCATTGTCCTTTTGAGTTCTGCAAATATTACTCTGAATATGTCTTTATTTCTTTAAAATATGTTGTCATTTTTGTTTTAGTCCTCAAAGACCCATTAGACTCAAACTAGGACTCTCTTAACTTCTGTGAATGGTAGTTATGACAGTTAATATTATGTGTCAACTTGACTGGATCACAGGGTGCCCAGATATTTGGCTAAACATTATTCAAAATGTGTCTGTGAGGGTGTTTCTGGATGAAATGAACATGTGAATCAGTGGGCTCAGTAAAATTGTTTGCCCTCCCCAGAGTGGCTGGGCATCATCTAATCCATCGAGGACCTGGATAGAACAAAAGGCAGATGAAGACAGAATTTGTATCTTCTTGCTTGCATGATTGAACTGCAAATTTAGTCTTCTCTGCTGTCAGCATTCCCATTCTTAGCCTTCAGACCTAGACTAGAAACAACATCATCAACTCCCCTGATTCTCAGGCCTTCAGATTTGGATGAAATTGTACTTGATTTATACCACCAGCTTTTCTGGGTCTCCAGCTTGCAGAAGGCTGATGTGTGTGTGTGTGTTAACATATATGATATATATATATATCCTATTGGTTCTATTTTTCTGGTGAGCCCTGACCAATATAGTGATACAAATCTTATTTTAATCTTTTTAGCCTTTGTTGCATTGCTATGAGTCTGTCCTCTGTCCTGCACACACCTTTTTCAGGGGCCAGCCTGAGTGTTTTATAACATTTGAACCCATTCTCTTCCTCTCTTCTTTCTGGAACTTTTATATCTTTCTCTGGTCACTACTGCATTAGTCAGGGATCTCCAAAGAAACAGAACCAATAATATAGACAGATAGAATGCGTATCTATCTATTATGGCATATAAAGTTAATCATCGCACTACCATTTCTTTGATTCCTTTGCCTGTCAGTTGTGAAAATGGTCCTTTCAGATCTTTACCTGCGAAGATCTGACAACCCCAGATTTTGCCCCCCGAACTTCATCACCACATTTACACCAAAGCCGATCTTCAGTTTCCTCCCAATGAATGAGAGGGGAAGGATACTGAGGGAGGTTTATTTCTAGGCAATGTGGAATTCCTCTGACAGGCAGCTTTGTTTGATGATTCCCTATCAGTCTTGACAAACTTTTTTAGAACTGCACTACATCCTAAGGCACGTTGTATAGTATGAGGAATCTGCCATCGTTTTCTGAATCATCCCTCATTTTCCCTCAACTGCATTTCCCCTGATAAATATATTGCATGTCTAATCTTTTATTGGAGTCTGCTTCTCAGGGGACCCAAAGGAAGGGTCTGCTTCTCAGGGGACCCAAGCTAACACACTTTCTCTGGTTTCTCTAGTCAGAAAAATTGTAGGGTTTCTGTTGGAAATTCATTACTCATAACCAAGCACTGTGCAGCAGTCCTGGAGGCAAAGCCATAATAACATTGGGAAACTCGTCTTCATGCTAGTAACTTCTCCAGCTGATGATTCTCTTCCACAGTACAACTACTTTAAATTGCTCTTATAGATCTTTAAATTACTGGTTTAGTTTGGGTTTTCTTTGGTCTAGATTGTATAGTTCTAATTAATAGTGTGGGCCCATGTGCGTATGTGTCTGTGGGGGTTGGGTAGATAATACTACCATATGGAAGCAGGATCTTCCTCTTTGTTTATTAATGTTTAGCTTGTTACTTCCTAGACACTGAGATTCCTCTTCAGGCTGGCTCCAGAGCATCTTCAATATCTTTTTACTCATCATCTTTAATATATTCAAACTTTTCTTTGCATTCCAATAATAACAAGAATAACTTCTGCTGTGAGAAACAGAAAACCCTGTGTCAGTTGACTAAAACAACAAAGAATCACAATCTCTGGAAGAGAGAAAGTCAGTAGTAAGGTAACGGTGTCAATTATGATGCATGTGTTTGTACATACCAGATAATTTGACTCAACATGGTTCAAACCTTATCATCTAGTCGTAGATTCGTAGACAGTGATTTCAGCAGTTCAAGAACCCAAGAGTTATCTCTATTTCTATTTTGCTATTATTGTTTATTAGTTGCCATTATTTGCACTGATAGGCACAAAATGGTTGTATCTGTTCCAAGAATCACATGCAGACACAAAAACAACCAGTAAAGAAGAAGTAGATAACTGTAGATAATTCATATTCTAATTATTAGAGTATTTTCCTTCAGACTCTTCACATAAGAACCAGAACCTTTAGTAATCTCAGTGTTCTAGCCTAGATGCAGCATGTCTCCAAGAAAGTCAATTCCAGATAATCTACCCAATTCCTCTTTACCAGGAGCCGTCAAGTCTAGAATAATCAAGTTCAAATTACTTTAATTGTCCTTAAATTTTCTTAACCTTAAAATGAAGATAATGTTTATACTTCCTCCATAAAGTAGTTGTAAAAATTTAATGAGTCAATACATGGATAGCAAAATAACATGTGATTGAAAATTAATGCGCAACAAATGTTAGATATTATGCCTTATTGGCCTTTCCTAACCCCATTCCTGGCATAAAATTGATGTCACCGTGGTTATCTGAACCAGTTAGGATTCAACTTCTGAGTTACAGGATGGGATCTACTGCTCCTGAAACACATGACTACATGGAAAAAGGTGAGTGCCTGAATAGACGCCAATTGCTATTAGGAAAGATAAAAGGAGGACTAGCCTGCTGGCTATGAAATCACCTCAATCTGCAACAATTACTGAAAAATATTTGCCAAAAAGAAATCTTTGTTATCAATCTTCATAATCGAGCTCTGGAACTTTGTGTCCCTAACTCACATTTATCTTAATCTTCTAACAGGAAATTTTAAAGCCACATCAGATAACTTGAAACTCTTTTTTTTTAAAAAAAAAAATGTGCTATTGTCCAAATACCAGAGAGGTTTTCTTTGATATAGGGTTTAAAGAAGAGGAAACAACATAGAACTAGTGCACCTCAGTAGTAAAAGGTTCAAATGGAGAAGGCCTAACAGATATCTTGTGATGCAAGTGACAGAGCCCTGGTTTGGAAAACATAAACTAATGTGATGTGAAGATTGAATGCTACTAATGCATGAACTTAAGGAAGTCACTGTATTTCACTGAGCTGTACCCATTCATTCATTCATTCAACAAGTCTTTAATGAACGCCTACGTTGTGCCAGACACTGAAGTAATATGTGCTGAAGGTACAGTGGTGGGCAAGACAACTACCACAGCTGTGCTTTTAGGGAGTGTGCAGTTTAGCAGGTGGGCCATGCAATTAGTAATTCAATCTTTTCTCTTTTTTACTTGATAATTCTATATCAAGGTGTATCAATTTTGTTGATCCTTAAAAAAGAAAACTAACTTTTGGTATTGTTGATTTTCTCTATTGCTTTTCTATTCTGTATTTTGTTTATTTTCTCTTATAGCTTATTATTTTCTTCTTCCTTGTTTTTCATTTAGTTTGTTCTTCTTTTTTAAAAACATAGGTGTTTGTAGCAATGCATTTTCTTCTGAGAACTGCTTTCACTGCATCCTGTAAATTTTGGTATGTTGTGTATTTATTTTCATAAATCCCGAAGTTTTTTTCTGATTTGCCATGTGATTTCTCCTTTGACCCACTTGTTATTTAGGAGTATGCCATTTAATTTCCATGTGTTTATGAATTCCCCAAATTTCTTTCTGTTATTGATTTCTAATTTCATCTCATTGTGGTTAGAGAACAAACTTTGTATGACACCCACCATTTCCAATTGATTAAGACTTGTTTTAACTTATTTTGACCTAACATACGGTCAATCTGGATGATGCTCCATATTCATCTAAGAAGAACGCGTGTTATCCTGTTGTTTGTAGAGTCTGTTAGGTCTAGTTGTTCTGTAGTGTTGTTCAAGTCTTCTATTTCCTTGTTGACCTTCTATTTAGTTCTGTACATTATTGAAAGTGGGGTACTGATGTCCATCTTTTTCTCCCTTCAATTCTTTTAGTTTTTTGCCTTTTTTTTTTTTTTTGACACAAATCTCACTCTGTCACCCAGGCTACAGTGCCATGGCATCATTAGAGCTCACTGAAAACTCAAATTCCTAGGCTCAAGCAATTCTCCTGCCTCAGCCTCCCAAGTAGCTGGGACTAGGTGTATGCACCACCATGCCTGGCTAATTTTTCTATTTTTTGTAGAGACGAGATCTCACTCTTGCTCAGGCTGGTCTCAAACTCCTGACCTTAAGCAATCCTCCTGCCTCAGCCTCCCAGAGTGCTAGGATTACAGGCATGAGCCACCACACCTGGCCCAGTTATATAATATTTTGGGGTATATTTTTAAGTTCATATATGTTGAAAATTGTTATGTTAATGGATTGACATTTTCATCATTGTAAAATCTCTTTTTTGTCTCTAGAAATAATTTTTGTGTTAAAGACTATTTTATTTGGTATTAGTGTACCACCCGAGCTTTCTTTTCATAACTGTTTTCACTGTATACATTTTTTCATACTTTTATTTTTAAACTATTTGTGTATTTTAATCTAAAACATATCTCTTCTATATAACACTTAGTTGGATCATATTTTCTGTCCATTCTTTCGACATCTGATTTTTGATTGGACTTTTGAATCCATCTAAATTTAATATAATGAATGGTTTTTAGGGTTTACATCTTACTTTTTGTGCTTCATCTTATGCTTTGTTTTTCTTCTATTGCTCTATTACTGCCTTCTTTTGTGTTAAATAGATATTCTCTAGTATGCAATTTAATTATATTTTTTCATATTACTCTATTTTATTCATTTATTTTCTTAGTGGTTTCCCTAGGGATTACAATTAATATCCTATTTTATAATAATCTAATTCAGATTAATTCAATCTTAATTTAAATAGTATCCCAAAACTTTGCTTTTATGTAGCTGTTTTCTCCCTTCTTTTTTGTGCTGTTGTCAAATTACATCTTTCTACATATGTCTACAGAAACCTATAAATTATACATCTATACACACTTATAATTATTGCTTCATGCAACTACATTTTAATGAATTAGGAGAAAAAGAGAGTTATAAACAAAAAATATACTGACACTGTCTTTTATATTTACCCATATAGTTACCTTTACCAATGGTCTTTATTTTTTCTTGTAGATTCAAGTTACTGTCCACTGTTCTCTCATTTCAGCCTAAAGGACTTCTTTAGCATTTATTGCAGGACAGATCTGCTAACAACTAATTCTTTAAGTTTTTATTTAACTAGGAATGTCTTACTTCCATCTTTGTTTTTGACATATAGTGTTTATGGATATAGAATTCTTGACAGATAGTCTTTTTAGCACTTGGGATGTTGAATGTGTCACTGCACTGCCTTCTGGCCTCCATTGTTTCCAGTGAGAAATTAGCTGCTAATCTTATTGAGGCTCACTTGTATATAGACAGTTACTGCTCTCTTGCTGCATTTGAGATTCTCTTTTTGTTGTTGTTTTTCACAACTTCATTATAATGTGCCTATTAATAGTTCTTTTTACATTTATTCTACTTGAAGTTCATAGAACTTGTTGGAAGTATAGAATATTTTTCATTAAATTTGGAAATTTTTGGCTATTCATTTTTCAAATATTTTTGTCTATTCTTTTTCCTTTCCTGTGGGTCTTCCATTATGCATGTGTTGATGCATGTTGATATGCTTGTTAGTGTCCCACAGTTCTCTGAGGCTCTGTTTATTACTCTTCATCCTTTTTCTTTACATCCCCCAGACTTGAAGATCTCAGTTGACCTAATTTTCAAGTTTATTGATTCTTCCTCTAGCCAGCTCAGATCTGCTGTTGAGCTCCTTTGGTGATTTTTTAAAATTTCACTTATTGTACTTTTCACCTCCAGAATTTACACTAATATTTTTTTTCTTTTTAAATAATTTATATCTCTTTATTGATATCCTTTATTTCTTTAGACATGATTTGCTTTAGTCCTTTGTAAATATTTAAAATAGCCAATTTAAAAATCTTTATCTTAATCTCTTCTTATACAGAGCCTTAAGGTTTGTCAGAAAGGAGAGTTTAGGGCCTTTTTAGGTCTTTCTGGGGCATGTGCATGGCCCTACATATGCACAGAGCATTCTATATTTCTAGCAATATTTTGAATCTTTTCAAATTTCTCCTATGGACAGCTTATCCCCCAAGTTTCCCTCTTAAGTTTTTTGGTCAGCTTTTCCTTTGCCCCAACTGCTATTCCATCTTAGGCAGCTTAATGTTGAGCATCAGGGGCTGATTGTTTTTAGTATATGCACCTAAAGAAAAAGAAGCTGTTTGCTCTGAGCAACCTGTTTCAAATCAAATAAAGTAATGCCCTACAGGTGGGAATTTCCAAGGACATGCCATATAGTTCAAATGATGACAGTATTCTGAGAATAGTCTTTGAGGACTTCTAAACCCTTTCTGCTCCCTCTGATGTCTGTTAGGCTGCTGTTTTCTACAGCTACTATAGTTGTAAGACCTTTGGTTTTTCAAGGTTACTGTGAAACTGTGGAGGGGGGGATAGGAATAGAGCGAGTTAAAACACCACAGAGGTCAGGGTTCTCAATCAGAATCGCCTATTTTCCTGAATAATTGCTTGCTAGATTTTTGCAAATCTTTGGTTAATTTCTAGTGCTCTGAGAAAGTTTGCTTTGGCAATTTTTGTTAATGTTCGTGTGGATTTTATGAAGGGATAGCTTTTTGTAGATCTTTATTCCTCTATTCCTGATGGTGTCTGTCCAGACAACTAAACATGTAATTATGGTGAAGTATACTTAGTATTTTGATAGGGAGAATAAATTGTGCTATAGAACATATCTTGGAGAATTTACTCTCATGTCAAGGCAGCATTATGTAAAATTATGTAAATATTTAATCTGAGAAGTGAAAGATGAGCAAAAGTTTGCCAGGTGGATAGGATAAGGCAGAGAAAAGCTTTTTGAACAAGGGAGAACAGTACAAGTCATAGAGATAAGAGAAAGAATGGCCCATTAGAATGAGACTGAGAAGCAGGAGACAAAGCCAGATTACAAAAGGTCAAATAAATGCAGTTACATAGTTTGGAATTATTCTAAATAGAGAGGGAAATCAATAAAGTGCTATAAATTGGGAACTAACTGCAATTACGTATTCATTTTTAGAAGTACCACTCAGGCTGACAGGTGCAAGATGAACTGGAATGAGGGTTACCACAGAGAGATGACTGCATCTAAGACAAGTGTAATGAAAGTAGAGATGAAGGAACATTGTCGAATTCAAGACATGATTAGAAAGTACAGTCTCTGATTTATTGGATGAGGGCATTTAAGGAGAGAACATGCACAGAGTCAGGGATGGTCCTGATGTTTTGGTTTAGAAAACTATGGGCAGTATTCTTTTAAGTGAGTTAGAGAATAAGGCAAAAAAAATGAGATTTAGGAGAGAATCAAAGTGATGAGTTCAGTTTCAGGAACCTGTAGAGGATTCAACTGGGTATTTTAATATAGACTTTTGGATATATGGTTCTAGCCCTAAGCAGAGGAAACTGATCAAGAAATTTATCTCTATCTATATATCTATCTTAGCCTATCTTCATCTTGTGATTTGAAAAGGAATTTTCCATCTGCAGTAGACGCAGCAGTGTGCTTCCACTTTGGACTGAAGTTCTTATTTCTCAGCTGCTAGGGGTCGGCATTTGGGTGCTTTCAGCTGAATCTTTTTTGAATGACTCTCAGTCAAAGAGAACTGCCCTCTCAAAGCCACACTCTCTCCCAGGGCCAGCTGTATCACGTGGCTGGGGCATGTGGGGCTCTCTTATATCAGGATAAACTTGAAGAGCCACTCAGCTCTAGCGCTCTCTGTGGGGTAAGCTGAAGACTTTGCTGAGGCTGCATCACATATCAGTTCAGCATCTGCATTTGCCCAATCCTTTCTTTCTCTTTCTTTCTTTCCTTTTCCTTTCCTTCCTTTCCTTCCTTTCTTCCTTTCTTCCTTCCTTTCTTCCTTTCTTCCTTCCTTTCTTTCTTTCTTTTCTTTCTTTCTTTCTTTCTTTTCTTTCTTTCTCACTCAAAACAGGTGTTGGTTTTGATATCCCTTCCTGTTTAACATCCTTTATGCAATCCTCCATTTGAGAGTGTATTTCTTGAGGAAACTGACAACACAATCTGAAGAAATTTTGAGGACATATCTTAGCCAAAGAAGTGAAGTATCGTCCTCAATCTAATCTTTGGATGATACATGTAACTTACTACCTATGAGCCATATTAATCAATACTGCAAAAGAACAAGCAAATGTAGAATTTTTCTGCTGTCTTCATCTCAACAAGAACTGCTTCTCCAACTTCTTGAATATGGAATTCTTGGGGGATGATTTTAAGGAATGTTTTGACTCTTAATAAACACATGGAAATGAACATTTTGTGTGAAACCTATCAGATTTGTAAAAACCGTAAAAATGATTCATGCGAAAAGGAAGCAAACATAGCTCTATTTACTGTGGTCAGAGTATGTAGATTCATATTTTATCTCATTCGCAGCTTCATCTGCTCATTTTTACAGTAGTCACTTCAATCAGGAGATGGTGTTTTATGACTGATAACCTCCCAGGACCAGACCGTGTGGGCAGATGATTTTTCCAAGGAAATAGAAAGGAAGATGATGGGAAGACAAAATCTGTAACTTTGACTAGGGTAGCTGAAGCTATATGTCTATATAAATGTATTTTTTACATTGACCAAATGATTGGTCTGAATGACAGGTACACTGAATTAAATACGATTGTGAAATCAATGAGCAACTAGTACCCAGAAGTACTATAGAGCATATCTAATATTAAATTAAGGAATAAAATTGGAAATATCTCTACTTATCCTGACCTTAATACCAAAATGCACTATTTTCCACACTTCACAATAAATGTCAGAAAAATAAGAACATGGGAGGTGAAAGATGAACCTCACAGTCCCTGTCCTGTGTGTCTGCAGTCTAATTTTAGGTGTAAGTCTTATAAATAAATCATTTTACCTGCAAAAAAGTCATTGTAAAATAATATGATTACACAATTACACAAGGTGGTAAAATGGAGAGATTTAATAATAAACTTTGCTAAAGGGCTATATCATAAACCAGTTGTAGGCAACATACTTACCAATCTTGCTTTGAGTGTTGGAATAATTTTTTCAAGTGTTATGGTTTTAGAAAAACTCACCTTCTGCCTTTCATTAAAATTTTGGAATTCATTCTCAACCAAATGAGGATGTACCTCCTACGCATCTGTTTCCTTTACACGTTTCTCTTCATTTCACCACAAAAGCTACGTCGTAATTTATAGGAAGTCAATTTAACTTCTTTTCTTAGAAACAAGAAGTTACAAATTTTAAGGGTATTTTTAGAGGTCTTGCAAGTTTGCAATTTCATTCAAGGTTTAACAAAATGAATTGTCTATTTAAGGTCATAGTTTGTAATGCTGATTAGTAAAAGAAAAACTTAAAATAAAATATATGCCGAACTAGCAAATAACTGGATTAATTTAAAAGAAGATAAAATGAGAACATTAGAGGCCTAGCT
>VBSM01003220.1:509696-533887 GCA_008086735.1 Cheirogaleus medius | reverse complement strand
TTTTTTCTTTTTTCTTTTTGCACTGCTCCTTTTATCTCAATTCAAAACATTATAAGACACTCAGATGTTATCTGAGCTGGTTTCAGACCTTTGTGAATAAATTTTTTCTTTTACAAATATTTCAATACATTTTGGGGAGAAACAGACATGCATACTTTGGTTGACAATTAAGCGCCTGTTTCAAAATCAGGAGCAGGTGATTAGCCTTTTAACCATCTAATCTTGAGCAAAAACGACTAGCTGCAATGAGCTATAATGATAATTCATTATTTAACTCGAGCTAAAGGGCATGTGCCACTTTGTTTACTTAGTAACTGTTAAGCAGGAACTAAAACAGCATTTAGGACAATGAATTCTAAGAAAAATAAATCACATTGAAGGTTTATACAGATCTTAGTGTGACTTAGTTTGGCACAATGCCTGACAGACATAATTCATTACCTCCACTTTTTATTCAAGAAAGAAAAGAAAGAAAGAAGAAAGAAAGAAAGAAAGAAAGAAAGAAAGAAAGAAAGAAAGAAAGAAAGAAAGGAAGGAGAAAAAAATGAATTTTACAAAATGTTAGAGTCTTCAGGACTATTTTTTTAACTTTTTTATTTTTTTATTTCAGAATAATGCGGGGTAAAAATGTTTTGATTACATGAATTGCTTTTGTACAGTTTGAGTCAAAGTTATAAGTGTGTCCATTACCCATATAGTGTGCATTGTCTTCAGGCCTATTGAAGATTTGGCATAGGGTCTCCTAGAACAGTTTGTCATTGAAAATTGTCAACTCCCTTTTCCAAGGTATTTTACTTTGAATTTTAAAGAGGAAATATGTTTATAAAGCAATAACATTAGTCTATTTGTGGTGTATAAAATTTTTTTATAATAGAACTGAGAAAAATAAACTAATTTCTTTACCTACTTGAGGGCAATTGACTTTAACACAAGATAGTTACTAATCAATAACATGCATGTTTATTTTCAGTCAAACTTGAAATCCATATTCAGTTATACGGTATTCAATAACAAGGGGAAATGAAAAAACTAAATTGCTTTATATTATTTTAATCATTTAAATTTTTTTTGGAGGAGAAGATAATCCTAAAAACTAAATTTTAAAAGATGAAGCTTTTCGTTATCTTTGCTATATAACAGACTTGGTGAATACAGGCAGATGTCAATAGACAGACAGTATGCGGCAGTACTAAGCACAATGACCAGATCGGTGCAAATGCTTAATAAGTAAATATTAAACAAACATAACTAGATTGTCTTTTCATGCCTCAAGAAAAGACTTAGGTTAATTAATAGAAGCCACAGGGTCAGCCAGTTAAAGCACACCACTTGATGATTGTTAAGTTGCAAGTGACTGCTTAGGAGTAAATGAGCTTGGTTTCTGACACTAGGTTGCCTTTCAGGCTTCTTCTGCATTCCGCAAAACCTCTGGAGAGCAGACGTTCAGTTCTGCTTGTGAACTGGCGCTCTCTAGTGGTTGTGTGCGGCCTTGAAGAAGAGTCTGCTATTACGTGATTGTGAGACGTGGAGAATGAACTGCCCGGTTCTCACGTTGCTCTCCCTGCCAAACCCATTCTTTCCCCTTCTGAACACCTTCGCCAAATTCTGTCTTCCCATCCCATCATTAGCCAAACACGTGGTGGACAAACAAGTGGGCCAGAAACTGATGGATTTTGGGAATACAAAATTAAAAGTTATAGACTTTTCTATCTCATGTGTTTCATAAATAATTATAGTATATGAATAAAATGTACAGATTTGCTAAGGATAAACTCCATCATCAATCTTTGGCATTTTCTTTCTTATTATAAATTATTGTCCTTCAGTTATTGCACTCCCAAGATCTGAAACATTCTAGGTATTAAATTAATATTGACTGAGTGAATAAATGAATGAATGTCAGTCTTCAATGCTCAGATATCAAGGGTAAACCTGCCTTCTCTATGCAGTGTTTATGACCAAGTGAAAAGGCATAGATACGTAAGCAGAAACAGAGGACTTTGCAATTCATTTTATAAACTTTGATCTTTTGTACTTTATGTGACTGTTCAATTATCTGGATTTAATATATTTTCATATATAATTTTCAGTTTCGCGTGATGTGAAGCCTTTCAAAATTATATCATCTGTTGCAATTATTATATGATATCTATTTTTTCTGCTCCCATGCAAATACCAGGATGTCATTTTTTTCCTTTCAGAGGTCATTGTTTGCATAAATAAACAAACAGAACCCTAATTTAACTAGATATTTAAGTGATTTGTAGAGTAGTGTGTCCGTAGTTGTTGGAGGACTAAGGGTTTAAGAGCGTGTAATACCAATTGTACTACGTAGTAGGGGAAGCTAGTGTGGAGGAGAACTCCATGGGGTCAGATTTGAAGCCTCTGAGTCCCTTCCTCAGAATTTTTGCTATCTCTGGGTGACCTTGGGAGAGTAATACGAACCTTCTTATGTTCCTATCCTTCATTTTCAAACAGTAATAACAATCTGAGCTGACACAAAAGTATGATAATAGGGTCCAATAATATGATGTATATAGAATACATTTAGAAATCACTTCATATTTGAATTAATACTACCGTGAGCAACACTCAGTCAGGAAAACTATCTTAATTCCCACCCTTGTCCTGTTAATCTGTGACGCTTATGGCCAATCAGATGTTCTTCCAGAGCCCTCAAGCCTTGCAATCATACACCTCTTCTCTGTCTTCTCTAACTTAGCCTGTATTGTAAATATGAAATCCTTTAAGGCAATTCTAGCTTTTACTAATATCTTTATTCCCTAGTACCCAGTAGTATCTAGCACATTAGCCGGCAAAGAATAAGTGTTTAATTTATTAACTTATAATGTGTATGTGCTCAATATTACTAATTTTTTAAATAATTAGATAATGAATATATAAACTCAGGGCATGTATTCATTAAAGGTGTGTTAGCAAAGATAGATTATAAACCCCTATAAGAAAAGGGGTCCCATAATTATTTTAAAAGATGATTATGTGATACTTTACAGTCTTGTATCTCAAGAATATATTTTTGCAGTTCACGTATTTTTTAATACGCAAAAATTTTATTATTTAAATCTTATAAAAAGACCATTGACTTTTTAAAAAAATAAGCATTACTTTTTAGAGTAGTTTTAGGTTCACAGCAAAACTGGACAGAAGGTGCAGAGATTTCTTATGTTTCCCCTACCCCCTACATAAGCACTATGAAAATCTAACATCGGATTGGTATATTTCTTATAGTTGAGGAACCTACACTGACACGTTATTAAACCCCAACTACTAAACCCAGTTTACATTAGTATTCACTTTTGGTGTTGCACAATTCTAGGGGTTTAACAAATGCATAATGATATGTCTCCACCATTATAGTATTCGTACGGAATAGTTCTACAGCTCTAAAAATCCTCTGTGCTCCATCTAGTCATCCCTTCCTCCCCACTAATCCCTGGCAACCTCTAATCCATTTGCTGTCCTCTTGATTATGCTTTTTCTGGAACGTCATATAATTGAAATTATACAGTATGAAGCCTTTTCTGATTGATGTCTTTCACCTAGTAATATGCATTTTAAGGGTCCTCCATGCCTTTTTATGGCTTCATAGCTCATTTCATTTTAGCCCTGAATAATGTTCCATTGTCTGGATATACCACCGTTTATCCATTCACTTACTGAAAGGCAGCTTGGTTTCTTCCAAATTTTGGCATTTGTGAATAAAGCTGCTATAAACATTCATGTTCAGGTTTTTGTTTGAACATAAGTTTTAAATTCATTTGAGTAAAGACCAAGGAGTGCAACTTCTGGATCGTATAGTAAGAGTGTATTTAGTTTTGTAAGAAACTGCCAAAGTGTCTTCCAAGTGTCCGTGTAATAGGTGTGTAATGGTACATCATTGTTGTGTTAATTGGCAATTCCCTAATGACATAAGGTGTTGATCATCTATTCACAAGCTCTTTTCCAACTGTACAAGTTCTTAATGAGGTGTCTATTCAGGTCTTTGGCCCATTTTTCAATTGAGTGATTCACTTTTTTATTGTTGAGTTTTAAGAGTTCTTTGTATATTTTGGGTTACAGTCCTTTATCAGACATGTCTTTTGCAAGGATTTTCTTCCAGTCTGTTCATCACCATATCCAACATCATCTAGGTTTTCTCTTACACTATCTTTATGAGTGTTACAGTTTGGCATTTTATATTTAGGTGTATGATCCATTTTGAGTTAATGTTTGAGAAGAGTACAGGGTCTGTGTCTAGATTCTTTTTGGTTTTGTTTTTCGCTTGTGTTTTTCTTTGTTTTTTGCTTGTGGATGTCTAGTTCCAGCATCATTTGTTAAAAAGACTATCCTTTGCTCCTTTATATTCTCCTGCTCTTTTGTCAAAGATCAGTTTACTGCATTTATATGGGTCTATATCTGAGCTGTCTATTCTGTTCCATTGATCTATTTGTCTATTCTTTAGCCAATACCATGCTCTTCAGTTACTGTAGCTTATAAATAAGTAAGTCTTGAAGTCAGGTGGTGTCTGAATTTGTTCTTCAATAAATCTTACAATAAGTTTGTTGATATATACCAAGTAATTTGCTGGAATTTTGATTGGAATTGATTTTGATTAGATTGAATCTATGGATTAAGTTGGGAAGAATAGACATCTTGACAATATTGAGACTTACCATCCATGAACATGAAATCTCTCTCCATTTGTTTAGCTCTTCTTTGATTTTTGGAATCAGAATTTTGTGGTTTTTCTCAAATAGATCTTTACTGATTCTTTAACACTTAGAGAGATAATCACATCAGAGATAATCATATCATCTCTAAAACAAGACACTTTGATTTCTTTCTTCTGCATTGGTATATCTTTTATTTCCTTTTCTTATCTTGTTACATTACCTAGGATTTTCAGTATGACATTGAAAAGGAATGGTGAGGGGGAGTATCCTTACTGGTTCCTGATTTTAGTGGGAAAGCTTCAAGTTAGTTTCTCACCATTAAGTACAATATTAGCGGTAGGTTTTTTGTAAATGTTCTTTATGAAGTTGAGGAAATTCCCCTCTATTCCTAGTTTGCTGAGAGTTGAATGAATGTTTGGTTTTGTTAAATGCCTCTTCTGTATCTATTGATGTGATTACATGATTTAATTCTTTGACCCATTGGTTATTAATTAATTTATTTCAAATGTATAACCAGGCTTGCATACCGGAGATAAATCCCCAGTTGGTTGTGGAGTATAATACTTTTTATACTTATTCATTGTCAGATTCAATTTGCTAATATTTTATTGAGGATTTTTACATCTGTGTTCATGACAGATATTTTTTTTTTTTTTTTTTGCTACCTCTGCCTTCTTCTCGCTACCTTTCAAAGCCTTCTTATGTTTGTTTTATATATATTATGTCCAGAGATTTTAGTTTTACTTAACAGGAGCAATAGCAAGAAATGCATCTACTTCATCTTATCCAGAACTGAAAGTTTGACTTCATGACAGATATTGAATTGTAGTTTTCTTTCTTGTAATGTCTTTGATTTTGTTATTAGATGTTTTTGTATCTTTAGATTTGTTTGTTTTGTATGTTACGTATAAATGGAATCATACAACATATGGAGGGTTTTCTTGGGCTGGGTTTTTTCATTTAGCATAATGTTTTTAAGGTTCATCCATGTTATAGTAGGTATTGGACATAAAGCTTCATGATCTTCATTTAGGAAATAGTTTCTTATTTTTTTCACAAGAACAAAGTTATAATACTTTAATAATTTAAATAGAACCAACTTCAGGAACATATACACACATACATAAAATTAAACAATTTCATTGAACAGTATATTAAAATGCATCCAATTCTTTAAAATCCACCAAAATGGACTCAAGTTCATGGATGTGAAAAGGTAATTTTGAAGTAGTACAGACCAGAGTAAAACACACAAGATCATTACTTTGCATTTACCAATAAGAAGACAGCCTGTGGATACATTGCACATTTATAAGAATACTTCTAGGAAATCTTAGAATAGAGAGATGTTAGAAGGCAAACAAATTATCTCATAAAGATACATTTATAGCTAACAATTTCTTTGGTACTCCAAGTCACATTTGTTTTTTTATCAAACATGAGCTGTGTGCTTAGAAATCCATCTATAAATGTCTAAATATCAAGCAAACTAATGTTTATACTGGGTTAGATTTAAAAAGGAACTCAAAATCAACCACCACTGTAATACTTAAATTCCAAATATAGAAAAAACTAAGAAATAGAAGCAGGGAAGAATTTAAAAACAAAACAAAAAACCTTTGCCATCTTGCCTTATCATAAGCTAAATGGCATCAAACTGGCAGAGTTTGATGTGAAATGATGTGATATTCTCACCAAGCACAGAGTTAAAGGGCTAAATCCCTCTATGTGGACATGAGAATATACTTGGAAACAACTCTAGGAACTAATTTCCTGTACTTTAATTAAAAAAGAATAGAAGGTAGCAATGTGTCTTCTTACCTCAGAGTGAAATCAAAACCATAGATATTCCACCAACTTCCGTTGGTGATTAATGTTACAAATGGAGAGTTAAAATACAAATATATTAAAAAATAACATGTCACTGGTGGTTTAATAAACACAATCAAAATGGAGCCTGTTGGACTTTGAATTCACAGAACAGTATTGCACAAACACTGTACATAAATATTTCAGCACTTCCAGCACGATGCCATTTTTGTTGGAGGAGGGAAAAAAACAGTGTATTGGCCGTAGTTCTCTTCCATTTCCTATGTTCCTGTGCTTATGTGTCAGATTACCACACTATTTCACCAAAATACACGAATTCTTCTCCTTTCCCAACACCCTTAGGTTTTCTGAATTACAGTGATTTTGTGCATATGAATTACACTATTGGCAGTTCGCTTTAATATTGCCACTGAAAGGTGGAAAGAAGAAAGTAGATGACTCACCCCTTTATTAATTATTTTTGTTTGACTTTCTATAAATAATTTTAAATACAATTAAGTTCAGGAATAAAGTTCACATCTGTAACAACTGAAAATGGAACGTACAAACAAGGCCAGACAGACGATGCTATGATACTGGCAGCACAATCTGCAGAAACACAGGGCACACGCTGACGTTCAGCTCCCAGGGAGTGTCAGAAACTCTTCTAGAGTCTTTGGGTTCTCCTCAAACACACCCAGCATAGTGCTGGTCACAGTTTTGCTGTTCATTTTCTATACGACTTGCATCACCACACGCATGTGTGTTGCTTCGACCACTACCCCAACTCTAGCAGGTTGCAAGGCTTCTGTGATCGGTACGACAATTTGTTTTGTAAGGCGCTCTTGGACGTGTAGTCGTCTACCATAGACTTCTACAGTCCTCACAAGGTTACTGAGGCCAAGCGCTTCCTTGTTAGGATATGGACCTTTCCAACAAATTGGAACTAGACGCTGTTCACACATGTAAAACATATCTATGTCCTTCACATCACCATCTCATCATGATCTTCATCAAATATAGCATCATTTAGGACATCTGGGATGGTCTCCTGGTAGCCCCTGGTGAAGAATTGCATGGCTGCGGGGTCCTTGCTCAGCGAGGGCAGGATGGACGAGTAGGTGGCCGCCAGGTTAGTGAGGTTCCACTTGTTATATTCCTCGCTGCTCGCCTTCCGCCTGGGCCCTCTTGGCCTTGGGCCGCGGGGACTTACCCGCTGGCTGGCTGGCCTGGGCCCTGGGGCTCCCACTCCGGGAACCCATCGCTCCACCTGGCGCCCCGGGCTTCGCCGCAGGTGTCAGTACTGGGCCCCTCTCCATGGACCTGCCGCCTCCTCTCAAGAAGGACCCTAGGGCGCTTCAGGGGCTGAGACTAAATTTCGCTGTCAGTTGCTGACGAAGGGCTGTGGCTGGAGTTACCTGAGGAAGGTGGACCACCGGCTGAGGTCAGGTTCTGAGCCAGAGGCAGCTGAGGGAAATAGTTTCTTAGATATGATACTAATTGTGCAAGCAATCAAAGAAAAAAATAGGTAAATTGAACTTCCTCAGAGTTAAAAGCATGTTTGTTTTAAATGATACTATCAAGAAAGTGAAAAGACAACTCACATACTGACAGAAAATATTTGCAAATCATATATCTGATAAGGTACTTATAACAAGAATATATAAAGAATCTCTTACAACTCATTACTAAAAACTCGTTTTTTAACTTTAATTATTATTATTATTTTAAAAGAGACGGGAGGGATCTCACTATGTTGCCCAGGCTGGAGTGCAGGGACTATTCACAGGCGTGATTCCACTACTGATCAGTGTGAGAGTTTTGACCTGTTCCATTTCCGACCTGGGCCGGTTCACGCTCCTTATGCAACTTGGTGGTCCCCTGCTCTCGGGAGGTCACCATATTGACGCCAAACTTAGTGCAGACATCCCACTGGCATAACACCACAGCCCAGAGGAACTCGAAGGGTCAAGCGGTCCTCCTGCCTCAGCCTCCCGAGTAGCTAGAACTACAGGTGCATGCCACTGCGTCAGGCAAAAGTCATTTGTTTTTACTGCTAGATAATATTCTTTTATGTAGATATATCACATATTATTTATCCATTCATCAGTTGATATATATGTGGACTGTTTCCATATTTCAACTATCAGGAATGATTTTTTTCTTGATATTCATGTATACATTTTCTATATCTCATTGTACAGATAAAAAATGGAAGAATATTTTTTATTTCCATTGAGTATATGCCTGGAGTGAAATTGCTGGGTCCTGTAGAAACTGTATTTTTAACATTTTGAGACACTGTCAAACTGTTTATCAAAGTGAGGGCACCATTTTACACTCCTGCTAACAATGAAGGGCAGATCCAATTTCTCCCCTCCTTATCAAGACTTATTTTATTGTCTGTCTCTTTTATTATACCTATCCAAGTGGGTAATAGCTGGGCCTCTTGAGATTTTAGCACCCCAGTAATTTTATTGACTGACATAATGTAAATTCTTATCATGCTCTTATTTGTGGGCACCTTATAACTGCTCATTTCCTGTCCAATGCTCTCCATTCTGACAGTAATTATCTTAAACTACTGGTGTACAGTTTTTGTGGGTTTGGGGAGGTTTTTCGTTTGTTTGATCAAACAGTAACAGATAACTCCAGGGTCACAAGAAAATTTATGGGTCTGTTTTGCAGAAGGAATGAATGTCTTTGAGGAAATTAGCTTCTCACACTCAGAAGGCTGGTTGTTCATGGTGCTGAGACTTCACCCTTGGTCCGCGATACACCTCTCACCTCCCTTTTATACCCAGCGTATAAAACCTCCCGACCTCATCTTTGTGACAAAACAGGTTTGTGAGATTGCTCTTCTGTCTCGTGGTTTTGGCCAAATCGAATAAAACTTTCTCTATCTCCAAGCACTGGTGTCACGGTGTTTGGCTTTAGCTGGGCGTCCTGTACAAGGGCTTGAATTTGGGTTTGTAGACAATATTAGAGAGGGAAGGAGCTCATGCAGAAGCCATTAAACTCACTGGCCCCTTAACTGACTCCAAACTGCAAGCAGGCCCAACCTAAGCTGAGGGAAGGGAGAGGTGTTAAATTAGATAAAAGTTGGACTTTAGATATTAGACTGAATTGGAACTTTTATTATCCTTGTTAACAAAAGACCATGAGATCCACAGAGGAAGGAAAGGAAAAGGCTTTATTTTCAGAAGAGAAACAATCTTTGGATGGAGAAACCAAAAGTGCACGCTCCACAGGAGGGAGGAAGTTGGTACATAGACCCACAGAGTTAGTCTTACATGCATATTGAGCAGGGTTGGGGAAAACCTATGACAATCCATAAAGGAAGTCGGATGCTCATGCATAGGGTATATCTATATGTAACATACATCTCATATTCAAGTTAAGGTGTGGTTTTAGCATTAAAATGAGGTAGAATTTGGCTCTTTACCTAGAAGAGACGACTATAGAGCACAAAGACAATTTGTGCGCAGTCTCCACAAACTGGCTGAAACTGGCTTAAGGTCTGCAGCCATTTATCAATAAAGAATGTTTACAAAACCAAGTGACCCACCCTCAGTCTGATCCGAGTTATGAAGTAAGGGGTAGGGGGTGGGGTAGAGGGTGTGGCTGGCGGTCTGTCAGGGTCCATTAGGAAGTTTTCCGCTGCAGTTGTTTCTGCAGTGCTTTTCAGGAGCTTATTTCTGCTTAATTACAGGAAAGAAATGCCAATTATTATAGTAACACTGAGATACGTGACCAATCCCTTATTCTGCTAACCATGAAATTCTGGGTGGTTTTATTTTATTTTTTTTGTTTGTCTCTCTCATTTTAGCCGCAGGGAGTCCATTTCTTCTGTCAGTTGGGGGTATATTTGAAAATACTAAATAGAGAGGATAATATTTATTACCTGGGAAAGAATGGAAAAATTATGGGAATTGCCTAACATGTGGGAAGAAAGGAGTTTTTAAGTAGGGAGAGTTTTGAGACAGAATATTGTTGTTTTCTCCTTTCCTGCATTTGATCCTAATTGTTGAATTAATTAGGATTTTTAGTGTTGTTTAAGTACTTTAACTGACATAAAAATCTAGCAAAAATTTTATTTCTAAAAGCTTTGTAGGATTATTATTATTATTCCTTATTTTTTATTTTTAGAGACGGACTCCTCAGTTACCCACGATGGAGTGCAGTGGTGTGATCATAGTATTACCCAAAGCTCGGCCACTTGTCCACGAGGCCAAATAACGAGGACAAGCGGTTTGAAAAGTAAGGAAAAAGAGAGTTTACTTTGCTGGCAAAGGAGGAAATATGCTAAGCCTTTTCTCAAAATCCCAAATTTCCTGACCATAGGCAGGAATACGGAGATATTTAAAGGGAGGGTTTGGTTCTCAGCTTCAGGCAATTACTTAGGTTAACTATTCTAATCCTTCCACCTCAGCTGGCCAAAAACAAAGCCTGTAAACTCTGCCAGCCGCCCACCTGGGAGTTTTAACAAAAGATTTAACCTGCCTCAGGGATTTAGGCCAGACTGCAAGTTCCCAAAAGAGTTGAGGAAGTTTTAAAAAGACAGAAAATCTGTCCTTTTTTTCCAGGCCATTCCCTCTGTTAAAATAGCTCATTGCAGCCTTGAACTCCTGGGCTCAACAATCCTCCAGCCTCAGCCTTCCAAAGTGTTGGGACTACAGGTATGATCCACTGCTTTGGCTGTAGGATTTTATTTAAATAGACTAACAAACTTACGTGTGGCAATGCAACAGTCCGGTTTATTTCACACATTTCGAAAGTAGAGTAAGAGAATTTTCCAGGAAAAGAGGCTTCAGGATTGCTAAATGGAGACACCCGGCACTCCCCTCCTCCACGATAAAGAACCAAAACAGCGAGTAGATAATCACACTTCAAATATAGCATCCCAGAGAACAATGGAATTCAGCAGGAAAATGGCAAGAAACCTTTGAGGCAGGATGGAGAGGGAAGCCAGGAAAACCACCCAGAAGGGATTGGCTGGGAGCCCAGAAACTTCCAATTGTTGGGAAAGTGTGATGAGAGATCCCCAGCAGCCCACTTTCCCAGCGGGGTCTCCGGCGATCCGAGCCAGGTGAGAGCCCGAGACCAGCACAGGGAGCTGCTTTGGAGCGTGCGCAGTGGCTTCGCTCCCGACGGGGCGCTGCGCCCCCGCCCCACCCCCAACAGCAGCGCGGCGCCATTTTAGGAGCCCAGCCCCCACCAGCCCGCATCCAGCCCTGGAGCTCAGCAGCTCCTGCGTCCCTGCATCTCTGGAGCCCCGCTGACATCCCCCGCTCCACCCACCCCGTGTCCACCTGGAGCGCTGCAGCAGGACCACGCGGGTGGGACCCAGCCATGTGGCGAGGTCCCCAGCACTGTAGCCCACGAGGTGTGCTACGCTCCAGGGAGCAGGCAGTGCAGCGCACTGGGGAGGCTGCCCCCGAGACAGCGGGAGGCAAAGCACGCGCTCCCCAGAGCCTCAGAGCCACCTGCGTAAGGTCGCCGCCACTGACTGCAACCCGCAGCCCCGGCACCTCCAGCAGCAGGGCCGCCGTGCACTTGCCCAGCCGACAGGCTCTTTCCGCCCGCTGCCACCTCTCGAGCACGTCGCCCGGGCCTCGGCGATTGTCCCACCTGCTGCGTGCGCAACATCCGGGATGGGAGGGCCGAGGACAGTGTGGTTCCACCAGCCGCAGCCCCAGCGAGTGCCCGAACACCGCCCCCCTCCCCCGCCCTGGCGCCTGGGGATCTCCGGGTCCCCTCAGTGGCTCTGGAGCCCGAGTGCACCTCCTGGAGGCCTGACAAAGGACCCTGCGGGCCTGCCAGCGAGCTGACCACAGGCGTGGGGCGGGGATAGACTCGTCCCATCCACCACTGCTGGTGTCCACGCGCACTGTCAAGAGGCCTGAGATAGACCTGCACCGCTTGGCACTGTGCCCAGTCCCCAAGTGCGTCATTCAGGGGCCTGGGGATCGCCCTTCCTCGTCCACCACCACCCACGTCTGCACACTTCTGGGTGCCTGAGGACCCGCCCACGCAACCCGTTGCTGCCGCCGCTGTAAGAGCTAACCTCAGGGAAGTAGAGAGTAGAATGACTGTGAACCAGTGGAGGCTGGTTAATGGGTTCAAACATACAGTTAGATAGAATAAGCACCGGTATTGTCTGATAGCACAGCAGGGTGACATTAACAGTAATGTATTATATATTCCAAAATATCTATAAGAGGTTTGAAATATACCTACACAAAGAAATGATAAATGATGAAGGTGATGGATATCCTAAATACTGTAACTTCATCATTATGCACTTTAGGCACGTATCAAAATACCACGTGTACCCCATAAATCAGTACAAATATCATGTATCAATTAAATAGACGAAGGAAATAAAACAATAACCGTTTCTTATGAATCTCGATGACAAATAATAAGATTACAGAAATTGTACATTCAAATTTGCTTGACAAGGCAACTCCTACCGGTTTTCTAACATGCTAGTTTCTAATTTAAATGTGAAAAGCTAATTATTCCAATGAATAAAAAAATATACTTGTGGAAGTAACGGAAACTTCTCAGTAGGCTTTGGATTTGATTTATTTTATCATTTCTACACTAATTTCTGAGAGAAGATTTGACAACAGGCTTCTGGGACCTAGGAGCTACCTACATCCAGGATGATTTTATCTGAGCCATAGGGGGACTTCTTTGTTCTTTTTGTATCATTGATGTTTATTTTCTTTGCCAGCAGATACTCACCACTTGAGTAGCCTGAGATAAGATATAGAGTGCTTTCCCTCCCATGTTTCTTCTGTTTTACTCTGTCAAGTTAATCGTACAAGGTGTGTGGCTCATGTAATGACCTAGATTATCGTTCTTGTGGGATGTGAATTCTTGTTGGTGTTTTTATTGGGTTGGCTCAACATTCTGTTTACGAAAACTATTGGGGAAAGTGGTCCTAAAATATGCTACTTTAAATCTCTGGGTTCAGGGAATACTCCTCCTTACCACACTGTAATAGTGACCCAATTCCCACCCGCACCGTGGTCCTCTTCTCTCCCAGTTGCTGCAAAGATTCCATTCATCAGGATTATCCTATTCCTCATTAGAATAGTCTTGCCTCAGGCATTAGAATCTCTAACCCTCAAAAAACATGATCTTGGGAAAAGGAAGCAATTTTCAAGTGGATTATTAGGTGTAATAGTGTGAGGCCACTACAAATTTGAATCCTAACTCCATGCTTTGGTTCACAAACCTGTACATTCTTGCAATGGCAGGGACAGCAACATATACTGGTAAGCAAATACTACGTGTAGTAGAACCTAACGCCATACTTGCAAGTTGTTTTATCCCAGGTGGTGTCAATAAATGTGCCTTTGGAAAGTCATTTCAATACCTCGTTCAGTCAGTTACTTATTATAGTCAAGTAAGTAACTTCTGTAGGCGTGAGCTAATTGTCAATCTTTCTTGTTTTTTTTTTTTTGTTTTTTTTTTTGAAACAGAGTCTTGCTCTGTTGTCCAGGTTAGAGTGCCGTGGTGTCAGCCTAGCTCACAGCAACCTCAAACTCCTGGGCTCAAGTGATCCTCCTGCCTCGGCCTCCCAAGTAGCTGGGACTACAGGCATGCACCACCATGCCCGGCTAATTTTTTCCATATACTTTTAGTTGTCCAGCTAATTTCTTTCTATTTTTAGGAGAGATCTCACTCTTGCTCAGGCTGGTCTCCAACTCCTAACCTTGAGAGATCCTCCCCAATCTTTCTTTTATGTAAAATGTCAAATACAATACTGTGTGGGAAACCATGACAATGAATAAGACATTCTATAACTCTATGAATACTGATGGTAGTAGAAGTACTGTAGGCAGAGAAACCAAATCTGTTCCTAAGATATAAGATTTTTCCTATAAAAACAAATCACCATCCAGTCCAAGGTGACAGGTACTTAAGTAATAGATCTGCTATCAGGTGACTGGCTGGTTTCCCTGGGGAAAATGTGCTCTTGCTATAGTCTCCGGACTTGACAGGTTAGTCATTCAGCAGAGGTCATAGCAAAATTAGCCTCTATGAGGGAAGACCATACTACTGAGCACTTGTTTAGCTTGCATCCTGTTGCTGTGGACAATTTCCAGATGCCTGTTTAACAAGCTGGGGAAAGAGGCTGACTGTCATCCACAGAATAGGTACTTTGTCCACCTGACTATTGAACTACACCAAAACGTTGAAGACACATGGTGAGAAGACATAGACCAGGGAAGCAGTAACCAAAATAATGCTACTCTGTCTATGACAATATCAAATATAATAGTCATTAAATCACTGCAAAATTTAAAAAGATGATCATGCAGTTATCATTAGTTTGTCCCTCCAGCTCTGATGCTCACTTTCTATATATACCTTACTCTTTGCTCTGGGAGACTGACCCGTGAGGGACACTCTGCCCTCTGGCTTCTACTTGCCCTTGGGCAATAGGTGCTCAGCAGGAGAGCAGGGGAATGAGACTGGAGTCAGGACGGACTGACATCCCTGGGCCCCTGTCTGTGAGACCAGGGCTGGCCGTGCAACTTGCAGGGAACATCTGTTCTACATGGCTCTTTCCTCGGTGAAGCCTATGGGGCAATGTCTAAAAGCTTTGGATTTCCATTCTAGATTTGCTACAATTGCCAGACATTGGGGTTTACTTGTAAAATTTTTAAACTACCTTATTTCAATTTATAAAATTAGTATTTACAGAATTGTATTACTCTTTTTGAGCTCAAAGGAAATTTTGGGAGTGTTAGGGAAACTTTGAAGCTGAATTTTGGTGAGGGTTGCAGAGCTCTAAAATTTTGCTAAAACCATCCAAACATACGTAGACTTACAATGGGTGAATTTTATGGTCTCTAAATTAGACTTCACTAAAACTGAGAGAAAAAGGATCTCAAATTTCTGCCCTGCCTCATCAGTATTGGGCATTACCTTCAAATACTAGAAAAAGGTCATTGGAAATATGAGTTATTTCCCCCTAAATATTTTATTTTTTTTTGTATTTGGGATAAGTCTTAGAATACCAAAAAATTACATTTCTATTTTCTCTTCAAATTATATTGTTAAATTATCAGCATGATTTATCGTCAATATTTTAGGATAAGGGAGTAACTTAATTGTTAAGTAATTGCAATTTATTATATTAAATTAAATATCAAAACATTAGGGAGTATAATTCAAAATTTATATATATATACTTAGGCTAAAACAAAAGACAAGTACATATTATTTACCTGAATTCTGAAAGGGGCATAATTTCTATTTCCCTGACTTTAGGGGTATATCAGGAGAAATTTTTAAAACACTCAATAAGATATTTAGTTCAATATGTGGTGGAGAGTTGAGAAATTATGTGTTATCTAGGTCATGGAAAATCAACTTTTTTAGAAAAAAACATTTCCTTTGAGGTTTTCACCAATACATTAAAGTGTGAACCCTTGACCAGACCATGAAAGGACACTGAGGAGAATCTCTGATTAGCTGCAGGTTATTATTCTTTCCTTATTTCATATCATACTTAACGAAACGAAACATATACATAAATGTACACATTCACTCACATTGAAGATGCAAGATGAAGAAGGATACATGACGTTGAATGTACAGTTGAAGAAAAAGAGCTCCATCCAAACATCTCAGCTTACATTTAAAGGTACGAAATTTAGTTTTGTTTTTCAGTTGGTATGGATTAATACAGTAGTTTCCAATATCCTGTTCTATTGTATTCTTGGACTTGATTCTTTTTTTCGATGCTTCTCTCTTTCTGTCTTTCTCTCTTCACCTCATTTTTCAGTGTGGCACTAATATTTATTTGCAGTAATTTGTTTAGTGTAATTTCTTAAGGAAATTCTCCAGGAAATATATACATTCAATTAAAATTAATATTTTAAAATGAATGAATATTTGGTGCCAGTCATTCACCCCCTATCATTTGTAAAGTACGGTATTTTAATGCTAGTTTTTAATTCAACTTGTCAAACATGTCAAAATATATTCTTCGCCAGGTTGACTCAAAATAAAGTTTGTACACAACAACCAATGTTTAACTTATTACTTCAAGCATACCCTCTACACGTGATGCAAATCCATCCTGCCACCTTAATGCGATATGGCAAGAAGAGATAAATAGAAATGAAAGAGACCATCGCTGTTATAGAGACTGTCCTGTGTTATTGCTTTCTAGATATTTCTCTTTTGATCTAATTTCTGGATTTTTGTTGAGGTAGTACCATTAAGAGTACACTTTCCAAATGCTGCACCTATGAGAATTTTACTTTTGAGTCTTTCCTCAAGTATCATCCACATCATTAAAAATCCATAACTCTCTCCAGAGAAATATTTGTTCATACTACTGCCATTCCTTCCGTTGGCCTTTTAGCACTCATTTCACAGATTCATCTTAGAGTTACATATATTCCTACTTATAAGAAATGTATTGCTGCTTTCATGTGCACTTTTACAGATTCTCACATTTTCAAAAGTCTTTCATTCACTTCCTACACTCAATTTTTATTTTATTTAGGGAACCAGAGACATTAAAGCTGAAGGACAGGCTAGGCACCATGGGTCACGTCTTTAATCCCAGCACTTTGGGAGGCTGAGGCAGGAGCATCCCTTGAAGCCATGAGTTCGGGACCAGCCTGGCAACATAGCAAGATCTCATCTGCAAATTAAAAAATAAAAATAAAAAAATTAGCTGGGGGTGGTGGAGTGTACCTGTAGTCCCAGCTACTGTGAAACTGAGGGAGGAGGATCGCTTGAGCCCCGAAGTTCAAGGTTGGAGAACCTATCTCTAAAAAACAAACAAAAAACAGCTGAAAGACCATAAAATATAGTGACTTCCCTGTGCAGACTTTTTTTTCACACTCTTTGTAGGTGTCTCTCTGAAGCCAAAATGTGTGGATTTGCAGTTCCCAGATATTTAAGTGAAGTGTTAATATTCATGTCTTGTACCTCTTGCTAATATTTAGTAAAGCTTGAGATAAGACATATTTCATGTGAATTGGATTGACAATTTGAGCCTTGTCGTTTCTTGACTATATATACAAATGTATATCATTTCTCATATGTTGAAAATCTTGGTTGGCAATGATAGTAAGAAATTACATAATTGTTGTATCTCACTACTGTGTGTATGTATATATATATTATATATATAGTAGTTTCAGAATCACTATAGTAATGGTATTACTAATAATATAATTACTTAAAACAGATTAAAGCATTTTTAAAGTTATTTTTATCCTTAGTATACATTCCGCTGGGCAAGCACAGTTGAATTATGTTTTACAATCACTTGAAATAATTCATCTCTCTACAGGGACACTATTAACAATATCTAATTAGGTTCTTTCTTTTCATTTTCCATTTTATTTTTATGGATCAATTTTTTCATTTTGGTTCAATTTATTTCATAATTATGTAAAACATTTATATATTTTCAAAGTCAAACTTATATAGTAAGGTATTTTAGAGAAATCCACGTTCCATAAATCCAGCTCTCACTCAGTTCCTTCCACCCTGTTCTCTCCTTCCTTCCTCTATAGAAAAAAGTATATATTTATATATATATATAGAAAATGTATAAAAATATTATGTGTATATAGTATGTGTGTGTATCCCTCAGGAATATATCCCGTAGATTACTCTATAGCAGCTCAAAAAAATATCCTTTATATAGCAGAGTATTTCTCCATTATGTGGCTATACTGTAGTTTATTCAACTAGTCATCTATCTTATTGATGGAAATTTATGACTTTTCCATTCTTTTCATATTATATTCTTACTCAAATAGTGTTACATTGAATAGCCTTGCACATATGCATTTTCATATTTCGCCAGTATGTCATCGGGGTAGATTTCTAGAAGGGAAATTGCTGGGTATTAATATATTGCCTATATAATATTGCAAATATATTTTCATAGGATTGTACCATTTTATATTTCCATCTTTTCACTATTTACTAGCTATTCTCACTTGTTTCTTCTTCCGAATAACTTTATATTAATAATAAATTTTGCAGGTTCACTCACCACAAACAACAAATACCAAAACCTGATGTAACTTTTCAGTATCCTAAATTACTTCCTAATTTATCAATTAACTTAGGGAGAATTTATCTTTTTGACACTTAGCCTTCTTATCCAAGAATATGATTGTATTTTCATTTATTCAAGTCTACATTCATGGTATTCAGTCTTTAGTTTGTTTTGTTTTCCTTATATTGGTTTGGAGCACTTGTTCAGTTTAGGTCTACTCTTCTTTTTGTTTTTGTTTGGTTAGCTGTTCATAAGAAATGTCTTCCTCTCATCTATGTTTTTTAAATGGTTACTGGATATATGTAGGGAATTGATTTTAGTATGTTAATTTTATAACTGCAGCTACTAATTATTTTATTATATGTGGGATTATGGTATTTTTTTCAATTGATTCTTTTGGTTTTGCCAAACATATATTCATATTGTCCTCAAATAATTTTACCTCCTTTTTTCTAATATTTCTACCTGTGATTGGGTTATTTTGTCTGATTGCATTAGATAATATTTCCTAAACAATGTTAAATATTAATAGTGATGAAGATTTGAGATATCATTATCTTTCTTTTTCTGGACTTTTGTAAAAACCTTGCAGTGTTTTTCAATTCGGTAAGATGCTAGCTTATTAGACATAAAACTGTTTAGGTTGAACATTATTCATCCATTAACTCCTGTTTTGTTTTTAACATAACAGTGTTGGATTTTATCAATTTTATTTTTTATCTATTAAAATAATGATACATTTTCCCCCAGCTATATTAGTATGATATTAATGAATTTCCTACAATTGAATAATTCTTGTATTTCTAGAATAAATCCAATGTGGTTATAATATATTTTGGTTAGTAGTAGTATATTTAACATTTTTATATGGACATTACAAGACTGGTTTTGATTTTTTAATTTTGTCTTATTTTTATTTTGTAGTGGTAGAAGGCTTATATTTTAACCTTCGTAAGTTAAATCGTACCACTTTCTTACAAGGAGAAAGCACAGGATAATGAAAATGTAATTTTTCTCCATTATTCTGAAACTTAATATGCTTTAAGTGCATACTATGAAGATCATCTTCTAGTGCTTAAAAGAAATAATTGAGTCTGACTTGAATTTAAACAGTCTTTCAAACTCTTTTTCCTCATATTTTCTGATAATTACTTTTTGTCTAATTTTTAAAATAAATAGATGACATTTTAATACATATTTTGATTTCTTGTCATTTATTGTTTAGCATTATTAATATATCAAAAATTCATAAATAATCTTAAAAAATTCAGGACAGTCATTAAATGAATTCTGATAAATTTTATTTTAATATGTTTGTCAATGTTGTGATAAAAGAAAAGTTGCAAACTATTTCTCTGAATAGTTTATCATGCTCTTTCTTGACAGGGTTCAGCAGCTTCAAATGTAGTTTGTTTCCTCAGGTTTAAAGAGTATTTGGAATATGAACTTCAGTATTAATAATTCAATGTGTAGACTGAACAATAAGAATAATCACAGTTACGTGGAATGATTCTTATCAATTATGCATTTGTATAAATTATTTTTGATAAGGAAAAACTATTTTGCAAAGTATAGATGTTCATTTATTCAGTATAAGATAATTATTTATATAATTTCATAAGTCAGTGCCCACCAGATCTAAATCCTTTTTAATGAGGCTGAAAAAAATAATAAAATATGTACTGGAGGCACAGAATGAGACTGTCTACTTTCTAATGATAGCAGATCAATGATTAATAAAAATCATCGAATGAGCACTCTTGTGAACCTGGTAGTGTAGGTACATAAAAAATAAAACAGTTCTCCTTCTTAAAAAGTTTACCATCTACTGAGAAGCTGACATATTATTGCATGGGTTAGGAAAGATTTCAGGATTTTTTTAGATTAAAATGGCAGTATACCTGAAGCCATATTTTCTTCTGATTCATGTTATATCCTTAGTAAGTGAAACAAATGTGAATGACTTGTGAATATTATATTAATTCTTAAGATTTGATATAACATATCATAGCTCTTAACCAACCCTATACTATCATTATTAAGTAAACTAAATACACACCTTTTTCTATTTAGCCTTTATAATTTGCTTGCCTAACATCCTTTGAAACTCAAAACTATTATCTTATACAATTCTACCACTACAATTGCTATTACTTCTTGGAAACAGTTTCCTAAGCTAATACATGTGATTAATGTCTCAGATTCTTCAGCAGTGTTGCACTGGTATAAAATCCTCCTGGGAATATCTGGAGCAGTGAATGGTATTCTGGCTTTCACTTTGATCTCCTTGATCGTGTTGGGTAAGTTACATGATCTTAATCAAATGAAAATATGAAAGATGTTTACTTTTCTCTTATGGATCTTTTTATATTCATTCATTCATTCATTCATTATATTAACCAAGATTTAATAAGGAGCTACTACATGTAAAGCTCTATACCAAACTCCACAGTGCTACATTTAATATGTAATCAAATCAGGTAAGTATCTCGTCCTTCCTACTCTAATAGGGAGAAAGAGGTGTTTGTGTGTGTGTTTGTGTGTGTGTCGGAGGGGGTGCATGTGTGTGTGTGTCTGTGTGTGTGTGCTGTTTGAAACCGTTTTTCTGGAGTTCTTAGATACTTGTGAATAGGTAAAATTTCACTTTTTTCCTTAAATATTTTCATATATTTTATATAAGGTTATATTTAGTTTGCTTTTACTTTTGTCCAAGAAATATTTACTAAGCAACTGCAATACTCCAAATATTATCACAAATTCCCCAAATTATATAAAAAAAGGGATGGTCATGATGAGGAATCTCGTATTTTAGTGGGAAAAGCAGATGTTAAGTAATTTTGGTCCAATGTGCTTAATACAGCATCAGAGGTTTCAACAAAACATTATGAAAGCATGGAAAGAAACTTTATACTTCCTGGAGCAAAAACTGCTTTATTTACTGTTTTATCACCAGTTCTTAGGAATGCCTGGCACAGAATAGACCCTTAGTAAATATGTGTTCTATAAATGTAATATTTGAAATTATTTTTTATTAATAGACATGAAATTTTTTAAAAAATTCATTATCCTTTCAATTATTTCTTGTTCTAATTATAAGAATCTTTCCAAAGAATGTATCTGTGAAACATTACATGAAGAAGATATTTACCTAACCTTAAAATAATCCTGTATTCAAGTTTCTCAGGGGGTATTGCTAAAATGTCCGAGAGGAAACAATTCAGATATCATCCATTATGATGATGTTGGAAACCTGAAAGTGAATAATGGCACAAGAGGAAATATAAGTAATAAGGACACAGGCCACTGTATTTCCAGAGCTACAGACCAGACAGGTATGTCTCAAGGCTTTGACTTATACTAGCTTTAATCTTTTAGATTTTCTAAATTCAAAAAATCCTATTGATTAAATTAATCCAATACATTAAATTAACAAAAAAAGTTTGACATAAATCTACTTTTCATCTAAAACTTGAATCAAATATTTTTTATTTTTTGTAGTGGTAAAAGAACTATAAAATATAACAAAAGAAATAGGCTCTGCCTTCTAGGAATTTAAACTCAAGTTCAGATATGTAAATATGGAAAGTTAATTATTATTTAAAAGCAGTATGTAAATAACCATTCTTGTTTGTTGTTTATTTTTTTCTGAAATACAGAATGGATAAAAGTCATTATATCTAATAAATTATCCATTATAATTTTAAATTTAGATTTTTAATCTTAGAAATTCCATTCATAGAGATTTTTTAAGCATTCCCTTCTTTCAATTTTTTTAGTTTAACTTTTTAATACTTAATTCTTTGAACATTTTGACATTTATTTTATTGTATAATATGATATATGACTATATATGATATCTTATGTATGTGTGTGTATACACACACACACACACACATGCACACACACGATTTGTTTAACCATTCATGTGTTGATGAATATTTGGGTTGTTTCCATCTTTTGGCTGTTGTGAGGGATGCTGCTATGAGTATTTGTGTACAAGTATTTATTTGCGTGCAAGTTTTCAATTTTCTTGGGTACATAGCTAGGAGTGGAATTGCTTTGGAATATGATAAATCTTTTGAGGAATCACTAAACTGTTTTCCACAGCAGCTATGCCATTTTGCATTCCCATCAGGAGTGTATGAGGATTTATTGTCTCCACATCCTTTCCAACTTTCTGTTTGATTACAGCCATCACAGTGGCTGTGTAGTGTTTACACATTGTGGTTAGATTTGCATTTGCCTAATAACTGATGATGTTGAGCATCTTTTCATGTGCTTTTTGGCCATTTGTATATCTTCTTAGGAGAAAAGCCAATTTAAATATTTTGCCCAATTTTAATTGAGTTGTTTATCATTTTGTTGTTGAGTTGTAAGAATCTTTTATATATTCTGAAACTGAGATCCTTATAAGATGTATGATTCACAAATGTTTTCTTCCATTTGATGTGTTGTCATTTCAATTTCTTGATAATATTCTTTGATGTACAAATTTTTAAATTTTGATGAAATCCAATTTATCTAAGTTTTCTTTTGTCATTTGTGCTTTTGATGTCATATCTAAGAATAGAGTGCCAAATTCAAGCACAAGAATATTTACCCCTGTTTCTTTGATGTGTGTAGCTACTGAAGTCTCTGTTCTGTTAACTTGGTAGTGTGCTAATAATTTAACAGAGATGTTTCAATTACCTAGAATAGCAACAACAAAAGTATCTCCTAGTCTTTGCAGATGATCTCTGCTTGTGTACTGGCAAACTCCTTTGACACTCAGCTAGTTTGTTTATAACTGTACTTTAGCCTTCATTTCTTGAGTGCGTAGGCCTAAAGGTCAGCCAGAGGTGAGATCTTAGGACCTTTGCAGATCCTTTCTGAGCATGTACCCAGCCCAGGAGATGTGCCTGGTGCTCCAGATTTTCAGGATTTTGTGGGAGATTTTCAAAGCCTTTATTTCCTGAAGCATCTCATTCCTTAGCCTTTCCTCTTAAGCTTTTTGGTTAGTCTATTGTTTTTTTCCAACTGTTATACCTTACCCCAAGTGACAATGACTAACACATTTGATTTCACTTTTTACAAACAGAGCTGTGTAGCCTCATGGCAAATATAAGCCCTCTTTTTACTGGCAATAATGGCTAATTCTAAAACAATTCAAAAGTCCATAGAAGCTCTGGATTTCATAGAAACTAAAAAAAGACAAATTGAGTCAAGAGTATTTTATGTAAATAACACCTTATCCGACCACAATCAGAATTACTATCGATAACAAGGCTACCCTTTTCCTAGGCCAAACAGACAACCTACAGCCAGGCCCCTGTTAAGGGTGAACCCTAAGAATAACAAGAGAGTTTATATTGGGCCTCAACTGAAAAGGGGGTCCTATATCAGATAATGTCCTGTAAATTGGAGAAGCAATTACAGTGCTTATTAGGGTTAGATGACAACCAGTGGCAGTCTTCTCCTTACCTTCTGGAGGCAGCCTTTTGCCCTATTCCTGCCTCCACATTAGCTAGTGGTGGGGACTTACTCCCACATAAGGATGTGGTGATCATGAAAGCAGGCCCCTTCTAGCAGACAGCCTCCCTTCTACCACATTAACTGTGGTGTAGTGTCCCCAAATCAAACAACACTCACTGGCTCTGTTGGACATGGGTGCC
>VBSM01003220.1:499378-509675 GCA_008086735.1 Cheirogaleus medius | reverse complement strand
CCCCCCCCCCCCCCCCCCCCCATCGCAGGAAGCACTCCTGCATTAAAGTGACTCTGCTAGGAGGTAACAAACTTGGGAGAAAGTTTAATTAAAAAGGAAATTACTTCCTAAACTATTAAAATTGATCCAGTTTTGCTAAAAGGTGCTTCTTTTCTGGTTGTCCCCCTGAGACAATCCCTTTTTCCATTCTTGGAATGGACCTTCTCAGACAACATGGAATCTCATGGAACAAGCCTAAGGCTTTTCTGCTATTGGTGGGCACCGCCTGTTGAGAACCTATTAACCTTCCTCTACCAGTGTGGGTGGGAAATATTCCATAGTACCAACTAAGGCAAGGCACTGTAGCATTACACTCTGTCATAGTTGATTTAATCAAAGGAATTTTAGCCCTCATGATTTCATCTTTTAACTTCCTGTTATGTCCTGTGCTTAAAGCCACTCTAATGAGTGGAGGCTAACTATAGATTATAGAGAGTTAAGAAAAATTATTCCTTTTATTAGAGCACCTCTATTGGATATCATCACCTTAATGATGACCTTTGAAACAACATGGGTAAATGGCTTGGCTATATAGACTTAGCTAAAATATTCTACTCAGTAAAAATTTTGCAAGAGAATCAATCACAATTTGCCCTCACCTTTGCTTAGTTGTTGCTATGAAGTGAATTGTACCCCATCTCCCAAATCTATATGCTGAAGCCTTAATCCCCGATGTGATGGTATTTGGAGATTGGGTCTTTGGGAGGTAATTAGATTTGGATGGAGTCATAAGGGTGTGTATTACTTAGTTTGGGCCGCTATAACAAATTACTAAAGACTAGGTGGCTTCTAAACAACAGAAATGCATTCCTCACAGTTCTAAAGGCTGGAAGTGGCATGGTCAGGCTCTGGCGAGGGCCCTCTTCTCTGTTGCAGACTATCAACTTCTCATTTAATCCTCACATGGCAGAGAGCAGAGGTAATCAAGCTCTGTTGGAACTCTTATGGGTACTAATCCCCTTCTGATCCTCATGTATTCCTAATTATCTCCCAAAGGCTCCACCTCCTCATACCTTCATATTGGGAGGTAGAGTTTCAACATATGAATTTTGGGGTGCACATTCAGTACATAACATTCCACCCCTAGCCTCCCAAAATTCATGTTCTTATCACATTGAAATTATAGTAGGCCCTTGAACAACAGGTTTGAACTATACAGGTTTACCTCTAAGTGAATTTTTAAAAATAACTATAGTGAAAAGGTATTTTGGAGATTTGCAATAATTTTTACAAACTTGCAAATGAACCATGTAGCCTAGAAATATCCAAAAAATTAAGAAAATTTTTGATATATCATGAATGCCTAAATATATGTAGATACTAGTCTATTTTATCGTTTGCTACCATAAAATATATAGAGATCTATTATAAAAAGTTAAATTGTATCAAAACGTAGGATGGCAAACACTTACAGACCATACATGGTGTCATTCATAGTCTAGTTATTAATCCCTTGTCAGATGGGTAGTTTGCAAATATTTTCTCACATTCTATGTGTTGTCTCTTCACTTTGTTGATTTTTTCCTTTGCTGTGCACAAGCTTTTTAACTTGGTGTGACCCCATGTGTCCAATTTTGCTTTGGTTGCCTGTGCTTTTGTGGTATTACTCAAGAAATCTTTGTCCATATCAATGTACTGGAGCATTTCCCCAGGACATTTTAGTAGTTACATAGTTTCAGGTCTTAGATTTCAGTCTTTAATCCATTTAGTTTGACTTTTATATATGTGGAGAGATAAGGGTCTAGTTCCATTCTTCTGCATATGGATATCCAGTTTTCTCAGCATCGTTTACTGAAGAGATTGCCCTTTCCCCTACGTATATTCTTGGAAGCTTTGTAAAAAATGAGTTCACCATAGATGTGTGGATTCGTTTCTGGGTTCTCTATTCTGTTCCATTGGTCTATGTGTCCGTTTTTATGCAGTCTCATGGAGACAGAGTAAAATGATTACCAGAGGCTGGGAAGGGTAGTGGGAAGTGGGGGATAAAGTGGAGAGGTTTAATGGGTACAAAAATATAGTTTTTTAGTTATATAGTTAGTTAGATAGAATGAACAGTTAATAGTTATATAGTTAGATAGAATGAACAATATCTGCTAGCACAACAGATTGACTGGCTGTAGTCAATAATAAGTTATGATATACTTTAGAATAACTAAAAGAGTGGACTCAGAATGTTTCTAATACAAAGAAATGATAAATGCTTGAGATGATGGATACTCCAATTACCCTGATCTGATTATTACACATTGTATGTCTTTCTGTATTAAAACATTACATGTATCTCATAAATATATACAACTATAATGTACCCATAATAATTAGAAATTTTTAAAAAACAAGGTACAAAAGGGGATCATATTATATAATCTCATTTATATGATAGACCCATTATAGTCAAATCTTTAGAGACAGAAAGTAGACTAGTGGTTGTCAGCGCTGGGAGATCAGGGGATAGGTAGTAACTGCTTAATGCTTACGAGGCTTCGTTTTTCAGTAATGAAAATGTTCTGGAATTAGGTAGTAGGGATAGTTGTATGACACTGAGGATGTACTAAAAACCATTGTATTTGCACTTTAAAATAGCTAAAATAGTGTATTTCATGTTACATGAATTTTACCCCCCCCAAAAAAGAGAGAGGGATTATAATGATCCATAAGTTAAAATAGATTGACCTGCATGTGTACTTTTTCCTATATACTTCACTTTTTCTCAGTTTTATGCCAAAAGTGTCAATATTTTCCATTGAGAAGACCTAAATATAATTTCAATTTAGGAAAATCAAAAGACTTGGTGATCTTGCAATTGTTTAAAGAGATTGAAACTAAATTGTTACTAATCTTGATATTATCTAGTAGCAAGAGGGAGAAGGGGATACAGACACAAAACTACAAGGAGAGAGATTCTAAAACATTAAGTGGATAAATTTTAAGTAAGTGGTATAGATAATATTTTATCTAAAATCTCAAATAGCATTACTGAAATATATATTTTCATTTGTTCATATTATTTTAGTCAATTGACTGGATCTTGGCATTAAAAATCATCCCTTTATAGTTTTTGCTTCATCTTACTAAATTAATTATCTTAAATTCCCATGAATTATCATTTGTGTTTTGGCCACCTTGTGAGTCTGAACACTTTGCTATGAGTGATTTTATTATGGCTCCACTGTTCTTCATACAACACATAAATATTGTTCTCACTGTCAATTTCCAGAAAGGCATATTTAATTTAATTTTATTTTGTTTCCTCCATTTTGTTATAGTAGTATGCCCATCAGAATGGCTCAAATATCAAGGGAAGTGTTATTGGTTCTCTGCTGAGATGAAAACTTGGAATGACAGTTATGTGTACTGTTTGGAAAGAAAATCTCACCTACTGATCATACAAGATCAACCTGAAATGGTATTAATTGGTTTAGTATCATGGTTATGGTATTAGCTTTTATGCATAAAAATGGCTTTCCTCAAATATCCTCACATCTTTGCATTAAACTATCGTTTATCTTGATTACTGAGTTTTGGGCACCTGGTTTAATATTGTGCTAGAAGCAAGTGCCTCACTTCACTCATGCTAGACCTGTCCCAAATACTTGCATTGAACTTGCAATTATATATGTGTATGTGCATATTATACATATTATATAATGAGTGTATAATTAAGATATGAATTGGTTAGTATAAGAATCCTCAGGCAGAGTGCTGGCTTTCCAATAAAATTCTAAAATCTTAGAATTATTAATGTTTTCTGAATTAATATATTCTGTTCATTTAGTTACACATTATCTATTCTTTAGGCTTTTATACAGAGAAACCTGAAACAATCAAACTATGTGTGGATTGGCCTTAACTTTACTTCCATGAAGAAGACCTGGACTTGGGTGGATGGTTCTCCATTAGATCCAAAGAGGTGAGTCTTTACTAAAAGGCAACATGATTATCTATTGTAGAATATGTCTTCAGAAAGTACCTCTATGTCTACCAAATTTAACTCTGAAATAGTTCTTGGTAATAAAGAACTCAAAAGAATAGAAATTAATTTAATATTCACAGGAGTAATGATGGATATTGATTTGATTTTCCAAGCAAAAAGATTTGAAAAGAATAATGGTTATATAATGCTTTTTTTTTTTATTTTTTAATAAATAAAAGAAACTTATTTCTTACAGTTATGGAGGCTGACAAGCCCCAGGTGGAGCCACATCTGATGAGAGCCTTCCTGTTGGTGGGGACTCTGCCAAGGTCTAAGGGAGCCCACGGCATCATGTGGCCAGGGGGCTGAGTGTGCTAAGGGCTATACTCACAATTTATATGGAAAGGTGGACTGCACCAATGTCATCTTCTATTTTCAAAGTTCTCAATGCTTACTTTAGCCATCTTTAGTAACTGAAAAAAGCAGTGTAAAACTTTTTGCGTTATATGATTATCATACTGTTAAAAGATAAACAATAAATACAAGATAGAACAAAATAATCCCAAATTCTCTCAACAACTGCATGGGATTATTGAGGATTTAAAAATATTTCATCAACAATTTTTCATGTGCTTTATTTTATAATAAAATATTTAATTTGAAATACAAATGATAGAACAGGTAAATTCAAAATTTTATTCCAAGGTCTGTAGGAAAAATAAAGTTCCCCAAAAATGCCCACATCTTAATCCCTAAACCCTATGAATATGTTATCTTACATGGCAAACAAGACTTTGCAGGTATGATTAAACTAGTAATCTTGAAGGAGGGATATTATGTTGGATTATCTGGGTGGGCCCAACTAAATCATAAGTGTTCTTATAAGAGGGAGGAAGTAGGGTCAGAGTCAGAGATGTGAAAAGGAACACAGAGATTCACATGATGTGACCCTGAGCCAAGGGATACAGACAGCCTCAGATTCTCCCCTAGAAGGCAGCTCTGAGGACACCTTGATTTTAGCCCTGTAAGACCAATTTTGGATTTCTGATATCCAAAACTATGAGATAATAAATGTTGTTTTAGGCCACTAAATCTGTGGTAATTTGTTACAGTAGTGATAAGAAACTAATGTATTATACTAACCAACCAAATTATACTATTGCGTTGTTTTCCCTTTGCTCTTATTTCATCATTAAATATTGTATAGTTTCTATCTCACTGCACTATCTCAATTAAGCTAAGAAAATGAATGAATCAAGACCTTATTTGGAATGAGTATAAAATTATGGGCGTGTGTCATCTGAGGGCAGCTGCTTATGCAGTTGCTAACCTTGGTTTTGTCCTCACAATAAATCCACTCAACACTACCCTTAGGATTGAGTTTTGCCTAGTGATTTTTTTGTCCAAAATATACGCAATACAAAATTCAAATATAAATTTGAACAAAGTGTAGTTTACAAACTGAAGATTCAGTACTTACTTGCCCCCATCAATTTGGAAGCTTTGAAGATCATGTGCGTCTTTTCCGAGATTCTTTCTTGAACTTTATTTACAGTTCAAACAACTTCCACACAGAATAAACTACTGACACTACAGTATTTTATGGACAACTTTATTTTTATGACATATTACTTTAGAGATAAATAATTATATAGCTCTTACAGGGGTCAGTTTGTGTGTTGAGTTCTTTACAAACTTCAATTAATTTAACCACTATAATAATATCATGAAGTAAATATTATCATCACCATTGTACAATTAGACATAAGAAGCCAAGAGAAGTTGTTAAGTGAGCTGTCCAAGTTGACTTAATCTTAATTTTTAGTCTAATGAACCATAGAAAGCAATAGGTGGAAGACTAGAGTGGGAATATGGAGGGAAATTTATTCTCAGCTCTATTATTTGCAGATAGACTCTGGAAACTCTCTACCAATCACAGATAATAAATATAAGCTATAGACATTTTGCAGTGGTTAGTAAGTCAAGGTATTTAAAAATGTTTTGAAATTTTTCATTACCCTTTTATTTAAAAGAGCGTATTAGCTGAAAACATAAATGCATGTCTTTAGCAACAATGATTAACAACGTATTTATTTTCCCTTCCCTAGGTTCCTCATAAAGGGACCAGCTAAAGAAAACAGTTGTGCTGCCACTAAGGAAAGCAAAATTTACTCTGAAACCTGCGGCAGTGTTTTCAAATGGATTTGCCAGTATTAGTGTTTAACAAAATTGATAATGAAATAATTAATAATCACTGTTTGGGGGCTATGAAGTTCTAATATTTGTCAGGCCCGGAGCCAAGAGAGAGACACACCAAGCCTCACGTGTGGCAAAAATGCTGTTTATTTTGAGCATCTGGGTGCAGATGGGTGGAGGCCAGAAGAGTGTCCACCACGAGGGAGGGGAAAGCCTTAGGTTTCACTGAAGGCTTCTCTGCAGAGAGTGAGTACCTGGGCCAGAACAGCCACTCTAATAAATTTTTTTTTAAAATAACCAATTTCTGGGATCCCTGCGTCGGTCTCATCCTGAAGAGATAAGGGAGGGGGAAGCTTCGTCCTTATTGGGGCAGGGGGTAGGAATACTGGTGTCTGCAGCTGTCTGTAGATGTACAGCCTCTGAACTCTCCAGACTCCTGCAGCTATTGTTTTACAAGCCTAAGTTTTCCATTAACTTCATTCCGTCCCAGACATACTTTTTGGGTTCCCACCTGGAACAAACATAACAATTTAATCTCCAAGAGTAAGACTTAAGATACAATTAAACACCAAAATCTCTTCTCTCTTCTCCCTCTATAATCTACACTGGTCCTAACCTCAGAGTAACCCATGTTAACAAACTAAAGTGTACCCTTCAGTTTTTTGTGGGATAATATAATCCAATGTGAGCTCATGTAATTATATTCAGGATTTTTATTCATTTTTTTATTTTATACCAAACATGACCATATTATACCTGTTTTATTGTATCTTGCTTTTTTTAGTCTCAATAATATCCTAAGCAAATTTTATATAGTTCTAAGGGTTGATTTATAGTGTGAATTTATATATTTGTCACCCTTTCATTATTGAGCATTAACTTTTTTCCAGGTTTTTGCTACTGTGCACTCTGCTGCAATAAACTTCTCGAATATTTTCTTAAATAGTAGCACTTTTATTTCTATGATCTAAACCCTAAATGTAGAAATTATGGGTAAAAGTGTTAAATGTGTTGTTTGTTTTAGATTTTATCCAGTTTTTATATGTTGTACTTTTTTACCTAAGTTTAGAAACTAACACACTTATAAGAAGATATCAGGTACAGAAAAAAGAACATACTTTACTTCTCAAACCTCTTGAGAATTAGTTGCCACATCAGTACATTTCATTATAAAATTTCAAGTATAATTGGATACTTTTGTGTGTAAATAAAACCTCCGACATAACCACAATACAATTAGCAAAATCAGCATATTAACACTGGACACAGAACTATCATCAAACTTTCAGATTTCCTTCAAGGTTTTCCAACTGTCAAAAGAATGCTCTTTAGAGTGAAAGCCTCCAGCTCAGAATCAAGGTCTGCATTTAGTGACTATTTCTCCTTAGTGTCCTTTAGTCTAGAAGAGTGACTCAGCCTTCCTTGACATTCATGTCCTTGACAATTTTGAATAGTACAGGTTGGTTATTTTGTAAAATGTTCATTCCACTGGAATTTGTCTGATTGTTTCTCATGGTTAGACCCAGGTTATGCCTCCTTAGGAGGAACAGCACAGAAGGGATGCATGGAGATTTGTTGTCACTGCATCCTGTCAGGTGGCACACAATTTTATTTGTCCCATTATTGATGATATTTATTTCATTCACATGATTACTGTGATTTCTGCTTGTATTCACTATAAATTTACTCTTTTCCCCTTGTAATTAATTTGTGTTCTGTGGAGAGTGACCAAGATGACCTTAATACTCCCCTCAGTTTGACTAAATTCTAAACAGGTTTCTTCTTGACTATAAGGCTCCTGACTTCCCTTTTCTTAGAACATTTACTTTAGCAAACAGATAATTATAAGTTCTGTCTCTGCCCCTTTGAGATAGCAATCTTTCTAAAAGCCTATTACAGGTTTTACAAACCAGGAAAGTCTTTCTCAAGGACCGGGGAGCCATCTCTTTTGACACGTAATCCTCAAGGATGAGGGGCCCCTATTTCCCAGCCTCCGTGGGAGGCAGGAGCCTAACTTCAGTGGGACATCTGGCTCCACATTGTAAGCTCCCTCCTGTGGTGTGATCTGTCAAAGTCAAATAAAATATAGAGATGAATCTCTTAATTTAAAATGTATTGTTTTGAAGGTAAAAATTTGTAAATTTGTGACATATACACAGACTGGGTTGTCTTTGCTTGAAGAACAAAGAAAAGGTTGAAGGTTTTATAAAAAGGAGAAATGTAGTATATTATTTTACAAGAAAATTTCTTGGCATTAGTAAAGTTTGGAGGGGCTGACACATTCTTGTTGGTAAGTGACGGTGGTAGGGAAAACTAGTCTTGGAGTCTCAGTTGGTTATTTTACTAGCTATTTGATAAAACTGGTTTCAGATTGCAATAGGCAGTTTTAGCAGCCAGGCTTGTAGAGAATTATATTTTTGGAGCAATGGTATGTGCCCTGGGTGGTTTTTCCCCTGGTCACTCAACTATGTTTTAGTTGGGTGTGACAAGAATTACCACATTTGCATGATTAACTTTTACAGATTGAAGAAGGTTTTTCTTTTGGGTGAAGTGAATTAGCAAACACAGATGATATATTATCTCCTCCTTACCTTCACTCCTAAAATACCTACCAATCTTTGTTTTGGCAGATTTTATTTCAGCCTGAGTTCTGGCCTCTTTCCCCTATGGCAATAGCCTTGAATACAATATTCATTGCCTGTGTAACTTCGTTAAGTGCAATTTTTACTCCATCAGGAGGTACTTTAAAATTTTATTATATTCCATTCATCACCAAAAGTTCAATTTATTCATTTTTGTATTTTTATTTTTGTGGACTCTGAATGAGCTCGGGAAATTTCACTCCAAAGTATGACTCCTTGGTATTATTAATTAAAGGCCCTTAGAGATTAACAGGCCCTTGGAAGGGGCTTTCCCTCTATCTGCATAACCACGTGGACCCATCAAAAGAACAATTGACTTTCCTTTCCCTCCCTGTTAGTTTAAAATAGTGCAGGAAAGAGGATCAAGAATGCAACTGGACCTGGCCCAAATCATTTTAAACATAATCCCTGTCTCTCAGGTTAATTTACAAGTTAATCTGTTTACCCTATCCATTCATTATCCCAAGTATCTATTCATCCTACCTGGCAACCATTTATTGCTCCTAAACAGAATTACCTACACTCTTCATCTCCTCCTCCCCTCTAAAAGGCAGGTATAAAAATATCTGGATCATAGTGGGATATTGGGTAATTGATCTGTGATTCTCCCCATGTGCAAATAAATGAACCTTTTCCTCTTATTAATCTGCCTTAATTGTAAGTTGATCTTTCAGCGAACTTTGGGGGAAAGAGTAAGTTTCCCCTTACCCCCACAACTCTCACTTTCACATTTTGTCCAGTAGGTTATAATCTCCTATTTTGATGCTCACATTGTTCCAATTTGGGTCATGAAAGCCCCATCAAGGTGTCATTTCTTTCCTTGATCCTCATAATCCTTTTGCTGCTTTGTAGTTAAGGAATAAAATAGTAGTACTAATGTTACGGAAAGCTCAGCACTTGTCCATGAGGCTGCATCAGAGGAATGAGGACAAGTGAGGAGAAGACAAGAGGAGTTTACTACTTTGCTGACAAATGAGGAAGACGGAGACTCCTGTTAAAATGCCATTGTCCTAAACATAAGCAGAAATACACAGCTTTTAAAGGGAAGGTTTTCAGTTCTAGGCTATTGTCATTCAACTACAGTAAATGGTTCTGATCGTTCCGTCTCTGGTGAAGACAATTCCGTGAACTCTGCCCACTTGGGAAGCCAACCTGGACCTCCTCGTCTGCTGGGTCTCCATCCAGACAGTTCAACTGAGCCATCTCCAAAGCACCAAAACCACAAAAGTAACAAAAGTTTTTACTGGATGGTGATAATCAAAATAAGGATAATAAAAATAGAGCAATAATTATAACCAACATTAATATAGTGCATCCATATGCCAGAGATTAAATATTTTCTATATAATTGATTCATTTAATCTTCACTAGCTTTGTGACTTAGGTCTAGCACCTCATTTTACATATAAGGAAACAAAGACACAAAGAAAATAGTTACTTTATGCAAAGTCTTTAATTTTTTTTTAATTTCATTATATTATGGGGGTACAAATATTGTTAGGATTAC
>VBSM01003220.1:464627-499278 GCA_008086735.1 Cheirogaleus medius | reverse complement strand
TATATGTTTGCAGGCCATTATTCTATCTTCTTTGGAGAAGTTTCTGTTCATTTCAATTGCCCATTTCTAATGGGGTTGTTTGATTTTTTCTTGTTAATCCTTTTAAGTTCTAGATAGATTCTTATTATTAGACCTTTATCAGAACTGTAGAGAGCAAATATTTTCTCCCACTCTGTGGGTTGTCTATTTGCTCTGATGATATTTTCCTTGGCTGTGCAGAAACTTTTTAATTTGATGAGATCCCATTTGTTTATTTTTGCTGCTGCGGCAATTGCCTTGGGGGTCTTCCTCAAAAATTCTTTGCCTAGACCAATGTCTGATAGGGTTTTCCCAACATCTTCTTCTAGGATTCTTAAGGTTTCATGCCTTAGGTTTAAATCTGTTAGTAATCTTGAGTGAATTTTTTTGACAGGTGAGAGGTAGGGATCCTGGTTCAATCTTCTGCATATAGCTAAGCAGTTTTCCCAGCACCATTTATTGAAGAGAGATTCTTTTCTCCATTGTATATTTTTGTCTGGTTTATCAAAGATTAGGTTACTGTATACTGATGGTATCATCTCTGGTATCTCAGATCTATTCTAGATATCGATGTTTCTGTTCTTGTGCCAGTACCAGGCTGATTTAACTATTATTGCTCTGTAGTACAGCTTGAGGTCAGGAAGACTGATGCCTCCCAGTTTGTTCTTTTTACTTAAAATTGATTTGGCTATACGAGGTTTTTTCTGGTTCCATACAAAGTGAAGAATTATGTTTTCTAGTTCTGTAAAGAATGCTGGTGGAATTTTGATGGGGATTGCATTAATTCTATAGACCACTTTAGGTAATATTGACATTTTAACAATGTTGATTCTACCAATCCATGAACAAGGTAGATTTTTCCATCTATTTAAGTCATCTGTAATTTTTTTTTAGTGTTTCATAGTTCTCCTTGTATAAATCATTCATATCTTTCATTAAGTATACTCCTAAATATTTAATTTTCTTTGGGGCTATAGTAAAGGTATTGCGTTTTTGATTTGAGTTTCTGCTTGATGGTTCTTGGCATATATGAATGCTTCTGATTTGTGTATATTGATTTTATAGCCTGAAACTTTACCAAATTCATTTATTAAATCTAGGAGTCTCTTGGATGAGTCCATGAGGTTTTCTAGGTATAATATCATATCATCGACGAAGAAAGAGAGTTTAATCTCATCTGCCCCCATTTGGATACCCTTAATACCCCTCTGTTGCCTGATTGCTATAGCTAGGACTTCGAGCACTATGTTGAATAGGAGAGGAGATAGCGGACATCCTTGTCTAGTTCCAGGTTGAAGAGGGAATGATTTTAATTTTTCCCCATTTAGAATGATATTATTATCGCTTCTTGGCCTTTTGGCTAAGATCAAGTGTAGAATGATATTAGCAGTGGGTTCATCGTATATGGAATTGATAATTTTAAGGTATGAGCAATCTATGCCTATTTTGTTAAGAGTTTTTATCATAAAGTTGTGTTGGACTTTGTCAAATGCTTTTTCTGCATCTATTGACAGAATCATATGGTCTTTGTTCTTGATTTTATTTATGAAGTGAATTGCATTTCTAGACTTGCGTATGTTGAAACAGCCTTGTATCCCTGGAATAAAGCCCATCTAGTCATGGTGAATTATTTTTTTGATGTGCTGCTGAATTCTATTTGCTATAATTTTATTTAGGATTTTTGCATCTATATTCATGAGGGATATTGGTCTGTAATTTTCTTTTTTTGTTGCGTCCTTTCCTGGCTTTGGTATCAAGGTGATATTGGCTTCGTAGAATGAGTTTGGAAGGTTACCACCCGTCTCAATGGTATGGAATAGTTTCTGTAGTATAGGTATGAGTTCATCTTTGTATGTTTGGTAGAACTCTGAAGTGTAGCCATCTGGCCCAGGACTTTTCCGTTTGGGGAGGTTTTTAATTACTGCTTCAATTTCTGAGCTTGAGATTGGTCTATTCAGGAATTCTCTTACCTCCTGGGTGAACTTAGGGAGGTTGTATGAATCCAGGAATTTGTCTGTTTTGTTTTCATTCTGTAGTTTTTGGGCGTATAGATTTTTATAGTAATCAAATATAATGTTTTGCATTTCTTTGGTGTCTGTTGTGATCTCTACTTTTTCATTTCTTATTGAGTTTATTAGAGTCCTTTCTCTTTGAGTCCTTGCCAATCTAGCAAGAGGGCCATCAATTTTTTTATCTTTTTGAAAAACCAGCTTCTGGTTTTGTTGATGTGTAGTATAGTTTTCTTGTTCTCCCTTTCATTAAGTTCTGCTTTGATCTTCGTTATTTCTTTTCTTCTACTAGGATTGGAAATTGTTTGCTCTTCTTTTTCCAATTCTTTGAGCCTATTATTAGGTTGTTTATATCTAACCTTTCTGTTTTTTGGATGTGAGTGTTGATTGCTATTAGTTTTCCTCTCAAGTATACTTTTGCTCTGCCCCATGTTTTGGTAACAAGTATCAACGTTATCATTTTTTTTGAAGAAACTCTTCATTTCCCTCTGAATTTCTTCCAGGACCAAATAATTTTTTAATAATAAATTATTCACTTTCCATGATTTTTGAGGCATTGAGTGCTACTGTAGGAATTGAACTGTAATTTTATGCCACTATGGTCGGAAAAGATACAAGGTATAATTTCTATTTTCTTGAATTTTTTAGGATCTGATTTGTGGCCTAGGATGTGATCAATTTTGGAGAAGGATCCATGGGCTGCTGAAAAGAATGTAAATTCAACTCTATTTGGATGGAATGCTCTGTAGAGATCTGTCAGACCTTTTTGATCAAGGGATCTGTTCAGGTCCATTATATCTTTGCTTATTTTCTGTTTGGAGGATCTATCCAGATAATTCAGTGGAGTGTTGAAGTCTCCTGCTACTATGGCAGTGTTGTGTAACATGGTGTTTAGATTAGATAATGTTTGGTTTATGTAATTGGGTGCTCCTGTATTGGGAGCATAGATATTAAGAATTGTTAAGTCTTCTTGTTGGAATTTCCTTTTCACCAATATAAAATGGCCCTCTTTATCCTTTTTTACTTTTGCTATTTTAAAGCCTATGTTGTCTGCAAATAGAATAGCTACCCAGCTTTCTTTTGACTTCTGTTTGACTGGATGATAGTTTTCCACCCCTTGACCGTCATCTTGAAGTCATCTTTGAGGGTTAGATGTGTTTCCTGTAGACAGCAGTTACTAGGCTTGTGGATTTTTATCCACTTGCCAGTCTATGTCTCATCAAAGGACAGTTTAAGCCATTTACATTTATTGAGAGGACAGAAATTGGAAGAAGATTACCATTCATATTGTTGCTTTGTCTTACTCTTTGAGCCATCATGCAGTTCGAGGTGTAAACTTTAAATCTTCGATGATTTTACTTTGTGTAGTGTTTATTGCTCTGTTCATTTATAAATGCAGGTTTGAGAACTTCCTGTAGGACTGGTCTGGACTTTGCAAATTCCTTCAGTGATTGCTTGTTTGAGAAGGACTGTATTTCTCCCTCATAGATGAAACTTAATTTTGCTGGATAAAGAATTCTTGGTTGGGCTTTGTTCTGTTTTAGATTATGGATAGGGACCTAATCTGTCCTGGCTTGTAAGGTTTCAGATGAGAAGTCTGCTGTTAGTCTGAGAGGTTTTCCTTTATAGGTCAATTGTTGTTTTTGCCTCGCTGAACGGAGTATTGCTTCTTTCACATTTACTTTGGTCAACATAATGACCATGTGACAAGGTGATTGCCTTTTCATATTGAGTCTCCCAGGAGTTCTGTGAGCTTCTTGTATTTGGATATCAAGATTTCTGGCCAGACCCGGCATATTTTCCTTGAGTATTCCGTGAAATAAGTTTTCCATCTCTTGAGATTGTTCCTCTTCTCCATCCGGAATCCCGATCATCCTGAGGTTAGACTTTTTTATGTAATCCCACACTTCTTGTATGCTTTGGTCTTGTCTCTTGTTTCTGTGTTCCCTTTCTTCCTCTGATTTGTTTAGGGCATAGGTGTAATCTTTGAGCTCTGTGATTCTTTCCTCTGCATGGTCCATCCTGTTCTTGATGCTTTCTACTGTATCATGGAGATCTTTGATTGTTTCCTTCATTGCCAAAATTTCTGATTGGTTCTTCTGTATAATTTCAATTTCTTTGGAGAATTTTTCATTCATTTCCTGGATTGTTCTTGAGTTCTCTTTATGTTGTGATTCTATTTTCTCTTCAATTCCGTTGAGTTTTCTGACAATCCATATTCAAAATTCTTCCTCCATCAGTTTAATCATATCATTTAAGTTGGTGTCGGTTGATGGAGGTGGGGTATTATCTTTTGGAGGTGACTTTTCTCTCTGCTCCTTCATGTTTCCTGTGATCTTCTGCTGGTTCTTCTTCATCTGGGAGTTCTGTGGAGGACCGGAGGTGTTGGGACTGGGTATTGAGCAAAATTCTGGGATTCCTAAGGATTGATCTATGGCAGAGCTAGGATTATGAGGTCTGGTCTTGTAGCGTCCTAGAGGAGTTTGAGTCAGTTGGATAGTCTTTGATCTAATGTCTTCACCTTACATCTATTAAGATTAATAGGTTTAGTCCCCTTGCTTAGAGATTCAGGGGTTTGATAACTCTTGTGGGCACGGGATCGCTCTCAACTCCTATGTTGAAGATGTAGGCGCTTTGAGAAGTTCTGAGATTACACTGACTTTCGTTTCCTGAGGCCTCAGAGAGTCACAAATCCAACTGAGACCTGCCAAGTGGCTTATCTCCTGCCAGGATGAGGTCATTTCCTTCTGCACAGAAACCTGGAGGGTTGGTCGCTGCTGAGGGTATTTTTTAGCTCTGTCAATTTTCAGCCTGGACAACAAGCTCCCTCACTCTTCTGTATTTCCTGGGAGTGGAGCTTACCCTATGGTTGTTGGCACCAGTTAACAGGCCACAGTAAAGAGGTAGAGAGGGTACTCAGCTTAATAGACTGGACTGATTGGCTATTAGATCCACCTTTCTGTGGCCTCTGCCAGTGGGAAAGTGGAAGCAAAGCAGAGGTGATAATCTTGGAATCTGGATTTTGGATTGAACTGCCTCTTTCTCAACACTGCCCAGAGGCAGAGTTAGACCCTATAGTGTGAAGCACCCGGACCCAAGTCGTAGGAGAGTGTGGGTGTTGGTGTCACCCCTAATTATATCTAGAAAAGTAGTCACCTTCACCACTCCACCTTGCCAAGACCAGCTCTGCTCTCTGAACACAGTGCGCTGGCAGTTAGAGCAGTGAGAGACTGCCCAAGCTCAGTCTGGTGATTCAGCGGTGCGAACCGCCACTCTACGCCTTCTACTCCTTTAAAATCCTAATTCGTGATAAACAGCAGGTGTGGGAATAGCCTCTTTCTCAGCTCTGCCCCAAGGCTGAGACAGAACCTTTGGTACAAAGCGTCAGGTCTTAAGTCACAGGAAGGTGCGTGTGATAACATCTCTTCCAGTTATACCTGGAGAAGCCACCACCTTCGCAACTCCACTTTGTCCAGGTGGATTCTTCTCTCTGCAAACAGAGCACAGGGTGGCTTGTGCTGAGAGAGACTGTCTGAGATCAAACAGGCAGAGCAGCCTCTACCAGCCACTCTCTGCCTACTGTCTCTTTAAATACCAAATTGGAGATAAGTGGCAGGAATGGGACCAGTCTTATTCTCCGCTCCACCCCAAGGCAGAGTTGGTATCTTTGGCATAAAGCGTCCGTCCCCAAGTCTCAGGAGGGTGTGGATGAAAATTTCTCTCCTGGTTCTAACTAGCAAAAGCAGGCTCCTTCACAGCTCAGCCTTTTCCAGGCGGGTTCTGCTCTCTGGGCGCAGAGCGCAAGGGGGTTGTGTAGTGAGAGACTGTCCAATATCAGGCTGGTGGGGCAGGCATGCGCGCCCGCCTATTTCCCCTTACCATTTCCCTAGATACAGAACCGCAGACAAATGGCAGGTATGGACTCCGACCTTTTCTCCGCTCTGCCCCAAGGCAGAGTTGGGACCTTTGGCGCAGAGATCCCGGAACCAAATTGCAGGAGAGCGTGGGTGAAAGTTTCTATCCCGGCTGTCTTTGGAAAATCCTGTCTCTTTCACAGCTCGGCCCTGCCCTGGCAAGTTCTGCTCTCTGGGCACAGAGAGCAAGGGGGTTGTGTGGCCAGAGACTGTCCAATATCAAGCTGGCAGGGCAGGCACACCCACCTATTTCCCCCTATCATTTCCCTAGAAACAGAACTGCACACAAGCGGCAGGTATGGACTCCGACCTTTTCTCAACTCCGCCCCAAGGCAGAGTTGGGACCTTTGGCGCAGAGAGCCCAGAACCAAGTTGCAGGAGAGCGTGGGTGAAAGTTTCTATCCAGGTTGTCTCTAGAAAGTCCTGTATCTTTCACAGCTCAGCCCTGCCTTGGTGAGTTCTGCTCTCTGGGTGCAGAGAGCAAGGGGGTTGTGTAGCGAGGGATCCGACCATCCAATATCGGACTGGGAGGCAGCAGCGCCTATCGCCCCTCCCTCCCCCCTTCCAAACACCAAGTCCAAGTCAGACCACAGGGATGGGGAGATGGGAGCAGTGTTGGAGGCACAGAGGGACTTCCTCCAACTCGTGGAGTCCCAAGGGATCAAGGAGCCTAGGTTTGTGCTCTGTGTCTACACAGCACCAGCCAAAACCTCAACCATATCCAAGGTCAAAGCTTCCTTTCATGTATACTCCCCTCACCCTGGACCTGGAATCGACCTGCAGAGTGATGCCGGAGTGGGCTCTTGTTCCTGCAGAGTGGGGGAGCAATCACTGGGTCTGACCCTCCCCCACCTGAAACTGCCTCCGTTGCGCGCTGAGGAGAGTTCAAAATGTTCCCTGCTCTAGAGTCCTCTCCACACAGCCTTGTCTGGCGCTACCCCTTCTCATCAAGTTCAAGCACTTCCAGGCCTAGTGGGTGTAGAGCTTGGTGTAGGAGAGGGCGACTCTCAGCATATCGGAATCACCTTTGATTTCAGCTGTAGATTGTCTTATCCCTCCGTTTCCCAGTGAATGTCTGCAGGATTGCGAAGCTGGTCCTGTGGACGTGTAGATCTCACGTGTATGGTTGTCTGCTTTCTTCACTTTCTGCACTGGGAGTAGAGAGCCAGGAGGACACCCCTACTCTGCCACTTTTTTCTGGTCTGAAGTCTTTAAATTTGAGATCTAGGATGCATACCCAACAATATGATACTTTAGAAAACCACATCTTATTTTGACACATAAAATATAGGATATTAGGCCAGGCACAGTGGCTCACACCTGTAATCCTAGCACTCTGGGAGGCCGAGGTGGGTGGATTGTTTTGAGCTCAGGAGTTCAAGACCAGCCTGAGCAAGAGCAAGATGCCATCTCTATCAAAAATAGAAAAAATTAGCCGGGCATGGTGGCGCATGCCTGTCGTCCAAGCTACTCAGGAGGCTGAGGCAGAAGGATCCCTTGAGCCCAGGAGTTTGAGGTTGCTGTGAGCTAGGCTGATGCCATGGCACTCTAGCCAGGGCCACAGAGTGCAACTCTGTCTCAAGAAAAAAAAAAAAAATATATATATATATACATATATATGGGATATTAAAATCTGAATATCAGGTTTAATTGATGGTAACTATAATCACACAGGGCCTCCTACTGACAGAATACTCCCTTTTCTTCCAGCTTGCACCTTGTTGCCACAGTTTGCCTGCTCACCTTCACACTTTTTGAATTCACCTGCTCTTTCCATAATTCCTGAGGGTGTTTGTCAAAAATACTGGGGACAATTGTTTAACTTTCTGAGACAGGAATAATAACTGAGACAAAAAGCTAACCAAAACATTAAGAAAAATCCTGGGCATGCGATGTCTATACCGAGCTTTAAAAAACTCTGACATATTTCGGGGAATCTAGAAGGGCAGTGTGCATTTCCAGGGCTGTACGTGTTACTGAAAGCTTGGCATTTGTCCTCGAGGCTGCATCAGCAGAACAAGAACAGTGGTTTGAAGAGAAGGAAAAAGAACTTTATTACTTTGCTGGCAAAGGAGGCAAAATGTCAGACTTTTTCATCTCAAAATTCAAATTTCCTGAATATAAGCAGAAATATAGAGCTTTTAAAAGGATGGTCCTCAGTTCTAGGCTATTGTGGTTAACTATTCTAATCCTCCCATCTCTACCAAAGACAAAGCCCTACCTGGGCCCACCTTGGGGACTGGCACCAATCTGGCTTGGCTGAGTTATTTCTTGTAACACAAAGAACAAAAGCCTTAACCTGCCTTAGGGATATAGGCCAGACCACAGTTCTCCAAAAGAGTGGGGGAAGTTTTAAAGAGACAGAAAATCTTTTTTTCTGTGTTTTTTCAGGCCATGTCCAGGAATTACCTGAGAAGAAGCTATAAGAGATCACCTCCAGCTGACCTTGAAGCTCAACCTACATAGGAAGTGAAGGATAATCAGAATTGTAAACTGCTTGCCTGAGGATTCAAGTTGTGCCACACCATGCACACAAAGTCTTGCAGCAAAGACTGGGAAATTTGGACTTCAAAACGTAAAAATCAATAAAAAAAAAAAAGATAGACGACACAAACTTTTAAGTGGAACAAAGATTTGAATAAACATTTCACAAAAAAAGGAAGCCAAAATGGCAAATAAGCTTATCAAAACACTCAAATTAGTCATCAGAGAAATGGAAATTAAAACTAAAAGGAGTTACAACACACTGACTAGGATGTCTAAAATGTTTAAAGAAATAAAGAAAAAGAAAAATTGAGAATACCAAAGGTTGGTGAGAATTTAGATTAATTCTCATAAACTTATGGAGGGGCTGAAAATTGATAACTACTGTCTTAGTTTCACAATTCTACTCATTTGTTAATAGAACCAAATTTGCATGTACATCCAGAGAAAGGTATACATATTCATAGCAATTTTATTCATAATAGCTCTGAACTGGAAACAGGTATCCATCAACTGTAAAATAGATAAATTTTGATGCATCCATACAATAAGCACTATCCTCACTATAAACACAAAAACACAAGTAAATATTGAAAATCTACTGATAAGCAAAGACGCCAGACACGAAGGAGGACAAATTGCATGATTCCATTTTCATGAAATTTTTTAAAAGCCTGAAATAGCAAAGGGAAGCCAGCCTCACACAAATTAGTATATAAACTGAAAGTGCTTCTTCACAGCCCATGTCAGTGTGGTTTCAGCAGCTTTGTTTCTTTCTTTTTTTTTTTTTTTTCCAAAATATTAAGTGAGTACAAATATTTTTGGTTACACGTATCATTTTTGCAATGCTGAGTCCTGGCTATAGGTGTTCTGGTCACCCAAAAGTATTCATAGTACCTATTAGATTGGCTTATTCCCCTCTTCCTTCCCCCCCCCCAGTTGCTCTCCACTGAGTTTTTTCCCCTCTGTGCCCTCGTGTGTTCATTGGTTAGGTTTTATTTATGTATATATTTATTTAGTTAGTTTCTTGAACTAATTTTTAATTCTTTTTTCTCCTTTTTTTATGGAGGTAAAAATGCATTTGTTACACAAATTGCCTTTGTACTGCTCAAGTCAGAGCTACAAGTGTGCCCATTACCGGACAGCATGCACTGCACCCCTTAGGTGTGAATTTACTCAGGCATCCTCCCCCTTTCCCCTTCCCCGCACCCTATGAATGTGAATTCCCCTATGTGCACATTAATGTTGATCAATTAGTAACAATTTTATGGTGAGTATAGGTGATGTTTGCTTTTCCATTCTTGTGATACTTCACTTGCAAGAATGGTCTCCAGCTAAATCCAGGATAATACAAGAGGTAGTTCACCATTTTTTATTATCACTGAGTAGTACTCCATGGTATATATATATATACACCACATTTTATTAATACACTCATGTATTGATGGGTACTTGGATTGTTTCCCAATTTTTGCAATTGTGAATTATACTGCTATAAACATTCAAGTATAGATGTCTTTTTTATAGAATGTGCTTTTTCACTTTAGGTGGATACCCAGTGGTAGGATTGCTCAATCAAATGGTAGTTCTGCTTTTAATACTTTGAGGTAACTCCATACTATTTTCCATAGATATTGTACTAGTTTGCAGTCCTACCACAGTGTATGAGTGTCCCTATCTCTCTGCATTTGAGAAAACACTTGTTTTGGGACTTTTTAATGAAAGTTGTTCTCACTGAAGTTAAGTGATATCACATTTTGGGTATGATTTGCATTTTGATAATGATTAGAGATGTTGAACATTTATTCATGTTTGTTGGCTATTAGTCTATCTTCTTTTGAAAAGTTTCTTTTCATATTCTTTGCCCAATTTTTAATGGGGTTGTTTGATTTTTTCTTGTTGATTTTCTTAAGTTCTATATAGATTCTAGTTATCAGCCCTTTATTGGATGAATAGCATGCAAATATTTTATCCTATTTTGTAGGTTTTCTGTTCACTGTAATGATAGTCTCTTTGGATGTGTAGAAGCTTTTTAATTTGATCAGGTCTACTTATTTATTTTTGTTGTTGCTGTGATTGCTTTTGGGATCTTCTTCATAAATTCTTTGCCTAGGCCAGTGTCTATAAGAGCTTTTATGTTTTCTTCTAGAATTGTTATGGTTTTATGCCTTATGTTTAAATCTGTTATCCACTGTGTGCTGATTCTTAAGAGGTGAGAGGTGTGGATCCTGTTTCAGTCTTTTACGTGTGGCTATACAATTTTTCCAGCATCATTTATTGAATAAGGATTCTTTTCCCCAGTGTATGTTTTTGTCTGCTTTGTCAAAGATCAGATGGCTGTATGAGGATGGTTTTACATCTGGTTCTCAGTTCTGTTCCATTGGTCCATATCTCTGTTCTTATGGCAGTACCATGCTGTTTTAGTTACTATACCTTGTAGAATACCTGAAGTCTGGTAAATTCATGCCTCACTTTTTGCTTAAGGTTGCTTTGGCTATATGACAGTTGGTATTTTAATAGGGATTGTATTGAATCTGTAGATCACTTTGGGTAGTATAGACATTTTAACAATGTTGATTCTGCCAATCCATGTGCATGTCATGGTTTTCCATCTGCTTATGTCTTCTGCTATTTTCTTCTTCAGTGTTTCATAGTTTTCCCCGCATAGGTCTTTAACTTCCTTAGTTAAAAATATTCCTAGGTACTTTATTTTCTTTCTTGCTATTGTAAAAGGTATTGAGTCTTTGATTTGATTCTCAGTTTGACTGTTATTGGCACATATGAATGCTACTAATTTGTGCACATTGATATTGTAACCTGAGACTTTGCTGAGTTTATTTATCAATTCCAGTAGTCTCTTGGCAGAATCCTTGGGCTTTTCTAGATATAAGATCATATTGTCAGCAAACAGTGATAGTTTGACCTCTTCTTTTCTCTTTTGATTGCCCTTGATTTCCTTTTCCTGTCTGATTGCTCTGACTAGGACTTCTAGTACTATGTTGAATAGAAGTGGTGGTAGAGGGTGACCCTGTCTGGCACCAGTTCTAAGCAGAAATGCTTTCAATTTTTTTCCATTTGGTACGATGTCGGTTGTGGGTTTGTCTTATATGGCTTTTTATCATTTTGAGATAAGTCCTGTCTATGCCTATTTTGTTAAGAATTCTTATTGTAAGAGGGTGCTAAATTTTGTCAAATGCTTTGTCTTCATCTAGTGAAAGGATCATATAGTCTTTGTTTTTACTTCTATTTCTATGGTGAATTACATTTATAGATTTGGGTATGATGAACCACCACTGCATCTCTGAATGAAACCCACTTGGTCATGATGGATTTTATTTATTTTTTTGGATGAGCAGCTGAATTCAACTTTCTAGGATTTTATAGAGAATTTTTGCATCTATGTTCATGAGGGATATTGATCTGTACTTTTCTTTTTTTGTTGAGTCCTTTCCTGGCTTTGGCATCAGGGCTATGTTGGCTTTATTAAACATGTTAGGGAGGACTCCTTCCCTCTTTTTATTGTGGAATAATTTCTGCAGGATAGGATAGGCACCAGCCCTTCTTTGTAGCCCTGGTAAAATTTAAGTGTGAAACCATCTGATCTGGTACTTTTTTTTCAAGAGGTTTTTAGTTGCTGCTTCAATTTTGGCACTTAATATTGGTCTGTTCAGGAATTCTATTTCTTCGTGATTGAGCCCAGGGTGGCTGTGTGTTTCTAAAAGTTTGTCTATTTCTTCCATGTTTTCAATTTTATGTGCACAGAGATTTTTATAGTATTCGTAGATGATATTTTGTATGTCAGTGATTTCAGTAGTAATTTATCCTTTTTCATTCCTGATTTAGCTGTTTAGACTTATTTTTTTCTGCTTCTGGTTAATCTAGCAAGGTGCGTGTCCATTTTGTTTTTCTTTTCAAAGAACTAACTTTTTGTTTCGTTAATCTTCTGTAGAATTCATTTGTTATTGATTTCTTTTAGTTATGCTCTGATCTTGATTATTTCTTTTCTTCTGCTGGGTTTGGGATTGGTTTGCTCATTATTTCTTAATTCTTTGAAATGATTCATTAGATTGTTGATTTGTGATTTTTCTGTCTTTTAGATGTAGGCATTTATGGGTATGAATTTTCCTCTCATGACTGCTTTAGCTGTATTCCACATATTTTGATAACTTGAGTCCCTTTTATCATTTAGTTCAAAGAATCTCTTGATTTTCACCTTAATTTCCTCCTTGACCTGACTATTATTCAGCAGTAGGTTGTTTAGTTTCTGTGACTTTCTGTAGAGATGAGTGTTTTTGTTGGAATTGATCTCTAATTTTATTCCCTGTGGCCTGAGAAGAGGTATGGTATAATTTCTATTTTTTTAAAATTTGTTTAGACATGTTTTATGGCCTAGGATATTGTCAATCTTGGAGAATGTCCCATGAGCTGATGAGAAGAACGTATATTTAGTGGTCTGGGATAGAATGTTGTATAATTGTCTGTTTGGCCCATTTGTTCTAGAGTTATATTTAAGTGCATAGTTTCTTTGTTTATTTTCTGTTTGGAGGATCTTTCCTGTTCTTTCAGAGGGGTGTTGAAGTCTCTGTGTATTACAGTGATGTTGTTTATCATTATGTTAGATCAAGTAGGATTTGCTTTATGAATCTGGCCATGACTATGTTAGGGGCATAAATATTTAGAGTTGTTCTGCCTTCTTGTTGAATTGTTCCCTTTACCACTATATAAAATGATCAGGTTTGTCTTTCATTACTTCAGTTGATTTCAAGACTAAGATATCTGATATAACAACTGCTATAAGTTTTCTTTTGCTTTCCATTTGCATAGAATATTGTTTTTCATCCCTTCACCTTGAGTCTGAATGAGTCCTTCTGGGTTAGATGTATTTCCTGAAGACAGTAGATACTTGGCTTGTGTATATTTATCCATTGGGCCAGCCTATGTCTCTTCAGTGCACAGTTCAAGCCATTCACATTAAATGAGTTGATAATTTGGGTGGATTTCTGTTCATCCTATTGAGTAGAACTTTGCTGTTTTGTTTTATCTCTTGAGCAATTGTGGTATCTGGCCTTTGACCTTTAGCTTTTGGGTTATTTTACACTGGTGAGTGTCTATTGTGCTGAATCATGTATAATGTAGTTCCCAGTACTTCTTGCATGGTAGGTGTTATCTTGACAAATTCCCTCAGTGTTTGCTTGTGTGAGAAAGACTTTGTTTCTCCCTCATATATAAAACTTAGATTTGCAGGATACAAAATTCTAGACTGGGCATTTTTCTGTTTGAGAAGAGTGAGAATGGGGCCCCAGTCCTTTCCAGCTTGTAAGGTCTCAGTTGAGAAGTCTTTAGTTAGTCTGATGGGTTTTTCTTTGTAAGTTACCTGGTGCTTTCGCCTCATAGCTCATAGGAGCATTTCTTTCATGTTTATTTTGGCCAGTCTGATGACTGTGCATAGTGGTGTTTTCCTCTTTGTGATGAATCTTCCAGGAGCCCTTTGAGTTTCTCATACCTGAATATCTATATTTCTAGCAAGGCCAGGGAAATCTTCCTCCTTTATTCTCTCAAATATATTATCCAACCCTTGCGTACTTTGTTCTTTACCCTCAGGCATGTATATGATTCTTATGTTAGGCATCTTTACATAATATGATATTTCTTGTACACTTTGCTCATTCCTGTTATCTTTCTGCTCTATCCCTGTGACTGACTTATTGAATTGAATGGTGTTCTCTTCAAGCTCTGACATTCTTTCTTCTGCTCAATCTAAACTATTCTTAAGGCTTTCCACTGTGTTTTGTAATTCCTTGAATGAATTTTGCATTTCCAAAAGTTTGCTTGATTTTTCTTTAATAATTCAATTTCTTTAGTGAATTTTTCAATCATTTCTTGCATTGTTTGTATGGTTTCTTTGTGTTAGGTTTTCATTTTATGTTGCATTTCATTGAACTTCCTTACAATCTATGTTCAAAATTCTTTATCTTTCATTTCAACAGTCTGATTTTGATTGGTATCCACTGCTAGAGAGGTGTGGCTCCCATTTGGAGGTGTCCTTTCACTTTGCTTCTTCATACTTTTGTAGTTCTTTCACTGATTCCTTCTCAACTGGAGCAGCTTTTGCTTCTTACTTTTGGATTTTCCTTTGTTTAGATAATGACACACCTAGCTTAATATCTGAGCCAGTATGTGGTGCTTGTAGGAGAGAATTGACCACATCCTGTATGATGAGTTCATCAATGCAGTAAAAGGGCATGCAAATTGACCTTTCTGTCAGTAGGTGGTGCTTGCTAGAAGGAATAATTTGCAGTGTTGTTTTTGGATCCTGTGACCAGTAGAAGCACTCTAATGGTGCTGGGTGGGGTTTTGAGACTTTCAGATGTGTCCTTATTTCCACCTCAGCATTGTGCAATGGGGGAATAAGGCTTAGTATGGCTGTGTTGGATGAGCCTGCCCTGAAGCTCCATAAATGCTTTTAGCAGGGATCAAACATCTGTAAGCCATCTCTGGGCAATGTTTCCAGATAGGGGCTTAAGTGGCCCCACTCAACCAGAAAGTCTGTGTATAGAGGCAGGGCTGTCTCTGACACTAGTCTGGCAGTCTAGAGCAGGCCTCACTCTTTCCCATCCATCCCTGTCCCATAGTTTCCCCAGACCTCTGCCCACAATCAGGATCTCTAACCAGCCAAGATCCCCTACAACTTTGATGCAGGCTGTGAGGTTTCGCACCCAGGGACCCAGCCTGAGGTGGGAGCATGGCCCTCCCATGGGAGGAGGGGTGCTCCACAAGCATGTCACACCTAGGACCCATTCTGCACTCTCGCCCTTAGTTTGCCCCTGCAGGCACCCAACCTCTTGAGACTAATTCACAAATATCCCCTCTGTACCCTGGGACAATGCAATTGAGGCCTGAGGGCATGGGATCTGGCTTGTGGACCCCTGAGATCAATCCTTGACCATGCTACAAGTCACCAACAGAGTGCCCAACCTGGAGCAACGTCCCTCCACCTTGGGGTGTGCTCTGCTCTGCTGGAATTACCAGGCAAGCAGCACCAAGGAGGACTGGTGGGCAGGAAGCTCACAGTCTGTTCTCTTCTCAGTCCTTGCAGGACCCCAAAAGGAAAGGTCCATGCCCCATTCCTTTTGAAAACCTCTATGTGGTGGCTCAACTGTCCCTCTCAACAGCCATGGGTTTGGGAAGGGAAAGGGAGAAAAAGAGTCTAGGTGGGGGAATGTTTGCATTCTGGTCATCTCTGACCCTCTCTCTTGGAGGCAGTGCACCCAGAATGACCAGGAACTATAATCATGAAGATCACCCAGGACCCACTTGCTCCCTGTAGTCTGGGAGGGAGTTGGGAAATGTCTGTATGGGAAGGAGCAAGATGAAACCTGAGGGGTTGAAGCCCCCTGGGGTGAACAAAGGCATCAGGTGGGCTGAGAAGCAATGTGGCACATGCTGTGGGGCAGGAAGTGCCTTGGAGGTGTTGAGAGCCTGGTGCCCTGTATGCAAGAAGCTCTCTACTAACTTGTGGTAGCAGTCTCTGGGATCATGCTGGCAGAAGGTCTCTCCAGCAGCTTGGGAGCCCACCAACAGTCTGAGATGCTCCACCTACACTTCTTGCTGGTCTCCAAGCCTCTTGGGATTTAATATGGACTAATGCCTTTCTCCTTCCAGTTCTGCCCTGCAACCTCTTCCTGTCCTGTAGTGTCCTGTAGATTCAGGCACCCTTCCTTCAGACCCTCATCTGGTCTATGTTTATCTGCCTGGTTTTTTTTTTTCTCTTTTATATAAAACTTCTCCTTCTTACAGAGACACCTTGGTTGGTGGTGTCTCTAGTCCTCTGTCTTGTTCCCCACTCCAACTTTCAATTTTTGGTTAGTTTCAACTTAATAGTGAGTACATGTGGTATTTGAAGGATTCTTGAGATACTTCACATAGGAAAAGGCTCCCCAGTTCCATCCAGATTGTTCCATTCATCTTTTTTATGGCTGAGTACTGCTCCATGGTGTACATATACATTTTACTAATCCACTTATGAATTTTTTTGGCTTTAAGTTTTATCTTTTATTTTTATTTTGTTATTGTTTTTGTTTCTATTTTTTATTATTTATTTGTTTTTCAGAGTTTTGCAGGGGTACATAAATTGTGGTTACATAATTTGCATTTGTAGTTTGAATCGAACTTGTAAGTGTGCCCTTCAGCCAGTGAGAGTGCACTGTACCTGTTAGATGTGAATTTACCCATCCTCTCTTCCCCCTTCACACTTACTTGATTTCCCTTGGATTTTACTTCCATATGTGTGCTTAAGTGTTGCTCAATTAGTTTCAATTTAGTGTTGAGTACATGTAGTGTTTGTTTTTCCATTCTTGTGATACTTCACTAAGAAGCATGGTCTCCATTTCCACCCAGGTTGTTACAAAAGATACTAGATCTCCATTATTTTTATGGCTGAGTAGTGCTCCATGGTATACATATACCACAATTGATTAAGCCACTCATGCATTGATGAGCATGTAAGAAAGAGGAAGTCATGGAAAAAAAAATGTATGTTCTGTCTTTCACTGAAACTGGCTTCCCTGCCTGAGGCTGTTGGCTGGAGTATTTTCTTTGTAAAATCCCCTCACCCTTTAGAATGTGTATTCTGTCTCTCACTAAAAACCACTTCCCTGCCCAGGATCAGTGGCTGGGTGAGCCAGGGCTGGGTGAGCCAGGGGAGTGTTTTCTTTGATTATTTGCATTGTGGGAGATACAGAGGACTAGAAGGCACTCCCAAGAGATCCTTGGCAGCTCTGCCCAGCTCCAGATCGGTAGGGGGTCCCAACAGATTCTGGAGATGAAAGGATCAGACCATCAACAGTACTTGACCACAACACTCTGAAGCTGAAAACCCTCCCCTTTAAAAGCTCTGTATTTTTATCAGGGAAGAAAAATTGGATTTTTGAATGATAGCCTGTGTTTTTTCTCCCTTTGCTAGCAAAGGAATAAATCACTTTCCTTCTCTTCAACAACTTGTTCTCGTTCTTCTGATTCGGCCTGGTGGACAAGTGCTGAGTTTTGGTAACAGGCACTTGGGTTGATTCCACATCTTTGCAATTGTGAATTGTGATGCTATAAACATTTGAGTGCAAGTGTCTTTTTTACAAAGTGTCTTTTTTTCTTTGGGTCAGTACCCAGTAGTGGAATTGCTGGATCGAAAAATAGGTCTACTTTTAGTTCTTTGAGTAATCTCCATACTGTTGTCCTTAGAGGTTGTACTAGTTTGCAGTCCCAACAGTAGTGCAGAAATGTTCCTTTCTTTCTGTGTTCATGCCAGCATCTATTGTTTTTGGACTTTTTAATATAAACCATTCTAATTGGGGCAAGGTGACATCTCATTGTGGTTTTAATTTGCATTTCCCTAAGGATTAGTAATGTTGAGCATTTTTTTTATATGTTTCTTGGCCATTTGTTTCTTCCTTTGAGAAGTATCTGTTCATGTCTTTTGTCCACTTTTTGATAAGGTTGTTTGTTTTTTTCTTGATGATTTGCTTGAGTTCTTTGTGAATTCTGGTTATTAGCCCTTTATTGGATGTGTAGTTTGCAAATATTTTCTCCCGTTCTGTAGGTTGTCTATTTGCTCTGTTGATTGCTTCCTTGGCTGTTCAAAAGGTTTCTAGTTTTATCAAATTCCATTTATTAATCTTTATTGATGCCATGATTGTCACTGGGGTCTTTTTCATAAATTATTTGCCAAGGCTGATATCTAGAAGAGTTTTTTCTACATTTTTCTCTAGAATTCTTATGGTTTCATGCTTTAAATCTAAGTACTTTATCCATGTTGAATTAATTTTTGTGAGTGGTGAGAAGTAGTAGGGGTTTTGTTTCATTGTCCTGCGTGTGGCTTCTATATATATTGGTGGAGGGCAACTACTCAGTTTCACTAACCTCAGCAGAATACCTGTTACCATTTTTGCCAATCTTTGAACTGATGATTGAATGTAGGCTCTAACCTGCTTCACAAACATTAATTACCTAGACTGATATAAAAATGAATCTGTTTCTTTGTCTAAATAGTTTGCTTTTATTTGTGTCTTTAGTAATTTTATCTTCTATCTCTCCCATCTTCGAGTTAGTGTATACTTTTACGACAAATCCATTTTCTTTCTGTGTAGCACCGAGCAGTTCCAGCACCATTATCATTAAGGTAAGCACATTCTTCACTGCCTTTCACATTAAACCTGCAACAAAAGAATTAATAATTATGTACTAGGGAGTCATGTGATTTCTTCCTTGTCCAGTGACACCTTTAAACAAAAGTCCTATCTGTCCAAAGACCTGAAAAGGTATACTGTGATACAGTGCTCTCTTGCAAGGGTTGAGATACCTATACTAAGTTGGACCAAAAGAAGTTCTTTTATAAGAATTTGTATTTGTTAAACTGACATTAGGTCATTTATATGTATTCAGCAGAGGTACCAATTCATACAGACCAAAGGTTCTCAACTAGGGGAGATTTTGAGCCTCCCCGCCAAGGGACACTTGGCAATAGAAGAGATGTCTGGAGAAATTTTTGATTTTCTCAACTGGAGGTAAGGGTTTGATGGGGTGGATAGTTACTATCAGCTAGTGGGTAGAGAGTTGCTGCAACATCCTACAATACACCCAAAATTGCCCCATTTCCACAACAAAGAAGTATTCAGTAAAAAATGTAGGTAGTGCTCTTGTTGGGAAACTCTAATATGAGCTAAGCAGCTAAGTCACGAAGAGTCACTATTTCAGGTGTGTATGCAGATTTTCAATTTTATAACACTGTAGATAAGAAGCCCAGGACAAATTGCACAATAATGCAATTGCAAATAAAATAAAGTTAAAATGAACATCAAATTGAGCTTGAACTATAAAAGACATCAGAACACAGGTAACATGATGCTTGTGGAAGAGATGTAGAATTGAAAAAGATAGTTTAAAATTAGGCAAAAGAGGTTAATTTGAGGGTAGCTATATATATAAATCTCAGGTCTTTATATTCAAAATAGCCAACTAGAAGATCTGCTCTTCCAATCTTTATGGTCGACTCTTGGAATGAAGCTCAATAAATGGTACAATTCCCCACTTAACCTTTCTAACATGCACAAAATCTAGGGCTCTAGGGAAATTTAGCTAATGCCCAGGTCCTAGAGAACATTGCACTATCTACATTTAAGTAATCTCAGAAGGAAACAAACTCACCATTTGGAAAATACGGTTCCATTTACCCATTGTCCTGTTTGATTTTTTGTCATCTTCAGCCCAATCCAATGATCAGAACTGCATTTGTACCGTCTAAGAAAAGACTTTAGAGATAAAGTTAATTTCAAAATTTTACCTCTCAGTTTTCACTACAATCTTTTGTACACTTCCTGCTTTGCAGGTTGTAAGGTGCAAGACACTAGAAAATAGCAATGGAATTTTTAAAAAGTTCTTTTTTTCCTCTGACCTTTAGTTTTTTTGTTTATAAAAAAAGATGTGGGATATAATTTCTTTAGATACTTTTTGATTCCAAATTGATAAAATATAATTTGAAAATCTATTCCTTCAGAATTTTCAAACTGTTAGCTCCTGAAAGCCAACGTTTACAATTGAGTTCTTGCATATCATTCCGAATCACCACATATTTATTATAATATTTTTCCACTTCCCAGTAAATACTTGTATTTTCAGTTTAATGTTATATTTTACCTCAATTTCTCTCCCCAAACTACATGCATACACACACACACACACACACCCCTCATATATCCAAATCCCTTAAAATCTAACTATCAAATTTTACTTTTCTACCAAACATTTAAATTTCTAAATACATCATTCAGGGATAAATATAATATTTCTTCCTGATATTTATCCTTCTATGCATTGTTTAACTTTCTTGGTACCTTAGACCTTTTTTACCATGAAATTACATGGAGCACGTCCTTGAGTATACTCTGCTACTAAATAGATGGGAAATTATATGCTTATAATTATACGCATATAATTAATTATATGCTTAACATTGTATCACTCCATTTTTTAAAATTTTGTGATAATATAAAGGAGTTAGGCCAGATTAGAACATTATGGTTAAATCCTGTCTAATATCAGTAATACTTATAACTTTTGGCATTTTAATATATCATCTTCTGAAGAATTTCATAAATTTCTTTGAAAACAGTTCAATTCATTGGCCTAAGCTATGGTTTTGCAAAGAAAAAGACTAATGAAATATTGTCCCTAGATTCAAAGGGTTTCATGTGTAGTGAGGAAAATAATGTAAATATAATATTAGAAAATATTCTACTAAATAAGGAGAAGATAATGAGTATCATAAATACAAGGAAATTGCAGTTTACAGAAAGCAACATCTGAGCCTTTAAGGCAAATTTTTATATAGGATGTGATCTAAGGGAAAAGTAGAAGATTCCTTGGTAAATACAGGAGGCAAAGAAGAAGAGGGCAATTCATATTCTAGGCTCAGGAAAGAGCTTGCTTGAATCCAGAGAAATGTAAGAAAAGATTTATGTATTGGAAATAAAGGAGCTCAAGAAATTTCATCCCTAAGTATGACTCCTTGGTATGAAGAATATTTTGAATTAAAGGCCCTTAGAGATCAACAGGGCCTTGGAAGGGGCTTTCCTTCTATCTGCATAAGTAGAGAGACCCATCAAAAGAACAATGGACTTCCCTTCCCTCTTATCTCACTATATTGCAGAAAGGAAAATCAAGAATGCAACCAGACCTGGCTCGAATTATTTTAAATATAATATTTGTCTGTCAAGGTTAATTTAATTTACAAGTCAAGCTGTTTCCTCCATCCATTCATCCTACCTAGCAACCATTTATTGCCCCTATACAGAATTACCGATATTCTTCATCTCTCTCTCCCCTCTAAAAGGAGTGTATAAAAATATCTGGATCCCATTGAGATGTTGGATAATCACTCTATGATTCTCCCAATGTGCACAGTAAATAAACCTCTTTCACCTCTTTCTCTTATTAATTTGCCTTAATTGTGAATTAATCTCTCAGCAAACTTTTTGGGGAAAGGAAGTATCCCCTCATCCCCACAGCCACCAACAGAATATGTGTTATTAGATAATTGGGAAATTTGAATGAGGCTCAGTAGATGTGGTCTTGGTGCCAGGCAACTGGGAGGTGTGTTTCTTAGAGCATGCTGTGTGAAAAATGGTAATCACTATTTGCTCAATTAAGCAATGCCCTATGTAGCTCCTTGTTAAAAATGCAAGAATTCTAAATAGGTGGAAATAAATATGAAAAATATTTCATAAACACACTGGATACAAACTCATATTTAACTATGATATACACTACTTTATAGTTTAAAATGTACAATATTTTAATTAAACAATCAATTAAAATCTTCTATAAATTACTTTCCCACTGCTTCACAGACAGCTTTACCTCATTCTGTTTGTCAGCTAAACTTTGCCAACATATGTAGTACATTAGCCATCTATGATCTTCAAAATATATCAGGGTATTTTTGATCACTCTTTTCTCTTGATCCAAACAGTACAACTGTCTTTCTTGATACATTTAATTATTTCTCCTAAGTTCAAAACTAATTATTTTTGTGTACTTCTGTTCTTTGTGTTCCGTGATCTTCACTATTTTTTGTCAATCTTTGATGACATAATTCCTATAGTAAATATTTTTTAGTATTGATTGTGTTTCCATTTCTTTATCCTTCAAACATTTTAGTAACGCTCATTATGTTTCCATCTTGCTTCTAGAAAGCAAGCTTGTTTCCATTTAGCTTTCTTTCCCCCAAGAGGAACTATAAGGAGCAGTCAGAGGATTTCTTAGAATGCTCATTTTCAAAACTCTTGCAAAATTTAGCAGTGACACTATTGACTATGGAAGCCCTTCCTGTTAAATTGTGCTTCCACCTTAGTTCTTCATTTGCTATACCTAGTCTTAACACATCTAGCTTTTCATGTTTTATTAAGCTTTCCATAACTTTTGTTGCTTGCAAAATAGTTTAGTTTCCTTGCACTGATCTATAAATTGGCCCAGCCTGATTCACATGCATTTAAATTTGAATGAATCTTCAGATAGATTGTGTAAATATACTTTATTCACCACAGATGTAACACACAGCTGTCTTTTAACAATGTTGACCATCGTGCTGTTCTGCTTCACATTGAAAACACTTCTGAACTGTGCATTATTTGTAAAAAAAAAAATTGCAATTAAGTTGTATTATTTTATATAATATTAGTCTCTTAAAGAGACTAAATAAAAGTAAACACACACACTTACCATATAAGGGAGTAGGGGAAAGAACACATTTCCCAAATCCAAAGGTACCATTTATAATCACTTGTTAAATTTCTTGAAGAGTCTTCTTACTCATGGGGATTTTGTCATGTATGTCAATATTTATTCAACAAGGATCCACTAGCCTTTTCATTTGTACCTGACTTTGTCTCTTATAGCCAAGGATACAATTTCAGACAAGAAGTGGTGTCTGCTCATTGGAAACTCATACTTGGGTCTGGGGGAAACTTTTCTTTTCACTAGTGCAATACTGGTAGAGAGTGTTCTGATGGAGGCTGCCATGGGAACTCAGGGACAGACAGCAAAGCAAGATGGAGAATAAATTTCCTCAAAGGGAGTAAAATGGCGTATTGCCTTCTTCCTGAGGAGATTCTCCTTTCTTGGTGGAATAAAAGTTTTCCAAATATTATCAAGCTCTTCTACTTGCACTCTTTAAAATATAAAGACAAGTATCAAGACTATTACTTGATGTGAGTCTTACACTCTTCAAACAAAATATCTCTAGGTTTTCTTTAATCTCATATAGCATATTCTGAACATCTTCAACATTCTGCATAGATGGGCATGAGTGAAAAGTTTTTAAAATTGTAATGACATTTGAATATTTCTAATGCTTCAACTCAAGATAATTCATAAGGAATGTTTATTAAATTACTTACCATTTCTTTATCAGTGTCAATCGTAGTTAGATCAGCATGTGCAGCAGTACAGTTGTCTCTACTTGATTTCCAATCCTCTTCTTTTTCAGAGAAATAATAGCATTTGTCTTGGAAACCAATCCAATCATCTGGGCAAAAACTTTGACAACGCTTACGTGCTAAAACTGAAAATGAGACAAATATATATTCTAAAAACCAGGTAAAGTAATATGCTATAATGTTTTTGGATTGCTGGGGAAAGATAGAATTATTATGTAAAAGATTATGATCATGACCAAATTTGTATATCTATTACATAACAGGGTGAAAAAATTGTATTCCTTTTGTCATATTAGGTCAAACATGACAGTTTAGAATTTAACAGGGCCCTTATATCCCTTTCAGCTACAACCTTAATGACATATAAGCATTCCTTCCTTGAGCAACCAGTAGTATTCTACTTGTGTGGGTCAACCTTGCCATTCTGGATAAATGAAATATAATGAAATCCTAACATTATCTGGGAGTAATAAAACTTTAATTTATATTAGACTGTAAGAAATCTAGGACACATGATTTAATCTGCAAGGAAGTAATTAAAACAATAAAACAGAATATATAACAAGATATTGGATTTCCTGTTGTTGGCTGGTTACTTCCATCACTGTGTAGTTCTAGGTTGGATAATGAAAGGAATCCACATGACATTTGGAAGGTGGAGATAAAGAAGAAGACATTATTCCTAGAGATCATGGGGACAGGGGCTTCAGAGGCCTTTCCATAAGTTCCCCTTTTGTAGTCTTGGCAACCAGAAGTCTGAGCTTCTGAGACTTTCCTTTAGTATTATCTGTGTTCTCCAAACACATTGGTGCATCAAGCCAATATCATTAGTGACTATTTTTCCTCCAGCTATATAGCACCAACCTTCAGTTATGCATTAGTCCCCAGACAATCTCACAATCATGTTATCTCTAATTTCTATATTAAAGTCTTATTCTTATAATATGTGTTTGTTTTTCTGAACACTCCCAGACTGAATCAGCTTTTGGTACCAGAGTGATACTAAAGGAACAGAACCTTAAAGATGAGATATAATTTAGGTTTTCTAATATCATTTACTTTAAAGGCATTCATCTAATTATCAGTTATAAATAGGATGCTGATGGTCTATGGAGCACCTATAGTCACCTGATGTCAAGAGCCTATAGAAAGTAAAACTTTTAACACCCTTCTTTTAAACACTGCTACAGCAACAAAGCAAAAGTAGTGAGGATAATCATATATGATTATCAAATCATGATTAACAAATATAAACCAATTGACATACATAGAGAGCTATGTACACAATAGCTATAGAATACACATTCTTTTGAGATGTATAAGGACATGTACCATAATATAGGACAATAAAGTACAAACCACAAATTTTAAAAGATTGAAGGCATTTATAGCATGTCATCTGAGTGCAGTAGAATTAAGCCATATATCAATAACAAAAATAAAATTAGAATATCACAAAATTCGTAAATTAAACAATGAAATGGTAGACAGCTCACAACTCAAAGAAGAAGTCATCATGGGAAGTAGAAAATACTTTGAACTGAAGAAGAGTTATATAAATTCTGGTGTGTGCAGTACATGTGTCTATATATATATACATAAACACACACATCATATATGCCATGTCAAAAATATGTACTATATATATACACACACATATATATATACACACACATATGCACACTGTACATCCAAACTTAAGGGATACAACTAAACCTGTGGGACACGGTATGCTCCTTTAAAGGTTAGTAGAATATTAATTTTTAAAAGAAAGAAAGAATTTTTGAAAAGACAAATATCTATCTCAAAAAGTTAGTAAGAGTGATGAATTAAGCTCAAGTAGAAAGACACAATTTAAAAAAGCAGGAATCAATTGAATAGCAAATTAATGTAAAATAGAAAAATTTGACAAAGTAATAAGTTGTCTTTTGTTGAATAATCTAAAATAGAATAAATCACTAAGAAAACTAATTTTAAAAAATTAAGAAGAGAGAAATAAAGGCACTCACTAGCAATACCAGAAATGAAAACATAGAGAAATTCCTAGAATAACACAATTTTAGCACAACTGACAAAGAAAATGTAGTATATCTTAATATCTTAATAATATATCTAGTTAAGGAAATTAAATCTTAATTTTTAAAATTTTACAAAAGGAAACTTCCAGGCTCAATCACTTGAACCCAGGAGTTTGAGGTTATAGTGAACTATGATCCAGTCACTGCACTCCAGCCTACCCAACAGAGTGAGACCTCCTCTCTAAAAAAAAAAAAGAGAGAGAGAGAGAGAAATAAAAGAAAAGAAAGAAAGAAATCTCCTAGTATAGATGGTTTCAGTTACGAATACATCTAATCCTTTAGGAAAGACATAACACCAATATTATACACACTATTTCAGAAAATAGAATAGGAGGGAATACTTTCCAACTCAGTTTTAGAAGCCAGTGCAATCTTGATATCAATTCCTGACAATAGTATTATAAGAAAGGAAAATTATGTCAATCTTTTATGAACATGTATGCATATATCTTAAACAATATATTGGTCAACTTAACTGAAGAATGTTAGAAGGTTAATAAATTATTATCAAACTGAGTATATCTCATAATTTAAAGATTAGTATAACATTACAAACTCTGTAATTCAAAACATTAACAGAAAAAAGAGACAAATTAAGTATTTCAATAGATCAAGATAAAGCATTTGATAACATTCTATACCCTTTCAGAATAAAATCTCTTAGCCATCTAGGAATTAAAGTGAACTCCCTTAATTTGATTAAGAATATCCACAAATACTCTTACTTAATAGAGAAATAGTAAAACCTTTTCATGGATATTGAAAATAAGGCAAAGATTAAGCTGCAATTACTTCTACTCAGCCTTGTACTGGAAAATATAACCAGTAAAATCAGGCAATAAAAATGATAAATACACATAAGGATTCCAACAGAATAAGTCAAGCTATTATTATTGGCAGATAATGTGAATGTTTACATAGAACATCAAAAAAACCTGAAGATAATATCTGAAAATTAATAGTTAACTATAGCAAATTTTCTACATGAGACATATATAGATATATGTAAATATACATACATACACATGTATAATTTCTATATGTCAGCAATAGACTAAACAGAAAACAAAATTAATAAAACTATCATTATACTACTTACAATCGCATTATAGAACTTTGGGTATTTAAGAACAAATTATTAAAAGAATGTGTATGGGTGGTTGGCAAAATGGTGGATTATTGATGGCTTCCTGGCTCACTGCTTCCAGAAAAGGAGGTGAAGAACTCAGACAGCTACACACAAGTGGATCACTCCCCACCCCACCCCCACCCCCAGAATAGTATTGTGAATCTGCAGAGAAACAGCGTGGGACACTAAGCACAGGAAGAAAGGTGAAAGAGAAATACATTCACAAAGACTGGAGAGTGCGAGAAACACAATAGGGAATAGACAGCAGTGTGGGAGGGCTGGCCACCCAGCCAGCCAGCACAGTACAATCTGATCCACAGCAGGACACCTGGCTCCCCCACAGACCTCCAAATCCACTCAGATAGGGACACACCTGAAGTTGGTGCAAAGTTGTGGCATGGGCCAGCAGGCTCTGTGGAGAGGAGACAATAGCAGGAAACATTTTGAAATCTCTGGTGGTGTGTGCTGGGACCACACTGGGCAGGGGAATGACTGGTCTGAGTGGTTACTTCCTGTGACCAGGACTGCACGAGGGAGTTTGGAGGCAGGCACTTCACCTCTAGTGGTCAGTGGGATCAGAGCACAGGAGGTGGATGCTGAAAATGGGGCTCTGCCCCTGGAAACTGCTGGTGACTTGGCCAGCTCAGGGTGGGACAAAAAGAGCAGGGTCCTCTGCTAGGCAGAAGTGAGACTGAGGGACTGTGATGCAGAAGTAACAGCTGGTGGCCTGTTGATTCAGCCCGCCTGACTGGCTTCTGCAGACTCTTAACTGGTCGCCCCCAACACTAGCTCTCCAGGAGCAGGCGGCTGCCATCTTTGGGGTTCCCGGGCTGGAGATGCTGCAGCGGCAGTGATTTTGGGCACCACTGCACCCCAGCCTGGGTACTTTCATGCCAGGCATGGCAGACTCCACCCACGCAGGTGGGGAGAAGAAAGAAAATCCATTTTTTCTGTGTGGCTGGCATGAATCTGTGGGACTTTCTGCTAAAAAATAGTCAGAGATCTGTTGATTCAGCTCACCGGACCAGCTTCTGCAGATTCTTCAGTGCTCGCCCCCAACACTAGTTCTCCAGGGGTAGTAGGTCACCATCTTTGGGGTCCTCAGCATGGAGACACTTATAGACATGGTGGTTTCAGACAATACCCCTTCCATAGCCCAAGGACTTTCATGCCAGGCACAGTGGACCCTGCCCCTGGAGGTGGGGCAGAGCACAGAAAGCTGCTTTCTCTGTGCGTCAGGCATGAATCTGCAGGAATTTGGAGCCAAAGAAATAGTCAGTGGCCTGTTGATTAAGCCCTCTGAACCAGCTTAGGCCATTTAAAAAGAACATTACTCCAGGGCTTGCTCTTTGTGTCCTGGTGGCTGCCAGCATTGGGGTTTGTGGACAGGGAAGGAAAAACCTGGCCAGAGACCTCAGCAATTGCACCAATTGACCCCGCCCATCAAGAGCAACCTTCCAAGTATGGTGAAAGAGCCCTGAATAACATATTAGTAGCTCCCTCTAGTGGCAGGTCAAGCAACCAGAGAAGCACACACAGCCAGGCTTGCGTGTACCAGCTGAGATCTATCTTGCTCCTACCCCCACCTTAAGGGGGAACAGGGTCCAAACAACTCTCCGGAGTGGCAAGGCCCTTCCCAAAGATTGAGGCATTTGTATACCCCAGCCAGGGGGCCAGAGCCCACCACGAAGACATCAGATTACCTCAATAACTGGCTCTTCCATGCAAACTACAATCAATGACAGAGACTGTAGCTCCATAGCTTAACAACACAGTGCCCTCAATCTCAAGCTATTGGACATCAGTGGAGTCATATGCACAAGTGTAATCCACCAGTTTGAAGCTTAATCTGGGGGACCAAACTCACTAGTCTCCACTGGCAAGAGGTGAAGACAACAGGTCATAGGTAAATTAACTTGCTACAATACCCCTAAGGCAATAACGGACCAGTGCACCTCTTCCTAGCACTGTCAAAAAATGACCCTTGGGGACTTGGAGATAGGGCCATAAACAAGTAGCACCCCCAGTTCTAGACCAAGAAGCCTGATGAGAAAGAATCAGTGAAAGAATGCAGGAAATATGAAAGATCAGAGAGAAGAGTCACCCCAAAAGAAATCATTAGATCCTCAACAATGGATATCAACTCAAACAAAATGATTAAAATGTCAGAGGAAGAATTCTGAATATAGATTGTAAGAAAACTCAATGTCATTGAAGAGAAAATAGAAACCCAACACAAAGAAGCCACAGGAATAATACAGGAAATCAATGAAAATTTCTCTAAAGAAATTGAAGTATTATAAAAGAACCAAACAAAAATATTGGAAATGAAAGAGGCATTCAAGCAACTACAAAACACAGCAGAAAACCTTAAGAAAAGGTTGGATCATGCAGAGAAAAGAATCTCAGAGCTTGAAGATAATGTCTATGAGCTAAACAAATCAGATGAAGAAAAAGAACACAGAAGCAAGAGACATGAACAAAACATACAAGAAATGTGGGATTGTGTAAAGAAATCAAGCATAAGAATTATAGGCATCCCAGAGAGAGAAGAGGAAAACATACAAAGGATGGAAAAATCTATCTCTTGGAATAATGGAGGAAAATCTACCTGGCCTGGTCAGAAATCTAAATATCCAAGTACAAGAGGCACACAACTCCTAGGAGACTCAATGTGAAAAGGAAGTCACCACATCACATAGTTATTAGGCTAGCCAAAGTAAACATGAAAGAAGCAATCCTTTGAGCAGTAAGATGAAAACAGCAGGTAATCTATAAAGGAAAACCAACAGTCTAACTGCAGACTCCTCAACTGAAACTTTACAGGCCAGAAGGAACTGGGAACTCATCCTCAATCTTATAAAACAGAATAATGGCCAACCTAGAATTCTTTATTTTGCAAAAATGAAGCCTCTTATATGAGGAAGAAATAAAGACTTTCCCAGACAAGCAATCACTGATGGAATTTGTGAAGATCAAACCTGCCCTGCAGGAAGTACTCAGACCTGCATAATACACTGAACAGCACAATAGACAACCACCAAAGTAAAATCACTCAAGAGTTAAAGTTTAGAAACCCTGATTCTACAATGGCTTGAAAAGTAAAACAAAACAATAAGAATGTATCCAATAGTATGAACAGAAATATACCCAAAATATCAATTCTCTCAATAAATATGAATGGTTTGAATTGTCCACTGAAGAGACATAGACTGGCTGAGTGAATTAAAAAAAGCACAAGCCAAGTATCTGCTGTCTCTAGGAAACACATCTTAGCCACAAAGACTCTTTCAGACTCAAGATGAAGGGTTGGAAAACAAACTTCCATGCAAATGGAAGCCAAAAGATAGATGGAGTAGCTATTTTTATATCAGATAACATAAACTTTAAAGCAACAAAAATAAAGAGAGGCAAAGATGGTCACTATATAGTCGTGGAGGGAAAAATCCAACAAGAAGACTTAACAATTCTTAATATTTATTATTTACCCAACACAGGAGTGCCCAGATATATAAAGCAAATGCTGTTTGATCTAAGTAACATGATAAACAGTAATGCCATAGTAGCTGGGGATTTCAACATCCCACTGACTGAACTAGACAGATCCTCCAAGCAGACAATGAGCAAAGAAACAATGGACATAAACAGAGATCTAGAACCAATGGGTCTAACAGACATATACAGAACATTCCATACAAATAAAACTGAACATACATTCTTGTCATCAGCTCATGGAACTTTTTCAAAAATTGTTCACATCCTAGGTCACAAATCAGACCTCAACAAATTCAAAAAATAGAAATTATACCATGTATCTTCTCAGACCACGGTGGAATAAAATTAGAGATTAATTCCAAGAGAAACACTCACCACTTCACAAAGTAAGGGAAATTAAACAATATATTGCTGAATGACTATTGGGTCAAGGAGGAGATCCAGATGGAAACCAAAAGATTCTTCAAAATAAATGATAACAAGGAATCAAGTTATCAAAATCTATGGGATACAGCAAAAGCGTTCCTGAGAGGAAAACTAATTAGCATTAAATGCCCACATCTAAAAGACAGAAAGTTCACAAATCAACAAACTAATAACCATCTCAAGGAACTGAAAAAGGAAAAGCAAATCAATCCTAAACCCAGCAGAAGAAAAGAAATAACTAAGATCAGAGCAGAACTAAATGAAATTGAGAACAAAAGAACTATACAGAAGATTAATAAAATCAAAAGTTGGTTTTTTGAAAAGATGAACAAAATTGACCATCCTCTTGCTAGATTGACAAGAACTGGAAAGGGAAGGACTCTAATAATCTCAATAAGCAATGTAAAAGGAGAGTCACTACAGACATCGTGGAAATAGAAAACATATATTTGAATACTATAAAAATCTATATGCCACAAAACTACAAAATGTGGAGGAAATGGACAAATTCTTAGAAACACACAACCTCCCTAGGCTCAGTCAGGAAGAAATAGAATTCCTGAACAGATCAATATCAAGCACAGAAATTAAAACAGCAATTAAAAATCTTCCAAGAAAAATAATTCCTGGACCAGATAGGTTCACATTTGAATTTTACCAAACTTACAAAGAACAACTCATGCCTTTAGTGCAGAAATTATTCCACAACATTGAGAAGGATGCAATCCTCCCCAGTTCATTCAACATAGCCAATATCACCTTGATACCAAAGCCAGGAAAGGACACAACAAAAAAGAAAACTACAGACCAATATCCCTCACGAATATAGATGCAAAAATCCTCAACAAAATGTTAGCAAATCGAGTCCAACAGCACATGAAGAAACTAATTCATCAAGACCAGGTGGGTTTTATCTCAGAGATGCAAGTCTGGTTCAACATATACAAATCTATAAATTCAGTTCACCACATAAATAAAAACAAAAACAAAGACCAAATGATTCTCTCAATAGATGTAGAAAAAGCATTTGACAAAATCCAGCACACTTTTATGATAAAAACTTTTAAAAAAATAGGCATATATGGGTAATACCTCAAAATTATTAAGGCCATATACAATAAACCCACAGCCAATATCATACTGAATGGGGAAAAATGGAAAGCTTTTCTGCTTAGAACTGAAACCGGACAAGGTTGCCCACTATCTCCACTTCTATTCAACATAGTTCTGGGAAGTGTTTGCCAGAGCAATCAGACAAGAGAGGGGAATTAAGGGTGTACAAATGGGTCAGAAGAAGTCAAATTTTCACTCTTTGCTGATGATATGATATTATATCTAGAAAATCCCAAGGATTTAATAAAGATACTCCTGGAATTGATAAATGAATTCAGTAAAATCTCAGGATTAAAAATCAATACACACAAATGAGTGGCATTCATATATGCCAATAAGAGTCAAGCTGAAAATCAAATCAAAGATGTAACACCTCTCACCATAACATCAAAGAAAATTAAATATTTAAGAATATATTTAATGAAGAAGGTAAGAGACCTATAAAGGGAGAACTAAGAAACACTGAGAAAAGAAATTATAGAAGATGTAGACACACAGAAAACCCTACCATGCTCATGGGTTGGCAGAACCAATATTATTAAAATGTCCATTCTACCTAAAATAAACTATGGAATTAATGTAATCTCTATCAAAATACCATAATCATTCTTTGCAGATCTAGAACAAATAACACCATGCTTCATATGGAACCAGAGAAGACCTCATATAGCCAAAGCAATCTTAAGCAAAAATAGCACATTGGGAGGCATCAGTATACCAGACTTCAAGCTTTACTACAAGGCTACAGTAATCAAAACAGCATGCTATTGCCACAAGAACAGAGACATAGACCTTTGGAACAGGACTGAGAACCAAAATATAAAACCATCCCCATATAGTCATTTAATCTTTGACAAAGCAGACAAAAATATACAATGGGGAAAAGAATCTCTTTTCAATAAATGGTACTGGGAAAACTGGATAAACATGTGTAGAAGATTGAAACTCGATCCCCACCTCTGACCTCTCACAAAAATCAACTCATGTTGGATAACAGACTTAAACTTAAAGTGTGAAACCTTAAGAATACTAGAAGAAAATGTTGGGAAAACTCTTATAGACATTGGCCTAGGCAAAGAACTTATGAAGAAGACCCCCAAAGCAATCACAACAACAACAAAAGTAAATAAATGGGACCTGATCAAATTTAAAAAGCTTCTGCACAGCCAAGGAAACTATCATTAGAGCGAATAGACAACCTACAGAATGGGAGAAAATATTTGCATGCTACACATCTGATAAAGGGCTGATAACAAGAATTTATATATAACTTAAGAAAATCAACAAGAAAAAATCAAACAACCCCATCAATAAATGGACAAAGGACATGAACAGACATTTTCAAAAGAAGACAGACTTACAGCAGGCGAACATAGTAAAACAGTGCTCAACATCTCTAATCATTAGGGAAATGCAATTCAACACTACAATGTGATATCACCTAACTCCAGTGAGAATGTTCTTTATCAAAAAGTCCCAAAACAACAAATGCTGGCATGGATGTGGAGAGATAAGAACACTCTTACACTACTGGTGGGACTGCAGATTAGTACAACTGCTGTAAAAAGTAACTTGGAGATACCTCAAAGGGCTAAAAACAGAAATACCTTTTGATCCAGCAATCACACTACTAGGCATCTACCCAAAGGGGGGGAAAAAAGAAATTCTGTAATAAAGGCATCTACACTTGAATGTTTATGGCAGCACAATTTACAATTGCGAAGATGTGGAAATAATCCAAGTGGCCATCAATACACGAGTGGATTAATAAAAAGTGGTATGTGTATACTATGGAGTACTACTCAACTATGAAAAACAATAGTGAACTAGCACCTCTTATATTATCATGGATAGAGCTGGAGCCCATCCTTCAAAACAAAGTATCACAAGAATGGGAAAACAAGCACCACATGTACTCACCATCAAATTGGTACTAACTGACCAACACTAAGGTGCTCACATGGAAGTAATACTCATTGAGTGCCAGTCAGGTGGAAGGGGGGTGGTGGTGGGTAAACTCACAGTGAATGTGTGTGGAGCACACTGTATGGGGGAAGGGCATGCTTGTAGCTCTGACCTGAGGGAAGCAAAGGCATTATATTAACCAAAATTTGTATCCCCATAATATTCTGATCTTAAAAAAAAACTGTATATGATGCCTACTCTGAAATCCATAAAATAGGGGTAAAGGGAAACTATAGAACTCTGAATCAACACTCTAAATATATGATATAACATTAAGATGATGATTTCCTCAAAATTGACTATGGTTTAATGAAACCTTAAGCAAAATTACAAATAATTTATGTGACAATTCAAAGGATCAAATGTTTAAGACAAATTCGAAGAAGAAAAACAAGGCCTTTAAAATACTTAAACTTCTAGATATCAAGACATTTTATAAACCTGCAGTATTACAACAAAATTATATTAACATAAAGATAGATAAAATAGAGTAATAGGGCATAGGCATAATCTTCAAGCTCTGAGACTCTTTCCTCTGCATGGCACAGCCAAGGAAACTATCATTAAAGCAAATAGACAACCCACAGAATGGGAGAAAATATTTGCTCTCTACACTTCTGATAAAGGTCTAATAACAAGAATTTATCTAGAACTTAAAAGAATTAGCAAGAAAAAATCAAACAACCCCATCAAGAAATGGGCAATGGAAATGAACAGAAACTTCTCCAAAGAAGACATGATAATGGCCCGCAAACATATAAAAAAATGCTCAACATTTCTAATCATCAGAGAAATGCAAATCAAAACCACAATGAGATACCACCTAATCCCAGCGAGAATGGCATGTATCAAAAAATCCCAAAACAACAAATGCTGGCGAGGATCTGGAGAGACAGGAACACTCTTACACTGCTGGTGGAACTGCAAATTAGTGCAACCTTTTTGGAAAAGAGTTTGGAGATACCTCAAACAGATAGAAATGGAAATACCATTCAACCCTGCAATAGCATTGTTGGGCATCTACCCAAAAGAGCAT
>VBSM01003220.1:440181-464527 GCA_008086735.1 Cheirogaleus medius | reverse complement strand
GTAACCCTAACAATATCTGTACCCCCATAATATAATGAAATAAAAGAAAAAATAGAGTAATAGAATATAATAATAATTTAGTAAAAAAAAGATCTTAATCTACACAGTTGATTTATGACAAAGGATCAACTGCAGTTAAGTAGGGAAAGTGTGGTCTTTGCAATAAATTTTTCCAGGTTGAAAAAGTACTTAAATGGGAAAAATGCATCCTAATTTTTATTTCCCATATTTATAAAATCAATTTCAAGAGGATTGTACTTCTAAATGTTAAAGGAAAATAATAACATAATAACATAAAATAATAACATAATAAAGATTATGGAATGCAGTGATTTTCTTAAACAGGATGCAAAATGTGACAATAGAGAGAAATAAAGTTACACTCCTTTAAAATTAAGAAATTCTATTGATTGAAAGATATCAAAGAAAGGGTAAATTTTTTGGACTCTGTTTTGAGAAGACAAAGGACAAATTTAAACTTCATAAAATATTTGCAATAACTATAAACTGCAAAAGACTCCCATCTAGAATATTATAGAATTCTTATGAATCAAACAGAAAAAGAGAACTAACTTGACAAAATATGGGCAAAATGTTTAAACATGTCTATCACAAAGTATTTCACCTAAACAAACAGTAAATATGAAGATACTTAACAGTATTAATGATCAGAAGAATGTCAATGAAGTCCACAATAAGGTACCAACATTCATTCATCAGAATGTCAAAAATGGAAAAAGCCAACAATAAAATATTGACAAAGATGTGGAGCAACTGGTATTCTCACACACTTCTGGTGGGATTATCTACTCTTTATGGATTACTAAAGCTAATCTATATGTATTCTATAGCTTATAATTCTTCTCATAATTGTATCCTGAATTATATCCACTATTTATTAAAAAATTAAAAATATAAAGTATATTCTTGTATGAAACCATATTATTTGCAATAGTCAAAATGTGGCATTCCAAATGTCCTTCAAAAGTAAAAAAATTAATAAATGATGCTATATACATAGCATGGAATGCACTACAGCAAAGGTCTGCAAACTACAGTCTGAGGCCAAAGTCAGCCCATCTCCTGTATTTGTACAGCCACCAGCTAAGAATGGTTTATACATTTTCAAATAATCCAAGTAATCAAAACAATTAAAAGAAGAATAATATTTTATGAAACATGAAAATTATATAATATTTAAATTTCCATGTTAAATTTTATTAAAACACAGCCATGCTCATTTGTTTATGTATTTTAATCTGTGTTTGCACTACAAATACAGAATCAAATTGTGCAATAGAGATTAACTAACAAAGCCTAAAATATTTACTATCTGGTCATTTATATAAAAATTTTTCCTACTATTTTTTACAACAATGAATTAATGAACTTTTGCTACATGTAATGACATGAAAATCAAACAAGCATCATGTTTAACAAAATAGAAAAGATGCAATGCTACATGAAAGTTACGTGATTTTACTTATATAATTTTTTTTAAATGAGCAAAATTAACCTATGGCAATAGAAGTCAAAACAATGATTACCATTGGCAAGAAGTATTGAATGGAATGTGAAACTATCAAGGTGAACAATTTTGCCTTCATCAATCGTGCCTTAATTACATGAATAAGTCATGTAATTAATAATAATTCATTCATTGGTACCCATTAAATGTATTATGAAAAGTGGGAAGACAATGAGTATAATTGAGACAGGAAAAGGATCATAAAACAGAAAGCCATGGTAAAGAAAAAAATATGAGAAAATAAAGGATGAAACTTACCTATTATACTTGCTACTAGACTGATGATTGTCATTACAAGTAAAGTATATATAATATACTTTTTATATCTGCACATAATACCTGAAAAATAAAAATAAATACTTTTAGGAGACTTCTAGTTCCAAACTGGTGGTGTAGAAGCAAGCTAGTTTCACTATCCCCTATAGAAATCAAACAAACAAATTTAAAAAATATACCCACTGAGATTATCACCAGCAATAGCCCATAACTCAAATATGAGGATGATTCAGTTCCTGGAGTCACAAAGAAGTAAAAAATCTCTGAACTGATTAGTAAAAGAACTGGACCTCCATATCTATGATGCACCTCCCCTCAATCTGCCCTCTGACTAATAATTTCTATAATGGTAAAAGTGAGATCAAGGTGGACAACCAGCTTCCCCATTATCTTGGGTTCCCTCGCAGAAAACCTGTCCCTGCCTCAACCCACAGAAAGCATCAGGCATGCCTCAAGGAAGAAATATCCATGAGGACAGCCAGAGACAAAAGGTGGAGGTGGGGCTACAGTCACCAGGCCTGGAAACTCTTTTATGTTACTTGGCCAAAAAACATCCAAATCAGGGTGACTGTTCAGCAGCACCACACAGGAGGAGGTTTGTTCCACAGGTCCTCTGGGAACAAACCACTAACCAGCCTTGCCACACTACCAGGATAGTCCTTTGGGACTTCCCCCATTTGGGATGGGTGACATTCTAATTGTTTACTAGAACAGAGGCAAACCTGTGGTAATGCGCCGTATAGTCATGAAAATGAAGCAGCAACCTAGAGGGGGAAAAAAGAAAATCAAAATCAGGTAAATTACAAAGAGTATTTAAGCAAACATATCCAATTTAAACCAAAACAACCAGATAGAGAAGAGTGGAATAAATAGCTAATACTTCAATACAAAGACATTGACATACATTCACAAACAACGACAACAAACAGGGAACCAGAACCTCCCCAAATGGACAATGCTAGGAACCAGCGACTGGCCCTACTGAGACAGCAATATATGAGCTCTCTGCCCAAGAATTCATAATGGTAGTTTTAAGGAAATTCCATGTTCTCCAAGATAACACAGAAAAAGCCACGCATAAATTTATCAGAGAAGTTTAACAAAGAGATTGAAATAATAATAATAATAAAAAAATCCAGAAATCTTGGAACTGAGAAATACTTTGCTGAACTGAAAAATTCATTAGAGGCTCTCAATAGCAGAATGAATCAAGCCAAGGAAAGAACCAATAAGCTCAAAGATAGGATATTTGAAAATACACAGTCAGAGAAGATAAAAGAATAAAAAGAAATAACGAATGCCTATAAAAGACCATGTCTTAGAATTATTGGTGTTCAGGAGGGAATGAGCAAGAGCAATGGGTAAAAAGATTATTCAAAAAAATAACAGAAAACTTTCCAAAACTTGAGAAAGAGATAAATATTCAGGTAGAGAAAGGTCAGAGAATACCAAACATATCCACCCCAAACAAGACTACTCCTAGGCATATAATAATCAAACTCTCAAATGTCAAGGACAAAGAGAGGATCCAGAAAGTACCAAGACAAAAGAAACAAATAACAGTTAAAGGATCTCCAAGTCATCAGGCAACACACTTCTTGATGTAAACCACAGGGGCCAGGAGTGACTGGGATGACATTTCCAAAGTGCTGAAAGAAAATTAAAGGAAAAAAAAGCTATGATCTAAGAATATTGTATCCAGCAAATCTATCCTTCAAATATTAATATTAAGGAGATATAAAGTCTTTCCCAAACAAAAGCTGAAAGAATTTACCACCAGCAGGTATTTTCTACAAGATATATTAAAGGGAGTTCTTCAACCTGAAAGGAAAAACATTAACATGCAAAAAAAGAAAAGAAAAAACAGTTCAAGTTATAAAGCCCACTGGTAAAATTAAGTACATGGACAAACCAAGAATATTCTATTAATAATACTGTAATCATGGTGTGCAATCCACTCATAACTCTACTATGAAACCTAAAACACAAATCTATCAAAAACAATGATGGGCTGGGCGCGGTGGCTCACGCCTGTAATCCTAGCACTCTGGGAGCCCAAGGCGGGCGGATCACTCAAGGTCAGGAGTTCAAAACCAGCCTGATCAAGAGTGAGACCCCGTCTCTACTAAAAATAGAAATAAATTAATTGGCCAACTAAAAAATATATAGAAAAAATTAGCCAGGCATGGTGGAGCATGCCTGTAGTCCCAGCTACTCGGGAGGCTGAGGCAGAAGGATTGCTTGAGCCCAGGAGTTTGAGGTTGCTGTGAGCTAGGCTGACACCATGGCACTCACTCTAGCCTGGGCAACAGAGTGAGACTCTGTCTCAAAAAACAAAACAAAACAAAACAAAAAAACCAATGATGGCTACAACAACCTGTTAAGTGATAAGCAACCTGAAAATATGTGTGGCTCTTTAGGGTGGAATTTCTTAGCCCTGTAGGCCAAGGCTACCTCCAGGCTTTTGGCTTCCTTCCCTTGGGGAAATATCAGCACATTCTAACACTGAATATTTCTAAGAAAATCTACTTTTTAAAATTTATACTTCCATAGATTTAGGGGTACAAGTGGTTTTTGGTTGCATGGATGAATTATATAGCAGTGATATTTGAGTTTTTAGAGTACCTGTCACCTGAACGGTGTACATAGCCCCCAATAGGTAGTTTTTTTCTTCAAGTTTATTTTAAAGGAGAGATAGCCAACCATAGTCAAAAGGTCATAGGTCATAGAACAATCAATCAGAAGATTTGTATTTGAGATTTTTGCCACAAACAAGCAAAAGGAATTTGGATAAGTTATTTATTTTTTTTCTGATCCTGTATTTCCTCATCTGCAAAGACCGTAGAACAAAGTAAATCTCTGGTGAAGAATTGTTGTTCTCTTACTAGTATCCACTCAGAAGGAAATAAAAATAGAAGACATAATATTTTGAGATGATCATTTTATTATGTTATGTGATTTTAAAGTATTCATCTTCATTATAAAATTTTATAAAATTTAAACAATTATAGAATTTACTGTAAGATGTACCAATACTTTTTGAGATTATTTAGCATTTCTATCTTTTTCACCCAGTGAAAGACTAATTATCCTTATGATGAATAACTTTGTCAATATATGAAAATTTAAGTTTATACTACTTAAAGATAACTGGCATTATCATTTGGGTTAACATCCTTCTATCCATATATCTCTCTAATTGCATTTTCACACATGTAACCATCATCTTAAATACACATAATTTTAAGTGATTATAATCATAATGAACCTATTGTTTCATATGCTAATGTTTTCAATTAGCAATTTGCTCTTTTGATGTGTGGCAGATTGTTAAAAATGACTCCCAATTAATCATATCTCCCTGTGTCCACCACCCTTTTGACACATGACTTTGCTACTCCTCCCATCAAGAGGTATACTGTATTTCCAACACTTTAATATCAATTGGCCTTGTGCCTTGATTTGACCAATATAATGTGGTAGAAGACACACTCTGGACCTTTGAGGCCTTATAGTTTCTATCTTCACTCTCATCATCCTAGCCACCATCTAAAGAAGCCCAGGCTCTCCTGCTCAGGGAGAGGGAGGAAACAGGGGAGAGAGAGAGAGAGAGAGAGCGAGAAAGAGAATGTCTGTGGAGGATAACCAGCTGACATCCGGCCACTGACTCTGCCATTTTGAATTCTCAGTCCCTGCCCAAATACCCCAGCTGGCATCGCATAGAGGAGAAATAAGCCATTCCCACAGAGCCTTATCCATATTTCTAACTCACAGAACTGCAAACAAGACAATGATTTTTGTTTTAATCAACTAAATTGGGGGTGGTTGCTCATTCAGAGCAATAGATAAATTTATACATCATATAAAATTATAATTGAAATTATAATTATAATGGCTATTATATGACTATATCATTAAAGAAATAAACTAATCCTCTTATGATATTTAGGCTGTTCTATCCCTTTTTAAACCAGAACTGGAATAAATATAATTTAAATGTGTCTTGTATACTTGTATAATTATCTTCTTAAGATAAATTTTCAAAAATAAATAAAATTAGCATTTATTGGTTGAATGAATGTTCTTCCAAAAGTATTGTACTACTTTGAAATATTATGGACAAGGCATGAAAATAATAGTACCCATAAACATTCATAGAAAGTAATTTTTGTAAAGTAGCATAAAGGGTGAGAATGAATGCAACAGAGAATATCAGCACTGTTTTTGAGCCATCAAATTCAATTGTCTAGTATTATGGAGTTATGTCTGACTGTATAGTTCTGCCAAATTTTTAAAGTTGTATCATTAGCTGTACATTTCTTCTGACTTTCTGGAATTTCAAAGCTACACAGTAAGCATGAACTGCAGTATTTGCAATGCTTCACTTTTGAACCAGTGCTGTGTTTATTTAATTGTTCATCTTTCAACAAATATTTATTAATCAACTACTATGTGCTCGTTTTCCAGAAATACAGTAGTAAACAAACAAGACAGAGTTCATGCCCTCCAGAAACTTACACTTGATGAGAAAAGCTGACAATAAACTAATACAAATGAGCCCAAAGTTACAGATTTTAACAAGTGCCAGAAATACAATAAGCAGGATGCTCTGGATGGTAAGAGGAAACAGCCTAAAAACGATAGTCATGAGGGCCACTCTGTGAAAATGACATTAAAACCAACTGAAATATGAGCAGTGGCCATCTATGCCAAATAAATACTAGAAAAACATTGCAAGCAAAGAGGACAGCAAGTGCAAGTGCCTGAATCAAGAAAGAACTTAAAAGAATGTGACAGAGTACAAGTGGATCCGGAATGGATCCAGAATGGATCCGAGATAGTGAGGAGAATAGTGACTAGCTAGACAGGAGCAAAATGATGCTGAGGTTTGAAGACCTTGGAAGGAAATCAATTTTCTTCTAAGGAAAGCCACTGAAATATCTTATGTAGGTGTTTGGTATTTCCACCTTTATGTCTTCAAAAGTTCTCTAGAGTACAGGGTGGAGAGACTATTTAGGAGACTGTGACTCTACCCCATTGAATGATGGTGATGGTTTTGACAAGGGTAGTAGCAGTGGTAACAGAAAGAATCAAATCGAGCACATAAACATTATTGGTGTCCTTGATAGAGTGTTTTCAGGGAGTAACAGCAAAAGAAGTCAGATTGCTTGGGAATAGGGAAGTGAGATCAGCATGTAGACTCTTACAAAACTTGTGCTGTGTGAAGGAAGAGCAAGCAAATAGTTGGAATGAGATGAATGATTATGATAGAAAGTTTTAAAAAGATGTATGTATGCTGATAGGAGTGATTCACTGTGATAGGGAAAAATTAGCAATGCAGGTAAAAGAGGGGGATAATTAATTAAATAAAAAATAATAGTTCTTGCACAGGCTAGAAAGGTCTGAATCACAAGTGGAGATATTGCTCTTAAGTAGGAGAATTCTCCCTATCTCCAGTGCAGCAAAGATCAAGAAGAAACAACATACATATTACTTTCATCCTTTTTGGTATTATACATGCCTCAGTTCAGAACTTGAGTCTGAGCTCTTTCCAATGAGGTTTTCATCACATTTCAAATATAATCTTAATTTTTAAATTCTCTATTAATTTGTCTATTAATTTTTGTCAAGAAGACAAGAACTTGTTTCTCCTTTTCTATACCACAAATCAAATAAATTTGTCAGTGTGATATTCTGTTTTATGTCCATGAATTGGCGTAATGCAAAAAGGGGATATTAGCAGTAGAGATACCATGGTTTCAAAATCTTGATCAAATATTTGTAGTGTGTAATTTTATTTTCTCACCCCATTTGATCTTATATCTCTTTATCCATTAAATAGCACAATCTCTATTTTTTTAAATTAAAGAGCACAGGTATATTATGTTTTTAGAAAGCATGGTATATAATAGGAATTAAATAAAAGGTAGCTTTTGCTATTATTTTTTCTTATGTTTTATAGCTGTCCTGTTTTTCAATATTTTAAATATTTTATATGTGTGTTTGAGTGTGTATGTGTGTGTAGAAGGTGAAGATTACAGCTGTAGCAAGTGGAAATATTTTTTGATATATGTCCATATCCATTATTTTAAGTAGATGGCCATTTTGATATCCTTTTCTTCAGCATAATTTTTGAAAAGAAAACTCAAAGCTGCTTGAAATCAACTGCCTTTTCATTTTTCAAAAAAAAATCTTAGCTTTTTGAAGTGATGAAGTGATGTTTCTGAGAACTGTGAAGTGATTTTTAAACAGGAAATACCTCTGAGCTAACAGGAAAAACAAAGGGTGTGCACATCCTGACAATATAAGAAATGATCATTTTCACACACCAGCTGTAATGAGAGCCCTTTCCATGGCAAAGCTGGCAAGATGCTAGAGCATAAGATTTTATGGCGCCCATAGGAGTGCTACATCCTAGGTGCTGATGACCCCAGCTTCAACCAAGATGCATGAACTTCAAATAAGACAAAGGAACAATGCGGCTTCTGTTATAAATGTGGCACAGAAATAGCAGAGCTAGAACTAAAAAGAAAATTCAAATTGGAGCCTCCTCTTCTCAGAAGTAATCATTGAAAACATGACTCAAAGTCATCTTGATGCTTTGATGTCTCACACAAACCTGGGAAACTTCATATAACTTTGGAAGAAACCTCCCACTCCTAACACCACCAAATGACAAAAGGTAAACAACCCGTTCACTCAGGAAGATGGGACCTTGGAGTGGCATTTCATTTCATTTAAAGTGCTAATGAATCGAACATTTCTTGCACTGCTTAAAATGTGAGTACAAATTCATCCCTGCTATATGTTCATTCTCTATTTCCTAAGCCCTAAAGTCTCATTTTCTACACTCAGTATAAGTTGCTTTTATTTCCCTTCTTTTTATTCTTTCCCTTCTTTCTATTCTTTTACTCAATCTTCAATACTTATTTAGAAGGCTATAACTATTTATATGAGTTATCTAAAACATAAAAAAAAAATGAGTGGCATTGGTGGAATAGCAATGAGCATAGCTGCCTTCCAAAAAAACAAACAAAAAATGGTGGTTTCCTATTATGGAACTGATATTTAAAGGTGAATTTCAAAGTTGCTGAGGCTTCCTGATTAACATGTTTGAAGAAGCTAAGTGAAAAAGGAAACTCCCCAGGGAAACTCAATAACAACCTATTTAATTAACAATATAACTAACATGGTTCTCTCTTCAAACCTAGTTAATCTAAACAGCTAAGGACTACACTATTTTCCCCCTAGAGAAGCTTCCCTGAGGGAACTAACCATTTTGTGTGTTTCTGATTCTGATCTCTAAGGAGAGATAAAGGGAAAGATTCAGGGTGACCAATGAATTTAAAATGAAGCAAAATATTCTTTTTCCTATCTCACAGCTTTCGGGGAAAAAAAATCGTAAAATACTGATAAGCATACAGAACAAAATAGAATATAAAAATAAATTGTAAATAAAAAGTACCCAAATTATATCACTAAATTACTATTAAAATGGTGCTCATAATTTCAGATTACATACATGTATACATAATATACACAATATTATACATAATATATTATTCAGTAACTTTTAAAACATACTCATGTAATATAATATATAATGTACTATTATATATAATATTTATATACATAAATATATCAATTCATACTGCTGATCAATGTGTAAGGTAGAAAAGAACACTGGTTTTGCTAGTCGCTAGAAAACATTCTTAAAACTTTTGGTTAAGGCTATATTTTTATGTGATCATCAAATAATTGATCTCATTTCTCCCAACTCTCTTTTTTTCTAAGACAGAATTATAAATTTGGCCAAAGCAAGCAGAGCGCAGGGGTGGAAATAACTATGTGTTCTATTGCACTACAACAATAATTTTTTCACAGTAGTGTTACAGAGGGAATGGCCTGAAAAAATGACAAAAATATTTTCTGTCTCTTTAAAACATCCCTCACTCTTTTTGGGAACTGAAACCTTCATCCCTTCATCCTGTCGCAGACCAGTGATGGGGAGGGGCAGGGTATTGTCTTTTGTCCTTTGTGAGGCAGGAGATGACTCAGGCAGGAAGGCAGAGTGGCAGAAGTCCTAGAGGTCTGGGTGGGTCTCCCAGGTGAGCAGAGGTCACGGGATTGTTTTAGGCAGAGATGGGACAGAAAGGGGACCATTCGAATCATCAACTGTAATTGAACAACAATTGCCTGAAGCTGAGAACCCACCCTTTAAGAGCTCTGTATTTCTGCTTGGCATTATAGACAAGGGTCTCCATCCTCCTCGTTTGCCAGCAAATTAATAAATCTCTCTTTCTCCAACCACTTATCCTCATTCTTCTGATGCAGCCTCAAGGATAAGTGCTGAGCTTTCAGTAACAGTAGCATGTTGGTAGGTTGAATTAAAATTAAGTGGGAAATATTTAAAGCTCACCGTAGTCCCTAAAACGTAGATTGTTGTATTTCAGGCATCTTAGTTTCATCCCCTCCCCCTTCACTACATTTTTACTATAAATGGGCCCTGTTAAAATGACAAAGATTTTCTCCTTACGTTTAGAGTTTGGACCTTACATGCTCTGAACTTACTATTTAAAAATCTAATATTATCAAGCTGTTTTATAAATGTTCTTTTTCTAAAGTACATTTTCATTCCTTATCCTCCTTAGGTTTGGTAAAGACATCTCCAAGGGTATCAGAGTACTGGCAATTATTTAGTAAGAGTGAGAAAGGGAGATGCTCTTACTGTTAAATACTTCTAAAATCCAGTCTATGTTGACTCCACTCAATAAAGCAATCTTTTAAAATGTTAGAAACACTGGCTAAGTTTTTTATATTATGTATGCATTCTGAGCATTGCCCGAGTATCTGGGTCATGTTTAACCTCTTCTCTAGTATTTGTTTCATGAAATACTTAGTGAAAGTGATACTAAGTTTTGAGCACTTTTAAATCATGTTTAATACTTCTCCATTATTAATTAACATAAAAGTATGTCAGAATTTATTAGGACAACAGTCCATTATAAATCTTAATTTTCTTGTTACAAAGAAGGAATTTTCTAGTTTGACAAAAGAAATCATAAAACCCAATTCTTTCTTTTAAAAGCTCTGTTTAACATTATGAGTCATAATTTCGATAAATAACTTTCATTCTGAACAATCGAAAATGTCCTTACCTTGCTTCTCTTTATCAGTCCCCGGGTTGCTGTTCCCAATTTCTGTCACCCCTTCAGCTAGCGTTTTCATCTGGATGCTTTGTATCCTATCTTCCAGAACCTCTCTTCAAAGTTGTAACTTTGTTTAACTTTAATATAAAAGTGTCATTGTTGTTTTTACAGCACACCTCCAAACTAGAGTTACGCTAATTTTGAAGAGTGACTCAAAATTTACTCAGCATTTGTTTCAGGATTTCCCAAACGTTCAGTGATTCTTTAAAACCACGTGGGTACTAGGAAGTCATGTAAACCATAATATTCTTGTGAACAAAAAGAAGTTTGCCAGGGAGGGGAGAAGCTTAGTAAAATAAAAATTAAAAGGTGACTAAGAACATACACGTATTTTCTTACTTTCTCAACAGGAATACTTTTCTGAACCACAGAACACAAAATTATTCAAGTGGCTATTTTTCCAGTTCTCCCAAGAGTGGCACAGAGCTAGTATCCTTCAAGAGCCGTAGGAGAGACAGATACTAATTAATCATCACAAAACGCACGCTTTAGGGCATTATTGCTTATTTATCTTGTGTTAAGAAAGACCACCTTAAAAGTAATGAAATCAAAGAAAAACTTTGAACTTTAAACTTTAAACCTTGCTTTAAACCTTGGCTACTGAAAGAACAAAAGCTATTCTCTCGCTCGCTCGCTCTCTCTCAAAGACAAGCACGGGTGCACAGGCACACGCACGCACGCGCGCACACACACACACAAACACACACACACTTATGTTACCAAAAGCTCGGCACTTGTCCTCAAGGCCACATGAAAAGAGCAAGAATAAATGGTTTGAGGAGATGGAAAGAGAAGTTTATTACTTTGCCAGCAAAGGAGGAAAAATGGCAGACTCTGTCATTTCAAAATCCAATTTTTCCTGAACATAAGCAGAAATGCAGAGTTTTTAAAGGGATGGACCTCAGTTCTAGGCTACTCTGTTAGTTATTCTAATAACTAATTATTAGAATAATTATAATTAGTAATTATTATTCTAATTATCAGAATTAATTATTATTCTAATTATTAGAATTAATTATAATTTATTAATTAATTATTAATTGATTATTCTGATCATCTCTGCCAAAGACAAAGCCTGTGACTTCTGCCCACCTGGGCCCACCTGTGCTCACCCTGGGGGACTGGCACCAGCCTGGGATGGCTGAGATATCACCTGTAACAGAAAGAACAAAAGACATACCTTGTTCCTCCCAACCACTGGCCTGAGGCAGGGATGCAGGTTTTAGTTCTCAAAAAGGAGTAGAGGACATTTTAAAGAGACAGAAAATATTTTTGTCTTTTTTTGTTTGTTTGTTTGTTTTTCTTTTGTTTTTGTTTTTATAGCCATTCCCTCTGTTACATATTCCCCACTCTCAATTTTGTGGTTCCATATCTATGTGAAGAGGGGCCACTACTCTGTTACATTCACACACACACACACACAAACATGCAAGCACAAAAAAGAAAAAAAGGAAAAAATAAAGGAAGTAAAAAAGTGTCCAAATTAGCAACAACATACAAGATGATGATGCTATTATGTTAGTGCTAGGTTACCAACCCACAATTTTCTTTTCAAATCTGTTCCTCTTTTTCTTTCTTTTATTTTATTTCAATAGATCCAAGTTGTACAAGTGGTTTTGTTACATGGATGAATTGTATAATCTTAATGTCAGAGTTTTCAGTGTACTCACCATCAGAATAGTGGTATATTTACCTAATAGGTAGTTTTTTATTCCTCACTCTCTTCCCTCTTCCCACCTCCCCCCATACTTAGTTTTCAGTGTCCATTACACCACTTTATGACCATATAGACTCCTCATTTAGCTCCCACTTATAAGTGAGAACATGTGGTATTTGTTGTTCCATTCCTGAGATGCTTCCCTTAGGATAATGATCTCCAATTCCATCCAAGTTGCTGCAAAAGATATCATTGCATTATCTTTTATGGCTGAGTAGTACTCCATGGTGTACACACACACACACACTCACGCGTGCACTTTCTTTATCTGCTTATTATTTGTTGGGCACTTAGGTTGATTCCATATCTTTGCAATTGTGAATTATGCTACAATAAACATTTTAGTACAGGTGTCTTTTTTATAAAGTGACTTCTTTTACTTGGGTAGATATCTAGTAGTGGGACTGCTGAATTGAATGGTAGGTCTACTTTTAATTCTTTGAGAAATCTCCATACTGTTTTCCATAGAGGTTGTACTAGTTTATATTCCCACCAAGAGTGTATAAGCATTCTCTTTTCATCACATCCATTCCAACATCCATTGTTTTCTTTACTTTTTAATATGGTCTGGGGTAAGGTGATATCTCATTGTGGTTTTAATTTGCATTTCCCTGGTGATTAGTAATGTTGAGCATTTTTTCATATGTTTTTTGGCCACTTGTCTATCATCTTTTGAAAGAAATCTGTTTATGTCTTTTGTCCACTCTTGGATGGGGTTATTTAGTATTTTCCAATGATTTTACATCCCATCTCCATAAATATATTAGGGAGGAAACTGAGGATAAGAAGCTGATGTCCCCCAAGCAGCTCCAGAATTGCCAACACATTGGTTCTGAGAGAGAAGATATAACAGAAGAAATGGCCTGGAAAAGAAAGGCAAAAATATTTCCTGTCTCTTTAAAACTTCCCCCACTCTCTTTGGGAACTGTGGCCTGGCCTGCATCCCTGCCTCAGGCAAGTGGTCAGGAGGTGCAGGGTAATGTCTTCTGTTCTTTGTGTTACAGGAGATAGTTTAGCCCTCCCAGTCCCAGGCACCAGCCTCCCAGATAGGCAGAAGTCACAGGCTTTGTCTTTGGCAGAGATGGGACAACTAGACTGGTTAATGATAGCCTGGAACTGAGACCCATCCTTTAAAAGCTCTGTATTTCTGCTTATTGATAGGAAATTTGAATTTTGAGATGACAGTCTACCGTTTTCCCTCCTTTGCCAGCAAAGTAATAAACTTCTTTTTCCTTCCTCTCAAATCATTTATTCTCGTTCTTCTGATGAGGTCTTGAGGACAAGTGCTGAGCTTTTGGTAACAAAGCTGTGAGGGGGAAAACAAATGAGAATGGAGAAGAAAGTGTAGTATAAAGAAATGAAAAAAAAAGAAAATGTGAAGAGAATAAGATACAGGGTTAAACACATCTGAGTGACCTCAAACATATAACTCTGGTCACTCCTTGAATAAGGAAATTATGCAAGGTAAAATATAGAAGAAAAGGACAGATGATAAAATTGTTCCTTCCATTTTGGGACAGAGAAAAGACAGAAAGTTTGTGGAGAAATAAATATATTCTACTTTTGTTTTTAACAAGAGATGCTATCCAAGCACTATTAGAAATGCATGTATAGAAAAATACAGAGATCATACAATCATGGTTGAGTGATATCTAGTTTTGTTTCTAAAAGAAAAAGAGTCAAAATATAAAAATAGACTCAAAATATAAAACATTTCATCACCTCAAAATATTCCTGATGTCACTTTGCAATTCATCCTCCTGCCCCTGTAACCAGGCAGTCTTTGACTTACTGTCAGTAAAGCTGAGTTTTGCTAGTTTTAGAATTCTGTATAAATAGAATTACAGAGTTTTCATTCTTAGGAGTTTACTGTCTTTCACTCAGCATAATATTTTTGAGTTTCATCCATCTTGTTGCATAGATGAGTAGTTAATTTCTTTTTATTACTAAGTAGTATTTCACTGTATAGATATATAACAATTTGTTTATCCATTACTACATTGAGTTTTTTCCCACTTTTTGGCTATTATAAGTAAGGTCAACATAAACATTTGTGCACAAAGTCTTTCTGTGGACATATATTTTCTAATCTCTTGAAGAAATATCCGGAAGTGGATATTTCCACTAGGTTATATAGAAAATATATGTTTTATTTTATAAACATATCAAGTTTTCAAAAAAGATTGTTCCATTCCCATCATTAATGCAGGAGGGTTCCATTTGCTCCACATCAATAGCAATATTTGATATGGCTAGTCTTCTTAATTTTAACCATTTTAGTAGGCATGTAGTGAAATATAAATGTAGTTTTAATTTGCACATCTCTAATGTGATGTTGAGCATTTTATCATGTGCTTATTTGTAATTCATTTTTTGTGACCTGTTAAAATATTTTGCCTATTTTGGGGGGTTCAGTTCACATAGAGAGAGACACACATAGATATGTATATATAAATAAATAAAATGGGTTATAAAATAATATGTAAATAATATGAAAAATTCCATTATCAGATACATATATTACAAATACTTTCCACTATTTGTATACAGCCTTTTCAGAAAATCTTTCTTAAAAATCTTAAAAAATCTAGAACCTTCTAAATATTGAACCCTCTAAACCTGAGAAAGCTATGTACTCTCCCCTGCTAAGGTCTAGCATTTTTCCTTACTTAAAGAAAATTTTGAGTTCTATGCCATGAAAGAAACTACACACCTTCCTTATAATCCTCTCTTCCTTCCCTTCCTGGCCATAAGGCCAATAACTAAAAATAAGTGCTAATCCTTATAAGGGACAAAAAGGACTATGCTCAGAATGAATTTGGACTTAACCTATATGTAATGACAACCTGGAGTGTGCATAGTGGGATGGGATTATGGGGGTGCCAGATCAAGAGAGAACATAAAGCTGGATAAGGGGTATTTTATCAAGATTGAGGCACTCTGTTGGAATATAGAATTTCACGACTTGGCAAATGCTGTGAAATGGAGCAGATATTGCTGAGATAACTCCAAGAAGATTGAAGAAAGCAATGGCTCATTCTAAGCAGAGTAAAATGTCAGAATCACTGTGGTGAGTAGTTAAAGAAAATATAAAATGACTTAGAGAAGTTGCATGCTATAGTGGATATACTACATAAGGACAGAAAATTCACCAAGTAACTGTGTTCCATGGGATGGTATAATGGGCACTTTATTTGCCAACGCAATAAGCAACACACTGGTGAAAGAACATGAGTCTTTCATAAGCATCACTGAGGAGCGCAGCATGGCTCGCTTCTGTAGGCCAAGGATTCAGTAGGAAATTCTTGCACAGAATTGGATTTACTGAGGGTATTGGGAATGATGGGATTTGGAGTAGGAGAGGCCAAGAGTCTCCGCGGTTAAACAAGGTGGGCATAATTACGGTAATGAACGTTGAATCTGTAATAGCAGCCAGGATTACTGACACACAGAAAGCTATAGAAATATCAAATAGAGCCCAGTGTGCCCAGAGGGAATATAGCTAGATAATCAAAAAGGGTGTGTCCACTTCTGTGCTGGTCTTTAACAAATGGTGGCACAGAAGAGAAAAAAAAAATCTTAAAAATCCCTGGTTTGTTACATTTGCTGATTTGTTTGGTATAATTATTCCCACAGTGGCTGATTTCAAGCTACCATAATCGAACACAGAGTTGGGAAGAGATGTGCAATACTACACCATTACATATTATTTCCACTATATAGATGTAATAGATGTCAATAACTTCATGCATACATAATAGTAAAATGTACTAAAAATCATCAGAAATTGATGAGTTCTAAGTATCTTACCTTGCTTTTAATATTAATTTAATTTTAAGTGTAGATAATGCAATTTTTGATATTGCTTATGTTTAACACTTAGCTCACAAAATCCTAAAAAATTAACAGGCAGCTATTCCAACTATACCACTGGTTTGTTCCACATCTACAACAGAACCCAAGATGGATAGTAGGCTAAGGGCAACCACACCCCCAAATCTTATAAATTATTACCTCAATCTGGTTTAGCCTGAGCCAGTTTTCTGACAGAGGACCCAATTATAGAAGAACACAGGTCTTCAGAAAGATGACCTCTTCGATACCAACATTACAGTAAATGTTAATTATTCCTTTGGGCTACACCCAAAAGGACTTGCATTGGTCTTTTAAAAATAAGGGGACACAAAACCTGGTCGGCCTTGTTGGGTACTGGAGGAGCATTGCCATACCTGGGAATTGAGTTCTGACAAATGCATTAGGTGATGCAGAAGGCTGCTGGGCTCCCGGAGCAAGAAAGGGCTGCAGCTTAAAACTGCATTATTCTCCTAGGAAGATAATTTAATGTGTTAAAACTGACCATATTCTGAGACTTTTAAAAAATAAATAGTTGAAATTGTCTAAGATAGATTTTTTAGATTCATGTAAGCACCAGGAATAAAAAGGCAGCATTTTCATAGCCATGGAATCAGAGAAAAGCTTTTATCATATGTAATCCTCAGTGTTGTAATATGATAATTAGAACGTAACTTTCAAATAAAAATAGTGTTTTTTACAGAAATGATTCCTGCTGCAAAACGTAGGTTCATGGAAACACTTACAATATCGGTGAAAGTATGTGTAGTGAAGACACCTATCATATTAATTGTTGGAAGGTAAGATCTAGCAGTGGTGGCGAGAGGAACAGTGGTCCTATGGTGCTTTAGAAAGCACACGCATATAGATATGTAGTGTCTTTTTAATTTTCACAAAAGCCCTATAGGGATTGGCAAAATAATTCACTGGGAATGACAGAGGGCAAAAGAAAAGAAAACATTAATCATTGCTACTAGGGTTACTGCGTGGGCTGTTTTATTGTTTGCTTTTTCAGGTCTGTTACAGACTCTATAGACAAGTTTGATAAATAACATTCTGGTGCCTGAATTCAGTTTGTCTAAAAGGGAATTTTGAACCAGTGCACTACCGGTACTCAACTCTCTGTTTACCTGGTTTGATACAGTATGTAAACCGTGGCTTATATTTAAAAAATTGATTTTTAATTCATGGCTAAGATTTTTATAAATGTTATTTGGCAGTGAATTTAAAATCTCCCTCCCTGGAAAGTAGGGAGAGAGGACCTGTTCTACATTTTCAGTTAACTGCAGATCCAAATGCTTGTGATTGTTATCTCCTCATAAAATTGCAGAAATATATTTTTAGGATTTTCAGCTAACTAGAGGTATTTTCACATTTGCTTGAGCAGAAGAAATGCTCATAGGCAAGAAAAAAATTAGAAACTCATTTGGAAGTATTCTGCAATGCAGACAATTGGGTAGTAAATTTCAAAAGTTATACTACATTTAGCAAATCCTATAAGTATATACTATAGCTATAATAAGATACACTAAATCCACAAAACATACTGAAGTAAGGCAGCCACAGAGTACCCAGATTTGAGAAACAGCACTTTCTATTATGGCTTAGAAGGCAAATTGTTTGTAAAATGAACTACCAAGGTGATAGAATTAAGTGCTTGTGTTTATATATATAAACTAACAAAAACTAGGGAATCATTATCAGAGTATCAAATTAGTCGACTCTTTCTTTGGCCACTTGTGTAGCCAATTGTCTGGTTAGAATGATTGTAGATCGAGATAATATTCATATTATGTCTGCATGTCAAAGGGTATGTGTCTTCATTTTGTTTGTAGAAAGAGTGTATACATCCAACTTATTCAAAAGTGCTAATATGTGGAAGAAGGTAGATAAAATTGAAAGAGGATCATAACATATACATTCCTGTTTAACCTCTCTGGAGGTTACCTGTTTATTCCTCTGTATGAAGACTTTTCTTATCAACTCTAACCCAAGGGATACTATGGCATAGATTCTATAAAAGGATCATTAATTGGAGATCTATGCTGCCTAGGCTGACACTGATTCATCTGAAAAGTCAAAGTCAGGAAAAAATAATGTATTATATGTAAAAGGTGAAATAACATGTGAATATTCCCAGTGCAGTGATAGAACTTCAAAAAATTTTCCTTTCCCTCTTTTATTTCTTACAGTGAGTAATTAAAATAAATAAGCACAATAGTGCCTACTATATATATGCCATATATAATTTATATTATATTAATATTTATAATACATTATGAATAGGTTTATAATGTATAAATAATATGTAATATAAATTGTTTATATATTAATATAACATATATTGATATTTTGTATAAATAATATATATTCCATATATTATATTTATTTGTATGTATGTATAATAGAATAGAATTTAAGACATCATTTTTTAAGTCATTAAAAACACCAAAAAAATAATTAACAGAGCAAGACAATGACAAAATAATGGCAATATGATCCAAAACATTAAATAACAGTAGCATCTCTTTGTTTTGGATTGTAGATTTTTTTATATTCGAGTTTTCAATTAATCATAAATTATAACGGAATATCTAAAATGAACATGAATCATTTCTGTAATAATAATAATAAAACAGGACAATGTTTATAAAGTGAATAATCACAAGAGTTCTAAAATTCATGAAAAAAATTTTTAACATTTCATATTTCTCCCTGTATCAACAATATTATACTTTTATGCTTGTATTTGGATACATTGGGATCCTTATTTTTGTGATGATAGCGATTGGCCTGAACTTTTGGGATGAGTAATGGAGTTTTATTTAGTTGTACACTTTCAGAAGGTAAATGTTGCTCCTTAATTTCTCTTAATACCGAGGTAAGCTACACACTCTAGCCCAAAATTGGTAAACTGACCAGCCGTATATGTCACATTACAAACTTATATTAGATTTAAGACAAATTAAGAAATGCTCAAATATAAAATTAGCATTTATTCCACATCTTTTCTTTCAAAGAGTCTCCAAGAAATATTGACTTTATCATCTCATAATAAAAATTAATAATGTATTTTTACAAAAATTATATGTGCTCATTGGTATCACTTTGAGAGATAAAGATTTAAATGTATGAAAGCATTAATTTTTTTAAAAGGACATCTTTGAAAACTATTTCAGGTAGACCGCTGGACTTTTCATTTTCTTCCCGAAGTGGTATTTGTATGTGTATTCTGTAAAAACAACCAGACTAGTTTACAGTTTCAGTAATTTTCTATCTTGCTCTTAAGCCTGTGAGCTGTAATGGGCAGTGTCTTACATATAATACTGACATAAAACATAAACTCTTGAGGCCTTTGAGATGAGATTTCTCAATTTGGTGAGCCCTAAAGCAACTTCTCTAAGTGAGACAAAGAAGTAAAGGATCTATGTTTGTATTGAGCGATTATATTTCTTTTTATGTTTTTCCTAATACAACAAGGGAATATATCAGACTTTTTTCAGACCAAATACATGTACTCTACTTAATGTAATTTTTCAGTAATTACCAATCATATCCCTTAAATGTCTTCAATGCTTATATTGAAATCAATCACTAATAATATGAAAATTTCCCCCGATTTAACTTTCAATATTAGATGACTAATTTTAGTTAGCATTGATTTCTGTTAACCAGCAATTCTAGGGAGTTGAACTCACTGTAATAATTATTATAGCTTTAAAAATGCTCCTAGAATTCAGGACCAGTTTCTTGTTAGGCACTGAGTATGATCTTCACAGGCCACCATGACCTCTTGTGAATCAATTTTCTCTTCTGTAAAATATAAATGGTAAAATGACATTATTGGTACAATAATCATTCTTTTAGAGACAAACGCTACTGAGGAGAAGTGAATAAAATTTGACATATTGGTAAATTATTTGTAGGAAAATTTTTTTTCCTAGTGATATGTTTTCTTCTAATAAATTAGTGACAATTTGAATGAACTTGAAGGAGGAGGGAGATAGCTGTGTGGATATATGGGGGAACGTCATCCTGGCAGAATTGTGTGAAGATCCTAAGACAGGTGTATGCCTGGAACATTCTAGAAAGAGTGAGGAAGGCAGTTGTGTCTGGAGAGGAGACTAGTGGGAGATGAGGTCAGATAAATCACAACAGGCTATTTTTGATTTCGCCATCCTAATATCTCTGGCTAATCTAAGTGAAATGGGAAGATGGACAATTATTTTGAGCAGAATAATAGCGTGATCTGACATACATTTAAAAGATTCATTCTGAGTAGTATCATCAAGGTAAATTGGAATGGGATGAAATATACTCAGCTAGCCTGAAAAAGTATGCTTTTTAATATGTTTAAACTCCTACCTGTCATGATCATATTGTTCACGCACTACCCTATTCTTTGTTTCATTCTCTTTCCTTCTTTATTTGTCAAATATTCATTATTGAGCATGCTGGCTCTTTTTAATATTCTAAGCACAGTTTGATGGCAATTTCATCATTATCTGATGCAATCTGGCCCCCTTCCAATATGACAGTCACCACCCCAGCCATGACCTTGAAAATGCCACATCTTCCTTTTGACGACGATGGTCATCTTTTGTAGCATAGTAATCTGAAACATTTAGAAAATGTTTGGTTCTTGCACAGCATGTAAATTAACAATTTAACAAAGCCTCTATTTAGCCTGTTAACACAATTTATACAGTATTAAATTCCAGTCCCCGTAAAGAATGAAAAGCTGTTGATAAAATTTGCTTCTGGTGATGCTAAGCATAACATCTATTTTTTTAATACTTTCCCCCATACTGATTGAATGTCTATAATGTGCATGAGGTACAACTGAGTTTCAAATGTGGTTACCATTTACTGTCATTGCAGGTAAATAATCTAAACTTTCATTTGCTCATTTATTTGAGAAAAATTGATATAAAATATTTACCATTAAGGGGTGAAAATACTTTGAATAGTTCATGGTATTAGTTAATACTCAAAAGAGAATACTCATTATATTAGGAAATGTAAAAATGAATAAAATAAAGCTAAGCTAAAGTAAAATATTAAAAGGTGCAGATATTTTTAATGATAGCCGGATGTCAACTCTTGCCCTCTGTCCCTCCAAGACCTGTTTAAGTACTACCGTGTTTCCCCGAAAATAAGACAAGGTCTTATATTTATTTTTCCTCAAGAAGACACCCTAGGGCTTATTTTCAGGGGATGTGTTATTTTCCTCTCAAAGCCTCAGCTTGCAGCATGCACAGGATGGCCGGGACCTGACAGGGGGAGCCGACCTTGTTGGTGGGGCTGCCCGCACCTTTCCGGTCACCTCTGGGATAGTAGCTGTCACGATGGGGCAGATGAGAAGGGCTGCTCGTCTTCTTTACCGCTCCACAGACGAAATGCATGGGTTGTGCAGATACGCTGCGTAGCCACGCCCGTCACTAGGTCTTATTTTCGGGGTAGGGCTTATATTGCGCAAATGCTTAGAAATCCTGCTAGGGCTTATTTTATAGGTAGGTCTTATTTTCAGGGAAACACGGTACTCGGAATCTAACTCCCCTAGTGTTGTGGGAATCCAGAGAAATCTCCATGATTTCCTCAAGTCATCAGGACTCCTTTCTTGTTGGTCTTCTCTATCTAAATACGTATGTTCTGCTCACCATGACTCATGTCACAAACCTGATTCCTTCACTAGTATCTGCAACAGCAGTAACAGCAAATCTAGTTAACGTAAGTAATTCTTTAGTTCAATAACTTGACTAAGCACCTAGGGAATTACGGAAAGTGGTACGTGGCTCAGTATGAACTTTATTTCCAAGGAATTTGGTCTCTGGTGGTTATGCAAGATGAAGGACCCTAATCAATTTCCTAATATTTCTTCCATGGACCTTCTTTCCAAATTCTAAATAAGTACATACCACTTAAGGCTGAGTAAAACAGCATCTCTTTTAAGCAGACTTAACTGAATTTAGGCCAAGTAGAGGCACCTTTCACTCCCTTACCTTTACCTTCCAATCTGTTCCACTGAGGCACTGCTGATGAATCAGTTCTGACCAAGACCACCATTATGCCCATAGGCTGAGATGCACTGACTTATGTAGTCTAGCAATACCATGTAAAAACTCAGTTTAATTTCTAGGTTTCTTGATAATTATTTAGATGAAGATAAAAGTCATTTATATTCTCATCAATCAACTGAAAACAAAATATATGTTTCATGGGAAGGAAAATGAGTTCGTAATGCTTAGAAAGGATGGTTTGTTTTAATTATTTTATGTCCTGTGTGGGAGAACTCTGTCTAAGGACAGTAGCTTTTTCTGCTGCAAACATACTTTCTTGTATCATTACAATTGGCACTACTTATGCCTGTCTTAGGTATGAAGGCACAATCGCTGCCTTCTTCAGTATTGAATCTGGAACAAAACAAAGAGATGAATTCTTTATTTACTGAACCTCCAGAAAAATAACTGAGTAAAGCCTCAGATACAAAATGTAAACTCTGGCAACCATGTTTCTAAATGTGCCATGCCTAAGGAGTGGAGAAGGTGAAATACGCTGTTTCTCTCCTGTCTCCAGACTTTACCCTGAGACTCTGATAGTGGGAAAAAAAGGACACTGTGGGACTTCACTGCCTAACGACCGGGCCCTGGAACTCCATGTCGGTGATAATGTGGTAAACATTGTAAATCATTTTGTGAGGGGTTGGATTCTTCCCTTTATACTTTAGAATAAAAATTGATGATAAATCTATTTAGGCATTTAGAGATTACATAGAGAGGGAGTGTAACTGATATTTCATTGAACTCCTTTCATGTATTATAAAATTAGTCTATTTTAATGCTGAAATAGATGTTCACTTGGCCACACTTTGCTACCATCACAATAGTAAAATAGGTATCTTTTACCCGATAGATTATGATACCTGTAAGTAATCATAAATAAAATATCTAGAAAGGATTTCCTAAATTAATATTTTAGGTCATGCATAAACATATGACATTCAAAAATTCAAAATGAGGGGAAAATATTAAATAGAATGATGAGTCATGATACATTTTTGGCTATATCATAATTAAAATTATTCCAGACTTCATTTTTTGGGAACTTCACATATTGGTATATACTTTCCTTACTTCTAGGGAACCTTCAAATTTTTATCCTGCCCACTCCCAAAATATATGTGCATTTCCTTTCTATCCATTCTCTAGTACCAACAGAGAACTCATCAACTGTTAGGAGCTGAATTATGTCCCCCCAAATTTCATATATTAAATTCCTAATCCCCTAATACCTGAGAATATAACAGTATTTAGAGATCAGTTTTTGAAGATGTGATTAAGTTAAAATAAGGTCTTTTGTGGGGCCCTAATCCAATATAACTGGTGTCCTTACAAGAAGAAATAATTTAGATGCAGACTTGAGCATGCACAGAGGAAAGACCATATGAAGACAGACTGAAAAGACAGCCCTCTGAAAAGCAAAGAGAAAGGCCTCCGAAGAAATCAACCCTGCCAACACCTTGGTTCAAAAGTTAGATCTTCATTCCCTTTCTCATTTTTCTAATGCTTTATTTACTGGGTTGCAAACACTGGAACACAAAGAAATAAATAGAAAAAGAGATAAACATGATGGTCATTGCTTGTTTGTTTTTCTCTAGAAGATAAACAGTGATATGTTCCCTTAGGTATAGTAACAAAAAAACAATGATAGCCTCCTCAAGTTTGATATGTGGAGGCATTGTGTTTCTTCTTTGGGGGGTTTTAG
>VBSM01003220.1:417106-438046 GCA_008086735.1 Cheirogaleus medius | reverse complement strand
AAAAAAATCATTAAATGGCAAACAAATTTCCCTGAAAGTCACAGTCATATATCTAGTGCATCCTAGAAAAGACGAGGCACAAGGCAGCTTCCCCCCGTTTTCATGAGTGTCATGAAATACTGGATCTATGCAAGGGTGGAGAGAAAAGGCAGCTTCCCAAAAGGAGCATGTTATTAAATGAGGAATTTACTATACTCCTTCCTGAGAGCACCAGATTGGGAGCATGTTTTCTAAACTAGATCTAGGAAGTGGAATATGGGATCAATCCATTCCCCTCCCTTAAGGGCTGTCCACTGGTTAATAAATTTAAAAAACAAGACTAAAAACAAACCCCATACACACTCCCCCCAAAAGCAGAGGAAAAAAACACTAAAATATCCCAGATTACTCTCCAGAGTGGGACCAGGGAGCAGTTCAACAATTCAAATTAGTCTGTTACGGAGTCATCGCAGGCATGACTTGCTTTAAAAAAAAAAAAATTTGGAAACAATAAAACAAAAACTAGTACTGGTCACGTTTCTGACAATACACAATTATTCAAAATTAACGATTAATAGTATTGGGAGGGGGAAGGGGGCCATACCTATGGGTTTCATCTCACATGAGTACAGGTGCAGCACATTTGTCATATTGCAAAAACGAATTTTAATTTTTAATCTTTAGTTTTATTTAAACCTTGCTTTGAGTATGATGCAGACACCTGCTGTGCAGAAAAGGCACTGGAGAAAGACTCATAGCAGTGCACACCCACGGCTCTTCCTTGCTTCTGGAGGCTCCAGGGCAGCCAACATTGCTTCGTCAAACACATTCTTCAGGCCCCTTCCTGTGTGGGTGCAGAACACGCCACATACTTGACAGCCTTCAGGTCACAGGCCAGCTTTTCAGCAGTCTCTGGAGTGATAGGCTTCTGGTTTTCTTGGCAAGTTTCTCAATAGTAGAGGGGTCATCTCTGAGATCACTTCAGGTCCCAGCAAGCAAGAAAGGAGTCTTTGGGCAGTGGTGAGTTATCTCAGGCACCCACTTTTCTTTCACATTTTCAAATGAGGATGAAGAGACCACTGAAAAGCAGACTAGAAATACATCTCAGCGGTCGTGATCTGTCATAATCCTCTTGCCCTGCAGTATCAAAAAGTGCAAGAGTATGTGACTCTCCACCAATCATCACTGCGACTGCATGGTTGTCAAAAATAGTCAGAACATATTTGGGTGGAAATTTGTTTGTTGTGTAGGATATCAGGAGACATGTTTTACCAATGGCACCATCGCCCACAGCAACACATTTAATTGTCTGCATTGCCAAAGTAGTTTTATATCCACTTTAAATACTTCAGATCTGATGGTGACCTCAGCATCTCCACTGGGGCATTGGCAGCACTGTGCAGGGTCTCCTCGGCTGCCGGACAGAGGCACCCAGTTGCTAGAATTCAACCAGAATATTTCCTCCATTTTTAATTCACCTTGCCTGGTTCATGTAAGATGATAACTTTTTTCCCCCCAGAAACAGAGTCTTATTCTGTCACCCCATCTAGAGTGCAGTGGTGTCATCTTGGCTCATTGCAACCTCCAACTCCTGGGCTCAAGTGATCTTCCTGCCTCAGTCTACTGAGTAGCTGCAACTACAGGTGCACACCACCATGGCCAGCTAATTTCTCTGTTTTTTTGTAGAGACAGGGTCTCGATCTTGCTCAGGCTGGTCTTGAACTCCTGACCTCAAGCAATTCTCCTGCCTCAGCCTTCCAGAGTGCTAAGATTACAGGCATGAGCCCCCATGGCCAGCTTAAGGTGATAACTTTTAAGAGGAATAGAAATACTGTGATTGGCCTAAATTATACCCAATTGAATTAGTATGGATAAGGTCAACCTTTCCCTCATAGAAGGGAGTGTATACCACACTGTATATAGAAGGCCAGATGTGGGGGAGATGTTCTCCACAAATCAAGAAACTCTCTAGGGGACATCAACTAGATGTCCTCTAATTCAATACCATTCTGACAGTATTTACCTGGAGTTAGAGTCAGATCCCACAGATTAAGGGCTCAGTCCTCCAAGGCTGTCCCCCACTCATTGTTAGCCACAAGTTTGGGCTTCTGGAACTTCTGGCTGACAAGCTATAAGTTGGGGGGGTCCCATGCCCCCCTGCTCACACCTGATTAAATTGATAGAATGGCTCAGAGAACTCAGGGAAACAATGTTTACCAGTTTATTATATAAATGTATATATATATACACCATATATTACATTAATGAAGAGATGCATGGGGGAGGGGAGGTCGGGAAGGCTCTGGGTGCAGGAACGTCTGTCCCTGTGGAGTTGGGGTGCACCCTCCCAGCACGTGGATGTGCCCATCTGGAAACTGTGGAACCCTGTACTTTGGGGATGTTGATGGAGACTCCACCATGCAAGCATGGTTGATTACTAACTCTTTTTTTAGCCCCTCTCTCCTCTTTGGAGAATAGAGAGTGGGGTTGAGAGTTAATGGCTTTGTCTCTCTGGTAACCAGTCCCAGAGTAAGAGCCTTCCAAAAGTCACCTCATTAGAACCAAAGAGGCTCCTATCACCTAGAACATTCCAAAGTATTTAGGAGCTCTGTGCCAGATCCTCCTATCACCCAGGCAATTACAAAGGTGTTAGCAGCTCTGTGTCAGGAACTGAGGTTAAAGACCACATACTAAAAGATACTCCTACACCCCTATTGCTCAGGAAATTGCAACAATCTTAGAAGCTCTGCACCAAAAACCGGGGGAAATAACCTTTGTATATATATATTACATATTTTTTATTATTTCACACACATCCACTCCCCACATCCAAAAATGGGACTCTACCTGAAATACAGAAAAGAAGAGTTGATGTGGATACGTAACCAATAGTATCTTATACAGTCTTATTGCCAAAAGCTTTTGAAAAATGTGTGTGGAAAGGGAAGTGGAGGTTGTTTCCTACAAGGTGCAAATAAAGGAAGTGGTACCAATACCACTTACGCACATACTTTATCACCTTGTTGCAAAGTCTTATACAGAGAAACCAACTCTGCTAAGTTTCTGCTGAAGTCTCAAAGATGAAGACAATTTAGAAGTTCTAAGTACCCTCATATCCTAAAGCCAGGTGCTCTATCACTAAGCAGGACACATTAAGAGAGTATAAAATCAAGTCGACCTACATTAAGCCATAATTCTCCTTATGAGAACAAAGAAATTTAAGTGCAAAAATAGAAAACAGAAACTTATTCGGAAAGGGTTATCATTGTGCTGTGCATCATCTCAGCGATCCATGGCTAGGGAGGGAAAGTCCTCCTACTTATCCACAAAGAGGTGAGAGGAGCCTCCCAGGAACCACTCCATGGATACAAATGTGTCCCCTGGAGTTAGAATGGAGTAGTGATCATTGTTGGATCCTAACTAGGGAAGTCTGAAAAGTATTTATAGAGTAGCCTGAAGTTGTTATAGCAAAGAAAAGACTATAAAGGGGTTCATCTACTTCCACTAATCACAGAGTAGAACTAAGTATGCACCCTACCTTGGGTACCTGGCTTGGGGTGATTATAAAATGTATCCAATACAGACTTAATGCAATCCCTATCAAAATCTCAGTGGTGTTTTGTTTTGTTTTTGTTTTTTTGCACAACTATAAAAACCCATGTTAAAATTCATACATTACATTTTAAGAGATCTAAATGGCCAAAACAATGAGAAAAAGAAGGTCAAAGTTAGAAGTCTCACACTCCCCAACCTGAAAACTTATTACAAAGTTATAGTAATCAAAATAGTGTGGTACTGGAATAAAAAAAGACATATAGACCACTGGAATAGGATAGAAAACCTAGAAATAAGCCCTCACATATATGGTCAAATGATTTTTGACAAGGGTGCCAAGACCATTCAATAGGGAAAGAATAGTAAGTGGTTTTCAGTAAATGGTTCTGGGGAAACTGTATATCCACATGCAAAAGAATGAAGTTGGACCCTTACCTTACACCATAAAAGCATTGACTCAAAATGGCTCAAAGACCTAAATGTAAGAGCTAAAACTATATAACTTTTAAGGGGAAACCTTCATGAAATTGGATTTGGCAATGATTTCTTGGATATGACACCAAAAGCACATGTTGCCTGTGCTTTTGCAAAAGTAAAAATAGGTAAATTGGACTACTTCAAAATTAAAAACTTATGTATGTCAAAGGGTGTAATCCACAGAGTGAGATGGCATCCTATATACTGGGACAAAAATTTGCAAATATTATATCTGATAAGAGCTTAAAATCTAGAATACATAAAGAACTCCCACAGAGTAACAGAAAACAAACAAATGAAGGAACAAGTAACCCGATTAGAAACTGACAAAGACACCTTCACCTGAATGTTTATCACAGCACAATTCACTATTGCAAAAATATGGAATCAACCTAAGTGTCCTTCAATTCATGAGTGGATAAAGAAAATGTAGTGTGTATACACACATACATACACACACACACACACACACACACCATGGAGTACTACTCAGCCATAAAAAGGAATGAAATAATGTCATTCACAGCAACATGGATGGAACTGGAGACCATTATCCTAAGTGAAGTATCTCAAGAATGGAAAACCGAACACCACATGTTCTCACTAACAAGTGGGAGCTAATAGGTGGGTACACATGGAGTCAAAGTGATATAAAAGACATGAGAAACCAAGAAGAGGGAAAGCAGGAGGGTGGGTGTGGGATAAAACCTTACCTATTTAGTACGGTGAACACTATTCAGGTGATGGACACACCAAAAGCATTATATAAAATATCCATGTAATAAAAACACTTGTATCCCCTTACTTAATATTTTGAAATAAAAGAGAAATTTGAAACCCTATGAATAAATAAATAATTTAAAAACTGGGCAAAGGGCTTGAATAGGCATTTTTCAATAAAATATATACAAATGGCCAAGAGGCATATGGAAAGATGTTCAATATCGCTTATAATTTGGGAAATTCAAATCAAAACCACATTGAGAAACCACCTCACACCCATTAGGATGGCTCCTTTCAAAAAAACAGAAAATAATACATTTTATGGATGTGGATAAATAGGAACCCTGTTGAAATTTTGGTGAGAATGTAAAATAGTGCAGCCACTGAAGAAAACAATATGACAGTCCCTCAAAAATTAAACACTGAATTATAATACGATCCAGCAATTTCACTTCTGGGTATGTAACCAAAATAATTGAAAGCAGGGTCTCCAAGAGATGTTTGTACACGCATAGAACGTTAATCATAAGCCAACAGGTTGAAGCAACTCAGGTGGCCCTCAATGGGTGAGTAAATAAACAGAAGGCGGGATATACATGCAATGGGATATTAGCTCTAAAAAGGGAGGAAATTCTGACATATGCTACAACATGGATGAAACTTGAGGACATTATACTAAATGAAATGAGACAGTCACAAAAGGAAAAATACTGTATGACTGAGGTATATAAAGTAGTAAAAATTAAAGAAACAGAAAACAGAATGGTGGTTGCTAGGAGATGGGGAAAGGGGGAAATGGAGGTTGTTTTTTAAAGGGTACAGAGTTTCAGTTTTTCGAGATAAAAAGAGGTCTGGAGATTGGTTGCACAACAGTGTGAACATACTTAGCACTACTGGACTGTACACTTAGAAATGGTTAAGATGGAATTTTTTTTTTTTAAAGAGACGCAACCAAGAGCACTACCAGGCAATAAACTCCTAATAGTGAGAGTCTACAGAACCCTAAACGTTGAGGAGAAATAAGCTGAATAGAAGTATGTCTGACAGGAAGTAAGTTTCAGTTAGAAGGCGATTTCTGAAAAACTCACAAAAGTACTTGATAAGAAGAAGAGCCACCAACAGCGCACATCTGTGCTGCTTTCCTCTCCCGCCAGGACTCAGAAGCAGACTGATGAGTAGAGGGTTTGATGACACTAGAGAAGACAGAGGAGGCAAAGAGCATGCATATAACAGTTTGGAGTTTGATTCTGTTCTGGACTGAACATAATCGTTTCTGACATGAGACTGCTCTTGTGGCTGACAGGGCCCATGGAAGCCATGAGATCGACCCCAAACTATTCAGGTGTGGGAAAATCTAAGCCTCAGCATGAGTTTAATGGAGTGAGAGAATAAAGTTGATTTCGGGGTGTACATGCAGAGCTGCAGTGCTTTCAAAACACCAGATCCACCTGTTTCTCTGTCCTCTGCTTTCTGTGTACTCTGCCCATCTTCATGAATGTGACTGAGGGCTGTGGCTTAGTGGTTTGTCTTTGACCGTAACCATAGTGATGCCATTTCCTGTGTGTGTGTGTGGGGGGGAGAGGCAGAATCTTAAGAGATATTTATTTCATCCATGCCATTTACTTTTTTATTATAATAAATATAGTGTTTACTGGAACCTCATAATTGTGTTGGAGTTTTTCCCTGTTTATTTCATTAACTGTTTCATAAGGAAATATTTCCTCCGATTTCTCAGAACATACCACTTCTTTTAAACCTTTGAGTCCTGGCATCTGCCCGTAATTTTTCCTATTTTGCTCAGGTTTTTGTAGCAGCCATTTTTCGCTCTTAAGCTCCGTAGTGAAGGAATAATTATTTGAAATACATAATGTTTAGAGAGAAGGGGAGAGACCAAAGTCTGAAGGAGAAAATGGCCTCCTCAGCTAAGGTCTTTCCCATATTTATTACCAAGGATATGTGCAGAAGGTGAGGAAGTAGACAAGAATATGGGAACTCAAGCAAGCATAGCTCTTTGCAGATAAGGAGCAAGATATGTAGATACCAGCTAATAATTCTTAGAACAAAGACAGCTGTAGGACAAAGGCCTGGGACTTTGCTAACTTCTTTAACAGCATCCATACATGGTCAACTGTTGGCACGCAACAAACAAGCAGCTTCGGGTAGGCGTTTTCGCCTGTCCCTTCGTTCACTCTGCTCACGTTCTTCCCATGCATCCCTCCTTTCTTCTAGGCCCAGCCTGCACAGTTTTTACAGCATTGGATTTTTTTTTTTTTTGAGACAAAGTTTTGTTCTGTCACCCCAGGCTAGAATCATCACAGCTCAGTGCAATATCAAACTCCTGGGCTCAAGCGATCCTCCTGCCTCAGCCTCCTCAGTAGCTGGGACTACAGGCATGCACCACCACGCCTGGCTAATTTTTCCATTTTTAGTAGAGACGCGGTCTTGCTCTTGCTCAGGCTGGTCTTGAACTCTTGAGCTCAAGCAGTCCACCCCCCTCAGCTTCCCAGAGTGCTAGGATTACAGGCGTGAGCCACCGTCCCGGCCTCTAGCATTGGATTTTGAGATGAGTTATTTCAGAATGAATACTTAAATGTTTTAGACAAAAGTAGAAAATAAAAACTTATATTATGGATAACTACATTTTATAAGATTTGGAATGCAACGTGAGTGTGGTCATCAAAAGAGTGCAGCACAATGCTCTAGCAGAGCTGGCGACCCCCAGTGCATAATGATCTGAAGGAGCTGCGTTGGTTCCTTGGCACCATTCCCTTGGCTGGCCTCACCGCCAGGGACTGCTGCACAGGGATTGTGGGGTGTTTCTTCCCCACCAAATCTCCACTTGCCTTGAGAAATAAGGATGATCACTACTGGACCAAGCATTCTGGTGTATAAGTGCATATGCTTCAGATTTTTGGTTGCGGCATTCTGGATTTAGAACTTTGTGCTAAGTAGTTTCTGTTACTAGCAGACTTTCTTTGCAGAAGTCTTAGTAGCTATTCTCTTGCTTCATTCACTAAGCTTCCTGTGACTCACGCAGGCTGGGGCCTAGAGGAGCAGGCAGCTATTCTGTAAAAGAAACACAGTCAATATCCCGATGCTTTTCAGTCATCTGAGAAATATTAGTTGGGCATCTAAATAAATGCTGTGAAAAAACATGGGGTTGGGTAGTGGATACGTTGATAATGCGTGTGGAGGGGTGGGGAGAGTGTACATTAAGGTGGGTAGTGAGAATAAGTCTCCCTTTTCATTGAAATAATCTTTGCTGCCTATTCAAACGTGCCTTCATTTTTCTAGTCAACCCACTGTAATGGGCCTATGTACAGAGTGGCCATATTTAGCAAATTAAAATACAGGAATTCCAGTGAAATTTGAATTTCAGATCAACAACGAATATTGCAAAGATGACAAATACAAACAATGAATGAAGAAAACTTACATTAAAAAGAAATAATTTGCATCAGAAATTCAAATTTCACTGGATGTCTTCTACCTTATCTGACAACCCTACGTAGGTCATAAGAATTTTTTTTATCTTTTAAATTGTTCGGTATTTTCTCTACTTACACCTCTGATTACACCTCCCTGTGAAGCTTTAGGTAATGACACAACCTAGGCGCTGAGTACAGGAAAGAAATATGCAACAAAAGAAAGATATATGTGCATCAAAACACCACACTGTATACCTTGAATATATTTAACCTTTGTCAATTAAATATTTAAAAGGAAAGAAAGAATACAAATAGGTAGATAGATAGATTGCTGTCTCTTGACTTCAAGGGTAGAAGAGACCTAGAGAAAGGGTTGTGGAAAAAGACGTTAGATTCAGGAGCAGCACCTGAGGAATCTAATGCAAGCAGTTTATTTGGAAGGTGAAAGAAACACTGAAGAAAAGTGGAGAATTGAGATAAGGTACATTATCAAGCAAGTTACCACTAGAATAACCAGAACTTAATTTAGCAGGAGACTTTTCTGAAAGCCATTGTAAATACCACTTAGGATGTTTTCCTATTCCCCTTCTAGGACTACAGAGATTTTTCTGTTTCGTTTCCCCAGCTACAATGGGTCATCATCTGTCTCCTGAGAGGGAGAGTGTGTTGCTCTGTTTCCAGTGGCTTATGGCTTTTTAATTTTTTAATGGGGGAGACATTTTCAGGTGGTGCTTCGTGTCTCTGTTCATCTCCCTGATGCCTGTGACATAAGAAAAACTCTCTAGAAGTTCCTAACCTGCTCTCAATCTTTCAGCATCCGGTGAAGTCTGTAAAGTGCTTGCAAGTGTGACTTATCTGTGTCTGCAGCTTACAGGGGTTCTATGCGCTCCTGCAAACCCACACTCTGCCTTTAGCAAATTGTTAAACGAAATTTAGCTGAGTCTTTTATAGCAGCTTTTGTGGGTTAAGTCTTACTCCAGGTATGCAAGATTTCATGTCCTGTCTCTCCTTGGAACTGCCTATCTTTCCTTAGATTTCAGCTTAATTATTTGCCCTACAACCTCAGATCTCGGAAGACCTATGGAAAGATTTAAGAAAAGTGATGAATTTGCAGATTATCCAGCTTTACTCTGTTGTTGTAAAAGTAGAAGTGACATGCTCTTCAGCATTCGACATGCCCAGTGGAACTGGGTCTTCCCTGCCAGGGTCTGTCCACTACAGTGACCTCTTACGGGTTCAAGTTTCTGTTTATGAAGTGAAATAAATATCAGCTACACTTTGAAGTCAAGACTAGAATGAGAGGCAAGAATTAACTTGTTCAATACTGACTTGCTTCAGGTTTAGTTCCTTGTGTCGCCAAAGTAACTGGCTTCAGTAGAGTGTTTGAGGCAGTTAAAAAATATATATATATATATATATATATATTTACAGAGAAAGTGTAAATTTTATACAAAAAGCAAGAGGAAAAGTTCCAATGCTGGCCATAGAACTGTAGCTGTATCAGATGAAACCTCCTACAAAAAGATAATTATAAAATATGTAAAACAATTGAGAAAACAATACTTGAGGAGCTTCAGTTGATCAAGGTTTACTGCTTATATTCTACCTGCATGCTAGAAAAAAAGAAACAAAACTTTTTTGTAGGAAAAAAGATACTATTCAGAATCTGTTTTTCCAGTCTTTCACTTTCAGTCTTTGTGTGTCTTTAAAGGTGAAGTGAGTTTCTCGCAGGTAGTATATAGTATCTTGTTCCTTTATTAATTCAGTCACCCTATGCCTTTTAATTGGAGAACTGAGACCATTTACATTGTTATTATTCATGATCAAGGACTTATTACTGCCAATTTGTTGCTTTTTATCTGGTTGTTGAGACTACTCTCTTCCTTTCTTACTATATTCCTTTGTGGTTAAGTGATTTTCTTTGGTAGCATGTTTTATTTATTGCTTTTTATTTCTAGTGAATGTATTATAGATTTTTGCATGTGGTTATCATGCAGCTTATAAAATATAACAAGTTATTTTAAAGAGATGACAACTTATTTTAGATCACAAAGAAAAGAAACAAAAAATTAAAAAATTAGTTTTTATTTCCATCTCCCCTACATTTTGACTTTCAGTTGTCTCAATTTAACTTTTTTTTTTTTTTTTTTTTTGAGACAAAGTCTCACTCTGTTGCCCAGGCTAGAGTGCTGTGATGTCAGCCTAGCTCACAGCAACCTCAAATTCCTGGGCTCAAGCGATCCTCCTGCCTCAGCTTCTCAAGTAGTTGAGACTATAGGCACACACCACCATGCCTGGCTAATTTTTTCTACTTTTAGTAGAGATGAGGTCTCACACTTGCTCAGGCTGGTCTAGAACTCCTGACCTCAAGCAGTCCTCCCGCCTTGGCCTCCCAGAGTGCTAGGATTGCAGGCGTGAGCCACTGCACCCGGCCTTGTTTTAAATATGTTTATACTACCTCTCGACTGGTTGCTTAAGCTATTATTGTTTTTCACAAATTTGTCTTTTGGGGTACATGCTAGAGTTTTGAATGGTTGGCCTTCACAATTACAATATTTGAGTATTCTGGGTTTGTCTTTTGTCTGTGTGCTTGATTTTTACCAGTGGGTATAGTAATACCTTTAATTTTTTTTGGTACATTATTATCATTATTATTCCTTTTTTTTTTTTAAGATTGAAGAATTCCCATTAGCATTTCTTATAATATGAGTCTGGTGGTAGTAAATTCTCTCAGCTTTTTTTTTTGTCTTGGAAAGAGAACTAATACCAATTTTACTCAAACTCTTCAAACAAATGGAAAAGGAAAGAATATTTCCAAAGTCATTCTATGAAGCCAAAAGAAAATGTAGTATATATACATAATGGAATATTTTTCATGCATAAAAAAGAATTAAATCCTGTCATTTGCAGCAACATGTTTGGAACTGCAGGTCATTATGTTAAGTGAAATAAGCCAAGCACATAAAGATAAATAGCACACGTTCTCACTCCTATGTGACAGCTAAAAAAGTGGTTCTCATGAAGACAGAGAGTAGATTGGTGGTTGCCAAAGGTGGGAAGTATAGGAGGAAGGGGGGTGGGGTGAAGAGAAGCTGATTAATGGATGCAAATAATCAATTGTACATGTCAATAGCTAGAAGAGAATAATTTGAATGTTTCTAAGATAAAGAAAAGACAAATGTTTAAGATGATAGATAGCCTAAGTACACTGATTTGATCTTCATAAATTATATGAATATACTAAGTTATCACATCTACCCCCAAAATAAAAAGAATCTGAACTGTTTTTCATACACAATGCCTGACATTTAACAAAATATTATGAGGCATTCTTTAAAAAGGACTACATAGGAGAACATCAATTGACAAGCAAAATAAGAAAAATTAACTTACATATGCTTCAGATGCTTCAGATATTGATGATATCAGACAGTGAATTTAAAATAAAAATGAATAGTGTGTTCAAGTAAATAGAGAAAAGTATAATACATTTCAATAATATAAAAATAATTCACAAATAAATGAAAATTCTAGAACTGAAATAATAATTGAAATTAAGAATAATTTAATTAAGGACTAAGAGAGGGCAAGATGGAATTCAAGAGACAAAAGTGTTTAAGAAGGAGTAGCTATGGGCATCATATGGTTCTAAGAAGTTGAGTAAGTTAAGGTGTAAGAAATATTCAATGGACATGAAAAGATGATCTCTTTTGAATTTGGTGAGACCTATATTGTAAAATAAAAGAGAAGAATTCAGATTGGACTAGTTCAATGAGATCTAGTAATTCTCTAATCATGGGCTTACAAAGCAAGTCATTAGTCTTGATGGCATTCCTTACAGTATGCCCTAGTTTGTTAGAGCAAAAGAATGACCTGAATACTTTTTAAAAGACTTAATTGTGGTATAATCTGGAACATAGTGCTTCAGAAGATTGGAGTGCTCTCTTATAACATGTTGTATAGGCTTTAAAACACCTGTCAAAATAGTGTCAGTTATTGACATTGTCTGGAAATTGACATATGAAAGTAGGAGTAGCTGTTTTATGTATATGTGAGAATCCACATAATAAATTTGTGCTTCTTGCTTGCTAAACTAAGTTTTGGCGTGTTTAGAGGTCCCAGTGCTTTGGTTGTAATGTTTCCAACCAAAGATCATAGTCATGTTTCTATTCAATTTGAAATCGATGCAGGTCGCTCCTGGCAATTGTATGCTACTCGTGCCCCTAAAACAACCAGTAATATTGTTCAACATGAAGGATTCCAACACTAAGTGCATCTTGGGTTGTAGCTACACAATAAGGCAAGCAGACTTATACATGGAACCCAAGGATTAACTGAGATACCACTTTCTGCTCTCTTTATCAAGAGAATAGGCAATAGAAAGCTATGGTAGCTCCATGTAAACAGGACTACTGAAAACTCAGGTCCTATGAGAATGGACATGTGGGTCAAATGATAGTAAAGAAAGTGCTTGCCTTTTCATCTGGAACACCAAGAGTGAATGCTGAGGGTAAAAGAGATTAGCAACGTTGGATATTCTGTTTGTTCTTCCAGATCTACGCTCTATCATTCTAATCCCCTTGCAGTGTCTTAGAATGCAGACATCCATGTACAGTATCCTTGGACACTACTGTCCTGAAGTTGTAGGTACACTTGTGCTAATAGGAAGAATAAGCAGAGAGCCAATGTTGGGAGAATCCTTCCCTACAGAACTAGGATGTGGCTACACCGTTGTTTTCCCAAAGAATATATCTCCAGGGAGGGAGCCTTTTCCAGCAATAACTTTCGCTGCCTCAGTTAATTGCCACCAGCCTTTCCCTCTCAGGCCTGAAGGTAGTAATAATGACTCAGTAGTCAGCCCTTGGAGAATTCACTATTTCCCACTGGTTTCCTTTGATCTTATCCACATCTTGAAAATTGTCTCAAATTTCTCTTTTAAAGTATATCCTGTTTTTCATTTTGGACGCCAACAGTGAGTTTCTTTTTGTACCTGAGTATATCATTGTCACTGTGGTCTCTTAACTCTTAAATTATGACTGTGAAGGTACGTGTCTTAGAATTTTTGTCACCATTTTGTCACCACTTCACTTCTATTTCTTTCCCTTCTTTCCATTGTACCAATCCACAAAAATATAAGTAATTTATCATTTATGTCTAATATTGGAAGACATTTGTAGTTGTGTCTGAAGATCATCTTTTAATATTTGACTAGAATCAAGACTGATCTAGGCTGTGAAAGACACTACCAGTAAATAATCCCAGATCTCAGATTATTCATGTGGAAATAATCATTTTAGCTAGCATTAAACCAAATACTTTGTATGGAGTTTTAGTTATTCAAATATTTTCGTCAAGTAAGAACACATTGTAAATGAGACTTTTTAATTTTTCATTTGCTGCCCCTGCCAATTCGTTGCATACTCTGCTTTCCATAGAGATAACAACTTTCTATGTGAAACAATGGAACGGTATAACATAGAATGGGCTGTGTCCATGTGGTGGCCGGCTCCCACTCTCCCTCAACAGAGAGATACTTTAATTCATTCATACTTTATTCTTTCCATGTATATTTAGTTAGGTCCTATGTTGGAAACTGGGGCACTAACCTAGATTATTTATATTTCTGTTACCTTTTATACATTGTTAAATGCTTATGTTTTTCTCTTAGAATATGGAGATTGACCACATAGAGAGAGAGAGAAGGAAGAAAGGAAAGAAGAAAGGAAGGTAAGAAAGAACCATATATATAAAAGTACTATAAGACACAAAATAAAAAGTAAAAGCTTCTATCATCTTGTTTTGTTATCCCGTCAAAAATAAAATTTTAAATTATTAAAAACTAATTCCTTCCAATAAAGGAAAATAATTAGCTTGTTAATGTTTGATGCCAATTTTCTTATTAATAAACATCTTTTTTATTGATTTATATAACCTCTTTGTAAATTTATAAAATTAGCCCTTTATGATATATTTAACATATATTTATATATTGTCAATTTTTTCAGTATTTTTATTTTATTTTGCCACATAAACAAATTTAATATTTGTATCGTCAGTTGTGCCAATCTTTTTAATGGATTCTTTTTCTTTCTTGTTTAGAAAGGTTTTCTCTACTCAAAGATGATGATAAATAAATCTACAGATGTGTGTTTTCTTCTAAAATGTCAATGTTTTTATTCTTTATATACAAATATTTGATCTGCCTAGGAGGGGTGAAGGGTTAGTCTTTTTCACCAGAAGAAGGATAGTACGTGAATATGTATTTGAACAAGCAGCCAGGATTCTCTGGTGGAGTCTCAACTCCACCACTTACAAACTATGTGATTTTTGAATAAAAACTTAACCAATTTGCAGCTTGCTTCCCCATCTGTAAAGTAAGGGTGATAAATAAAAGGACCTGGCTTAAAGGGTTGTAAAGATGAAGCCAGCATTAGTACTTAGGATGAAATAGTAATTATATGTTTTGAATACATTTTCCTTTAAATTTTGCTGCTAACATTTTCATGGCTCTATTTTCATATGAGCTTCAATAGCCTTTTTTAAGTATCAAGAAAAAACTCTTTTAGTGTTTTAATTGAATTGACATCATTGAATTTTTGATAAATTTGTAATTGATCTTATTTTTATAATATTGATACAATATTGCATTTTTAACAATATTGATACTTTTAATCCAAAGCATGTTTTCCTATTTTAGTTTTTCCTTAATAGTTTTAAAGTTTTTCATTTTGTTTGTACACATTTCTAGTTAATTTGTATCTGTGAATTTTTTATTTCTGTTATTTATTTCACCTATTTTTAGTAGCTCTTACAAAAGGTTTTTATTTTTAGTATGACTCCTAACATAATAAAGCAATTAATTTTTTATTAATTAAAAAAATCTTTATACATTCTCTTTTATGGTAAAAAACAATAATGCCTATCCATTTTCTATTATTTACATATGGCAATACCAATAAGAATTTTAAAGTAAAATTTACTAATGAAAATTAGGGGAAAACTTAAAAACAGTCTTTCCTCACCCCTCAGCTCCACTTGCATAGTGGATCAAGAAATGAGATCAAGACTACTAAGAATTTTGAATCACAATGATAAGACCCAAATCTGGATGACCTTGGAGACTCATTCCCTTCCCCTTTTGGTAGCTCAGCTAAGAACTGGCTCAAATGGGTGGAGTGAGTCTCTAAAGATTCATCAAGGCTGATCTTAGTTCTCCTGGCTGTTCCCAGAACCCTCAATATACAGACCTTGGCCATCAGTATACATATTCCTGGGCATTGTTCCGGAGCCCTAGATTCCTTAATGTATATCTTGTTACTTGGAGAAACTAGGTGTCCCCTAGCTCCTTTTAGGCAAACCTATACCCATGTAACAGCATGAAGGGATGGTGCTCACTCTCTCACTCTCTTTGGAAGTGCTCGCTCCTGGCTAAGGCAACCCTTCTCTCTATATCTTCACCATGATACGTACAGAACATCTAAGCCAAGCTGCTGCTGCGAATTAGTGTGTTCGAGAACTGCTTCCTCTCTGTGATTTCTCTGCCTGAAAGTTTTTCTCCAATAAATTCTATGCTATATCTGCACCATGTGATGCTACTTATTTGTACACCCTTGCATGACACTATTATTGTCCAAATACAATTTCAAAAATTACTTTCTGTAGGCATATAGAAATGAGGAAAAGGAAGAAATATGAGGAAGAAAGCTGTTTCCTTTTACAACAGTTCTTGTCTGAGACCACAGATGGGTTGCAGCTGGTTTGCAGACTTATGGGTGATGGGTAGGGTAGGTTTATAAACAGAAGCTTAAGCTTGTAAATTTAAGTTTCGTTTATAAACAGAAGTTTAAAATCATAGATCCTATTTAACATTCAACTCTGTTTTCTCGCCCTTACCTTTTTGTTTTTTTTCACACTTGGTCACGCTTTCTTTGCATATACATCAATGTCTGAAGAAGTTACTTACGCAGATCTGAAATTCCAGGACTCCAGTAAGACAGAAAATATCCAGAAACTTGACAAATTTGGGAACAAAGGTAAGATTTTGAGCTATGGATGTGTTATAAGGTGGTGTCAGTGGTACATCCCTGCAGCTTAGGTATTAGTGAGTGATATTGGTATCATCTGATTTGAATTTTTAATTAATTTCCATATTTAACCAAAGGCATCCAAACAAAATGATTATAAAGGGTTTTGTAAAAACATTTTTTAGTGCTTTGAACACTCTCAATCTTTTACAAATTTTCTATTTTTTTGATATTATACTCAAAATAACTGGGACAGGCGGGAGAGGAGGGTAATAAAAAAGATAACTGGGACAGGACTTTTCAAATGACTGGGTTTTGTAAAGTTTTGTTTGTTTTTTTTTTTTTACTCCTATGAGATGAAGCCATGGAATAAGGAACATATATTGTCCAGGAAAGTCATAATTTTGTGTGTTTTTCTTTTTTATAAGAAAAAGCTTTGTGTGTGTGTAAAAGAGAGAAACAGACAGTCAGAGGGACTTTTCAAAGATTTCATTTGACTATCTACCAAATTAGACACATATTACCCTAAAATTTCTCCTATATCTCTTAGGGATCTTTTCCAAACTTTCTAAAAAATAAAAGATATTAAGTTAAATGAAATAAATCATTAAGAAATAAAAAGGAAAAGAAGTAAAGAAATATTGGAAGGCATAATATTCAAAATCAGACTGTACCTAGAAGCTTTGTATTTTTCAGCTCAAATTTAAATCATGATACAAATCTGGACCATCTGTGTTGACTTTCATTTCTTACTTCAACAAGAGTCTAATCTTCATCATATTTATAATCCCATATTTCTTTTATTATATATAGTTCGTATCTTCTGGTTCCTAGCCTTTTGGAGTGTAATCTAGCCTAGTGTGTCTATTCTTGAAATCAGTCTGTTTAAGTTAAAAATAAACAGTGGGTAGGAAGAACACAGAAGGGTGATAGAAACAGTGAAATTAAAAGAGGGTAACTGAAGAATTGTCATGTATTATTTAAAATCCCCCCAAACACACACACACAGAATGTAATATCTTTACAATTCTGGCTTTGCTATCAACAGAAATTTCATTGTTAGATCTTGGATCTATTTATCATTAGCACAGTAAATCTTAATAAAGGATAGTAGATCAGGTTAATTCTGTGGACTTTTCCATTTTCTGAAAGAAGAAGCGTCTAAGGATTTTACAATATTTTCTGCCTTCATTTTCTAGTTTTTTGTTCTCCTTTTATATTGTGAAAGAGGAGGGCATATCATGAAACTAATATTACCAAAAATTCGTACCCGATCACACCACTTCCCACCTCCTTTCCTACCAATCCACTTTATATTAAATTCCCAACACAGAAATTCCGTGACTCCATGGAAATCTTGAATCCATGTCTTGTTCACTTTCTTAATCTTCCTTATCCAGCCTGGAGTCTATATTACATAATATAAATTTGTATTATGTAATAGCTTTTCTTACCTCCCTTCAATGTGTTATTTTTTCCTTAAAGAACTCCTGTTCTGGTTAAACCCAAATATTCACCCACTGTGTGCCCTGCAGTTGAATATTGCTGATGAAAAATACACAAATTTTCAAGCCCTGTTTACTCTCATCTTTCCCCCTACTTCATTCTATACTTTTTCTTTCTACTACCAAAATTTCTATTCTGATAATCTCTTCCTTCCTTCCAGATACGATTTGTGAAGTACTTACTCTTACCAAAGAACAGCTCCTCATTTTATTCTGAATTTCAGTCCATGTGTCCTTCTCAAAGACACAGTTCTGTATTTTTTTCCTTCTCTCCTGCTTCATTAGTCTCTCTTTCTTCTCTAATTATCCCTTTTTAGTGCTCCAGCATGCTTTACTACTCCTGTTCCAACAAAACACAGTCCATGCTCAACCCCTTAAACCTCTCCATGTTTATTTCATTTCTTTGCTTCCTTTCACAGTTCAACTTTTGAAAGCATTGCCTTTTGTCACTGACTCCCAGTTCACTTCGTAGCTCCTTCTCAGCCAACTCCATTAGGCTTTGGCCCCCATGGTTTCATGGAGACTGTGCTTCTCTGGGTCACTGAGGGCCTCCCTGTGTCATCCCAATGTTCTTTCATTACTTCACTTGCCTGCAGCATTCACAAAGTTGAACTATCCTTCTTTACACACTTTCTTTGCACATCTTCCTAGACACATCCTCATGGTCTCTGCTATCACAATGGCTGCTCCTTCTCCGTCGTCTATTTTGACTCTTCTTAATTCAAACTCTAGATGATGGACTACTCCAGGCCTCTGTTCTGGGTTCCCTTTTCTTGTGTCACTCAATACGCTCTTCAAAGTTTCCTCCTTCAGTCATTTGGCTTCAAATAGAATTACTCCCACATACGTCCTTAGGACCTTTCCCTGTATCTCAGGACTAGAAAATACAAGTGCCTGTTTCACATTTCCACGTGGAGTTCTAATTTCTTCTTAAATTTAAAATGGCAAAAATAAAAATATTTATTTTTCTTCTAAAATGATCTCTCTCTCTCCAGTCGTCCTCATCTCATTAAATACACATATAAGCACATATGTAAGTACAATTACCAAGTGTTTGCTATGTGCCAGCACTATTTTAATTGCATTACGAAAATATCATTTAATCTCTGATACTTTGCAATCTTGATCTTCCTTTCTTCTTTCTTTCCTTCCTTCCTTTCTTATTTTCTTTTCTTTCTTTCTTTTTCTTTCTATCTTTCTTTCTTTCTATCTTCTTTCCTTCTTTCCTTTCTTTTTTTTTCTTTTTTTCTTTCTTTCTTTCTTCTTTCTTTTTCTTCCTTTCTGTCTCTCTCTCTCTTTCTTTCTCTTTCCAATGCAGAAACTGAGACACTAATGGGTTAAATATCTTGCCCAGCATCCCACAAGTGATAAGCAGTAGAACCAGGATTCAAAGCTAAGTATTCTATCCCTAAAGACTGTATTGTGATTTTTGTCACTATGAGATACCACCTGTAAATGTGTTTATCCTATTTACCAACTTTTTGAAGTCAAAAATTTTGTAAATTTATGCTATAGATTCTAACTTCAAAATTCACACTTTATATGGATCATTAAATTCCCTAACACTAGTAAATCAAGCTACTATTCTCTTTCACGTGGTAGATTGCAATAGGTTTCTTACTCTTCCCCCTGTTTCAATACTACAACTCCACAATTCATCCTCAATACGCAGTCACAGTGATCTTTGTAAGAAGCCAATTTGGTTATATTTCCCTCCTTATTAAATCTTTCCAGCAGGGTCCCAAAAAATCCAGCTCCTTTACTCTGGCAAAACAGGCTATAAATAACCTATCTCTTGCCTTTTTAAAAAACTTCTACCATTTCTCACATTGGCCACAATTCTTTTGCCACAGAAAAATGAAATTTATTCTGTTTTTCAAATAGAAACCTTTTCTTTGAACTAGATGTTCTTGCTGCCTGTAATGTTCTTCCCTCTGATTTTGCATAGTGGCTCCTGTTTTTCATAAGATCTGAACTATTTACTCTCTAATATAACTCACCTTCAAATCTCTGCACACCATAGCCCAATTTGAGATCAATTTATCTATCTACCATTTACTTACCTGTCATCTATCATTTATATATATATATGTATATGTATATACGTGTGTGTGTGTCTATTCATCCATTTCCTCTCACAATTATCATTTATCTCCACGAGAGCAGAGACTTGTGTGTCTTGCTCACTTCTGAATTGTTAGTACCTAGAATAGTGTCTGGTTTATATAGAAGGTACTCAATAGGTAACTTTTGAATAACTAAATCCTTACATAAATGAGAAAACAATTTTAAGAAAGATACACTTAAATTTGTAATCTAACCTTAGATAAAATCTTGACCACATAGTTCTTTCACTAGTAACTATTTTCAAAAGTCTGAAGAAGTTAAGTTTCATGTTTTATTAACAATTCTTTCTGGATTTCACAATATTATTGCACCATCAACTGTGAAATGTAAGAAATAGCTCAAAATTATGCATATAGTAAGATTATCATGTTATCACAGAATTGTATTTTCTCTAAATATCTAGTCTTTACATATACACATTATGATCATTTAAATCATAGAGATTTAAGAATAATTAATTCATGATATAAAGTTCATTTTCCTGTTTTTCTAATAGGAAAATGATCTGTTCTGGGCATCACTGTTCAGTAGAAAAGAAAGTGATCAATAAAAGTTTCTTACTAAAAAACATGAAAAATACTGAAAAGTTCTAATGAAGAAATGCTGTCAATCTGGACTAAGATCAAAGGCTGCTGGAAGGACACTCAGAGATATTATTAATACAAGAGACAGCCTATCGTGTATGTTCTGCAGCCAAACTCTCAGGATTATCTGGGGAACACATAAACAACTGAAATTGTTTTCTCTGACATTTGACAATTTTCTACTCAAAGACTGCTCAGATTTACTTCTCTGTTTGCTGCCAGTTACTCACTTTCCCTAAATTTGTACAAAAAAAAATACACTATATTTAGTTTGGTTCATTTTCCCCACCCTCAATATAAAGCCTGTTTTTGCCTCTCTGTTTCTTGAATCAGTCTACCAGTTAACAGGTTCTTCTGTGAGAATCAGTTTCCTTGCAAAACAATTAACCAAATATTTTTGACATATACTTCAAAAAGATTTAAGATGTCCTTTAGTTTCTAGGAAATGGCATTCCTTTATAATTGACATGTTAGGAAAGAAATCGCCGGAGCCAGCCGGCGACGTGTGGCACCTGGAGTTTGGGGGTGAGGATGAGAA
>VBSM01003220.1:351841-417006 GCA_008086735.1 Cheirogaleus medius | reverse complement strand
AAGGTGTTTATCAAGTGGCCTCCAGACCCCAGGGCTGTGGGACTGGGCAACATTAGCTTCCGTGCAGAAGATCAAACTCTTTGTTATGCCTTTAAGCAGCAACCCTATTAGTTAGGTAAACCTAAGTCGGAATGTATGACTCTTATGCCGCTCTGGGTTGGGCACGTATTCCAGTAACTCTGCAGCCTGGAGTAAATAGTGCCCAGGCCTAAAGGGCACAATGGCCAAGGAGAGTTATGTGCAGGTGGCTGCTTCAGTGACCTTTCCATGACCGCAGCTGCACTGTCTCCAGCACCCTCTTATTAAGTGGAAGGGTAAGAATGTCAGAGCTACGAGCTAGGGCCAGTGCTACGTCACAAGGACCCCAGTGTTCTGGGCAGCAGCCGTACCCCGACTCTCCCATGTCTGGGACAGCTTCCGACAAGAAATAAAGGCAAATGAATGAATGAATGGATAGATGGATAGATAAATAAGTCAAATGAAGGTGTATACCATTTGTTCCTCTTTGTTAATTTTGCTTTAATTTTTCTCTCTACAGCACTTTCTCCTCCTTCCCATGTATGGCGTCACACAGCCTTGTCCCTGACTCTCCTATGCCTTCTGCTGCTTGTTGGATTGGGCGTATTAGGAACCAAGTGTATGTACTAACTTTGTTTTGATTGAAAGGGAAAATGCCTAGAATTTCAAGAACTTTACAACCAAAGTTTATCCTTCAAATTGAAGCATTGCATTAATGATAAGTGACATGCTCACAAAGGGGACTTACTTTGTGAGACCTAGTCTCTTTCCCGCACTCCTGTAGAGTAACTGCTTCCCTACCCCTTTAGCCTTTTTAATACAACTTCTGAAAAAGATAAAGGGTGGTGGCTCTATTGAGGGTTTAAAATTCTTTGTCATTTCTTTCTGGTTTTTTTTTTTTTTGATTTGTAGTTTACAGAACTTTGAAGATAGAAATGGAAAAATTGGATAAACTACAAAATATCAATGAAGAACTTCAGAGAAATGTTTCTCTACAATTGATGAATAACATAAGTAGCTCCAACAAGATCAGGAACTTCTCCATCACACTGCAAAAAATAGCCACTAAATTATGTTATGAGCTATATAGAAGAAAACCAGGTATCCATGTATTGCTCTTGGAGTTATTTACTAGACAATGAACTAAACTATAGAGGCCCTTAAGAATCATTTCATTATTAGCTAGCAGCCTTTCCCTGGGAAGCATTTATTTGAGGGAAGGAATTAATTGTGGTTGACAGAGAACTCATTGCTATTTCCATGTAGTTAGAAGAAAAACCAAAACAAAAGTAATAATAATTACAGGCCCCAAAATTATCATGGAACGACAATTACATGATAAAACACAATACAGTTTCTCTGTCAATAACTAATGTTGTTCTGGGCACTGATGTCAATAGAAGATAGAGAGGAAATGACACCTCTTTATAGGTGACCTCATTCCTAAATTTCAGGCAATAATTGATGACAAAGAGTCCATAGAAGATAAATAAACTGTGGTGTTATTTTTGGGATTTGGGGGAGGTGGTCTTATAATATCTCTATAAATTTCTGTACTTACTGTAGTTAAAATATGTTTCTTGTGATCCTGAGAAGCTTCTCAAATATTCAATAAGTCAGAGAGCTAGAGGTTGGAGAAGGAAGGATTGGTATAGGTGTGTGGGGTTGATTGTTTCTGTGCAGAATGTTTCCCATGATTCATTTTTATCGCCATTAAAGCATACAAAAACTGACAAGGGGAGATTGACACAGAAAGATACACTTGAATCCAAGTACTTAATTTAAAATTTTTTGTTCAAGATTTGTTTCTGACACATTATAGTGATATACAGGCATCTACAATACAGGATTCATTTTCTTCCCATTTGATGTATAAGAGAAGAAACAGTAAATTTGGTCAATGTCACATGGAGTAGAAGAAATAATAAAAATGGTGAAAACTATCAACACAAACCAAATAAAACTATGTTCTTCTTCCAGAGCACAAATGTAAACCTTGTCCAAAGAGATGGATGTGGCATGAAGACAGCTGTTATTTGCTATATAATAATACTCAAACATGGCAAAAGAGTGAAAAGGAATGTGCTACTCAGAATGCCAGACTGTTGAAGATTAACAGCAAGAGTGCATTGGTAAAACCACGTCTCCCTGCCTTTGAGGAGGAAGAATACTTTTCCCATCATAGGATGGAGAGGGGTAGGGCATGTTGGGAAAACCTGGATCCACCCAATCGTGATTCTGACTGATTTTAGTTGGAGTACGTGTGAGGTGACTGAGACTTTGTACATTTATGTCAGGATATTATAGCCGAGGCAAATCATATGAAACCTTAGCTTAGGACCTTATCATCAAAAGATTCATAGAAGCTGATGGGTAGATTGGTAGATATGGGGCACCCAGAATCTACAAGCCTATGAACATTTACAAATTGAAACTCTGAAATAAAATCTCAGAACATGATTTCCATACAATTATGTAAAAACAAAGGATCTAGAGATGATTTTTGAGATTTAGAGATTATTTAATCCCATAAAAACCACAAAAAATAAAACCATTTGTATGGTTTGTATTGGTTTCTAACATTTTGTATTAAGATTTTTTCATTTACTAAGAGAAGAAGCCAAGTTATACTAGGATCACATAAAATATGTATAAACAAGTAGAATTGAGATGAGCTCATAGCTTTATTTATTTTATTTTTTTCCCATGTCTAAATGATATCTCCATATTACATTTATTAGTTAACATTTCTGATCTCTCAGAAAGTAATTGTATATTTTTAAGGAAAATTACATTTTCCTAAAAGTCTCGACTTCCCCACTATAAGAAACTTTGTTATCCTTTATAGAACAGGGGGAAATCAATCCATAATCTCTTTTCTGATCAGACTACTTTCAAATAACCCATTCACAGTTACTTACTCAAAAATTTTTTTTTTCAAGACTGAAATAAAAATTAAAATACCTGTGACTTTGGCTACAAAATTCTGAGCTAGTTCTAAATCCTATTCTACAACCTCTCTCATCTGAGTTTGTTGCATTTTTCCTTACTCTTTTTGTTTCTATTAACTTTTCTTTACAGCTATTAACCATCTCCTTTACCCTTGGACTGAGTATTTACTGCTAAAATTTTTGAATCATGAAATTTATGGACTTTTCATTGACCTACAATTAAAGTTATACATGGATAGGTCCTTTCTTCTCTGAAGACAGGAAGTAATATTGTAAAAAATGTTGAAATCATATAGTAAGGAGTATCTTCTTTCAATTTATTTTAATGACATTGAAAAGTAGTAGTGCAATGTCAAATGTTACCTTAAAACAGTATTTTGTAAGAAATTACATTATAAGCAATGTACAAAAATAGGAAACAGTTTTTTAAACAGACAATCTCTATTTCCTGTAGGGCTTTCTAAAATCCCGGGATTTAAATAACTATTGGCTGGGATTATCTCCCAGGAAAGATTACATCTACTACTCTACCTTGGATCAGATTTTCAACTCCCCTGCCTGGTAAGTATCCATTATTGTTAAAATTTTAGAGTTAAGTTTGAGTAGAGATATTTTGCTCAGGAACATTGTACATTCCAATTAAAATCAGTTTAAGTTGAAATTGCATTTTTAAAGAAGCCTTTTCTATTGGGTTTCTTTGACCTATTTCAAAATGCAGAAAGTTGCCACAAATGTTTTGTTATTATTTTGACAAGTCACTAACCAACTTATAGTAACCAAATTATGGAGAATTTTTGCAAATAATGCTTTTTTTCTAAGAAAATTATGGAAGCTCATAAAAGTCACTGAACTCTAACAAATACTTAATATTGTGCTAATTTCTGTGATTCAAAGATGAATGAAAGATTGATTTTTTAAAGTTACTTAATCATCAATTATATGTACAGACTGTTAGAATAATTCTGGAGATAAAAAGAACATAGTGTGATAAATGCTTCAGTAAGAATGCACAGAATAACCAAAAATAAATTTTAGCTTTTGAACTTTTGTTATAACTGACATTAAAAATGGGCATTTTTGAACAAAAAATTTAGAGACTGGCTAGAGCATTTCAGGTCAAAGGTGATAAAATAAACTTTGGCATGGTATCTCACATACATTTTATATAGAAAACAATTTGTTGTGTAATATATTGAGGAATGTGGCTATAAACATCCTATTATAAATGATTTTATTTTCTCTGCCTGTAATGGAAAACATCAAGGTGTTATATAAAAACTGTGCCAAAATTTCATTTGTATTTTGTAATCCCTGAAATTTTAGAAACAAATAGTACCAGACTAAAGAAAGAAGCCAGAGCTCCAATCTGCTGGATACTGTTGGAAGCCCGCTATTTAAGACATATTTTTTAGTTGATGACTCTTTTGGCAGGAGGTTGCTCAGAGGCAGCTGTGTTGAGGTGCTACCACACTGAGTCTGGGCACTGAGATCCCTGCATACTCATCACACTGAACCACACCACAAACACAAGTGCTTGTTTTATTTGTTTGCTTTTTCCTTCACATAGAAATGGTAACTATAGGAGTGTGGGTCAGAAAGACAAGGTGGCCCTATCATTTGGTGGTTGGTGATGATACAGCATACAAATCGAGGGGAGAAGGATATATATTTTAAAGGTCTCATTTGCAGTAAAAGACTAGGGTAAATGTGATGTGTGCATTACAAGAGAGTATAGATGGACTCTTGTTTTGAAAAAAGTAGAATATACATGTGATTTTTGTAATTATTGCAAATGGGAAAGTAATCTATAATGGAATGGAAAACACTGTGAATATTTTAAATTATCATGTAATACAGAAAAATGTATGTAATACATTATGACACATGTATATATAAAAATAATTTCCTTTTGTTTTTTCTTCTCAATGTTATTTTGGGACTTGTTTCTGGAAGGGGGTTGGTAATAAATGACATAAATAAATAACTATATCACTACAAACAAGGAATCTTATTCTTAAAAACTTAATTGGTGAATTTATTTATTGACTGATGGTCATTATTTACTGACCTAAGTATTGATGCTACATTTATCCAAAAAAATATATTTTTAATTAATTTATTTTTAAAAGTTTTATTTATTTCAATAGATTCAGGAGGTACAAATGTGTTTTTGTTACATGGATGAATTGTGTAATGATGGAGTCTGGGCTTTTAAAGTACCCATCACCTGGATAGTGTACATTGTATCCAAAAGGCAATTTTTCATCCCTCACCCCCCTCCCACCCTCCCCCTTCTGAGTCTTCAATGTCCACTATACTGCTCTGTGTGACCATGTATAGCCATTGTTTAGCTCCCACTTATATGTGAGAACATATGATGTTTGTTTTTATGTGCCTCAGATACTTCACTTGGAATAATGGCCTCCAGTTCCATCCAAGTTGTTGCAAAAGACATTATTTTATTCTTTTTTATGGCTGAGTGGTATTCCATGGTATATATATATATATATATCACAATTTTCTTTATCCGCTCATCAGTTGATGGACATTTAGGTTGATTCCATGTCTTTGCAATTGTGAATTGTGCTGCAATAAACATAACGAATGCAAGTGTATTGTTGATATAATGACTTCTTTTTCTTTGGGTAGATACTTTTAATTTACAAATTTTTCTTTAGTACATAGTCCCTGATCACTAATCTAGTATATGCACTGGTAATTAGTGAGAACTTCAGAGTAAAAATCTCTGAAAACTGTCTAGAAGGAAATGTCATTTGGAAATGACGTTGAGGTTGTGTCATACATTAGGTTAATTCCCAATTTTGGTGGTTACAAAAACACTTTAGTAAGACAATGTCAAAGATTTACTACTGAGCCAGTTAGACTAGAGAATCTTATGGAATGGAATTCTGAAGCATATTAGGTGTGGAAGGGGTGGGGTGCTAAGCCTGGAAGTAAAAGATAGTAAATACTCCAGATGTGGGAAAGTAGGGAAAGCAGGGAGAAATAAACCAGCATTTGACATTGCATATTAATCAATAAAGACAACTAACTTGTACCTTCTTGATATTCTGAACATTAAATCAAATTTAGCTTACACCATACAGACCCAGGGACAATAATGTCTTGTTGGAAAAGTAAATTTTTTTTGTAAATATGTTTCAAACATCTGACTTGCCAAATGTAGTTCTTTATTTTCTCTTTCAGGGAAATAAGAAACACAACTGCCTTAAATAAGATGTATTGTGGATATTTAACAGGAATATATGTTTATTATGATTACTGTAATGAAAGAAAAAAAATGATATGTGAGAAGATGGCCAATCCAGTGAAGACTGAAAGTACACTAGACAGTGAAGTTTCAGATGAAAAAATGTAGTTAGTGCTATTATTTTGTTTCAGTTAATATCCTGCAAGTGCAGGCAAGTTTAGAAAGTATGTATCTCCTAAACCATACAAATAAAATGAAAATCCTGTGAAACTAAATTTTTGCCTTTCTCCTAACATTTGCATCTTGAAACTTTCTTCTTTCTCCTCATTTGCTGAGTATAAGGAACCTAAAGTCATACCTTATCAGTTAGATACATTATAGATGCTGTTCAGAATTAAAATAGGGTTTCCTGGTGAGAATACAGGAATCTGAAACTGATAATGTTTTACTTTTCCAAAAATAAACAAGGGCAATTCCAACCTTATAGAAAATCAGAGAAAATTAAATCCAAAAAATATAGAAAGAATAATTCATTTTGATAAAATATAAAAAATAAAACTTAAGTTATAAAGTTGTATAGTTAACAGTAAACATCATGCTTCTGGTAAAAGAATGTTTTTATTTTCAGTGCTGAAACAAGGTAAGAATGATCTTTATCAATCATTTTATTCAACAGCTCCTATTGTGTATTATAGGTCTTAGCAGTCCAATAAGGCAAGAAAAAGAAATACAAAATATAGAAAAAAGGAAAAGGGAGAAATAAAACATTTTTATTTGTAGATAATATAATTATGTACATAGGATCCAATATAAAATAGAAGGAAATGGGCTTCAAGACACCTGACTAGAGACACTGGCAGGCACTCGCTTCTTCCACAAAGAAGAACCAAAACAGCAAATACATAATCACACATTGAAGAGAGTATCTAAGAGGTAGCACTGGAATTCAGCAGGAAAGTGACAGGGAACCTCTGAAGCATGGAAGGATAAAAAAGAGAAGCAGTTGGCCCATCTGGGATTGGCTCAGAGTTGGCAGGGATTCCCCATTGTGGGAAAAAGGTAAGCAAAAAATCACCAGTGGCCCACATTCCCACTGTGGACTCCTGCAATCCTAGCCATGGGAGAGTCTCTCAGCTCCTATGGGCCCTGAGACTAGTATAAGGAGCTTCCTGGAGTCCATGAACATCACTGTTACAGAGAGGGAGTTCATGCAGAGTCCCACATATCCTCTTAGACCTAAGCAGCTGTAGTACAGTGCTTATTTTGATAACTCAGGCCCCACTAGCTTGCATCCTGCCTTATGGCCCAACAGCCCCTGCATCTCCACATCCCTAGAGCCCCAATTACATCCCCCTGTGTCCATTCAAAAGGCCGCAGCATTGTGATGCTGGCAGCATCCCCAGCATTCTAGCCCACACAGTGTCTTGCAACCTGGGGAACAGATAGTGCAGCACACCAGGGAGGCTGCCCCAAGACCAGGGGAGGCAAAGCACATGCTCCACAGATCCAGGGAGCTTCTGGCCTGGGGCCCTGCCAGCGACATCAATACTATTCCCCCTTCCTCTGGCAGCAGAGCCACTGTGCGCCTGCATGAGCTTTCAAAGGTGTTGGGGATAGCCATGACCAGGTGCCATCACAGAATCTGAGGACAGGTCCTGCTGATCTCCCAGTAGCACCTGTGTGTGCCATGTGTAGGCCTGAGGAGTTTCACCCCACATACTGCAACTGAGCTGGTGCCTGGGCATGCCTTCTGGGGGACTGGGGATTGGCCAGTCCTACCCAACCCTGCAGGCATCTACTCACACCATCTGGAGGCCTAAGATTAGGCTCAACCCACCTACTGCCACTGTCTCCTGTGTTACAGCATGTTGTACAGGGTCCTGAGGGTCAACCTACTCAGCCTGTTGTAGCCTGTGTCTGTGTGCACCAACAGGGGACTTAAGGACATATACACCCCACCTGGCACCACCCTCACCAGTGCCTATGTGTATCATCCAAGGGTCTAGGAATCAGTCCAACACCTTCACTGTTGCTGGTGCCCATGCAAACTATTGGGGGAGCCAAAGGATAAGTTTGCCCCATCTGCCACCACCAGCATCCACACACAACATGCAGGAGCCCGGGAATCATATTGCCTACCTTCACTGGCACCTATGCGTATTTTCCACGGGCCTGAGGATGGGCCTGACCAGCCTACTGCCACCACTGCTGGCACCTACACATGCCACTTGGAATCTCAATGGTTAGACCACCACCACTACTGCAATCACCAAGGTCACACAGGCCACCCAGGGCCCTGAGGACCCACCTACCCATTTAGCCCACAATTACCACTGCTGGTACCTGAGAAAGTCTCTTGGAGGCCCAAGGATCAACCCAGACAGACTTGCTACCACTGGTGCCTGCATAACATATATCTCATGGAAGCCCAAGGACCAGAATGCCTAGCCTACTCCTGCCACTTCTGGGGCCCAAGGGTTGGCCTACCTGGCATCCCTGTCCTAAGCAAAGCCTCACCACAGTCTCTAATAACAACCATAGCCAAAGCCACTGGTGAACTCACGGACACCACTGACACTGATTATAACTGAAAAAATCATATGAAACTATATTACTAAGTCCACCATAATCAAAGCCAAAGTGCCCCACCAAACCAACATTTATGAATACATCTATAGGAAAAAGCCTTTCTCCATGAAAGCCAATGCATAAAATTGGAAGAAATGACTGTTACACCAAATGTGCAGAGATCAACATAAGAACACAAGAAACATGAAAAGAAACACAATTTCTCCAGCAACAGATTTTGACACAAAAGAAATCAATGAAATGCCTAAAAAAAAATTCAAAATTATAATATTAGAAATTCAGTGAGATACAAGAAAACATAGAAATCAGGAAAAACATTCATGATCTGAATGATAAATTCAACAAAGAGACCGATACCATAAAAAAGAGCCAAACAGAAATCCTAGAAATGAATAATTCAATGAATGAAATAAAAAATAAATAAAGAGATTCAACAATAGACTAGATTGAAAAGAAAGAATTTCTGAACTTGAAGATAGGTCTATTGAAATAACCTAGTCAGGAAGGAGAAGGAGAAGAAGGAGAAGCAGGAGGAGGAGGAGGAGAAAGAAGGGAAAGGAAGAGAAGAGAAAGGAAGGGAAGAGAAGGGAAGGGAAGGAAAGAAAGTAACCAGTATTTGAATTTTGGGAGTTCCAGAAGTAGATGGGCAAAGATATAAAAACCTATTTAACAAAATAATAGCTGAAAATTTCCCAAGTCTTGCAAAAGATATATACAATCCAGATACAGAATGCTCAAAGATTCCCAAATAGATTTGACCCTAAAGGGTTTTCTCCAAAGCACATGATAGTTAAACTATAAAAAGTCAAAGACAAAGAGAGAATTTTTAAATGAGTAAAAGAAAGGCATCTAGTCACATAAAATTCATTGATAGAGTAAATACACAAATAAGAAAGAAAAAGGATACAAATGTTACCACAACAGAAAACCATGAAAAAGCAATGATAAATAATAAGAGAAAAGAATGGAACAAAAGATAATGAAAACAACCAGACAAAAATTTTAAAATGATATGAATAAGTTCTCACCTAGCAGTAATAATCTTGAATATAAACAGATTAAATTCCTTGAGTAAAAGATATAGACTGGCTGAATAGATTTAAAAAAACAATCCAACTATATACTGCCTACAAGAAACTAACTTCACTTGTTAAGATACAAAGACTGAAAGTGAAGGGATAGAAGAAGATAATCTATGCAAATAGAAATGCAAAACAAGCAAGACTAGCTATACTTAGATAAAACAGACTTCAAGTCAAAAACTATAAAAAGAGGCAAAGAGGTTACATGATGATTAAGGGATATATATATATATACACACACACACACACATGCACCCAATAGTGGAGCACCTAGATATATAAAGCAAAGATGATTAGATCTAAAGGTAGAGACAGGTTCCAATACAATAATAATTAGGGACTGTAATACTCCACTCTCAGCATTGGACAGATCTTCTAGAGAGAAAATCAACAAAGAAATATTAGATTTAAACTTAACTTTAGACCATATGGATCTAACAAACATAAAACATTTTACCCAATGGCTCCAGAATATACATTCTTCTCATCATCATATGGAATATTCTTCAAGAGAGACTATATGTTAGACCACAAGTCTCAACAAATTTATAAAAATCAAAATCATATCAAGTATCTTCTTAGACCACAATTGAATGAAACTAGAACTCAATTACAAGAGGAACTTTGCAAACAGTACAAATACATGGAAATTAAACAACATACTCTTGAATGACCACTGAGTCAATAAAGAAATTATCAAGGAAACCAAAACATTGCTTGAACAAACAGAAATCAAAGCACAACATACCAAAACCTATGGGACACAGCAAAAGCTGTGCTAAGAGAGAAAGTTATAGCAATAAATGCCTACATCAATGCAGTCAAAAGATGTCAAATAAACAAACAAACAAGGCACCTCAAAGAACTAGAAAAGGAAGAACAAACCAAACTGAAAATTAGTAGAAGGAAAAAATAATAAAAATTAGAGCAAAATGAATAAAATAGAGACTAGAAAAATAATACAAAATATTGACAAAATGAAAGTTCCATTTTTTGAAAAGATGAATAAAATCAATAAACTGCTACACAGACTAACAGAGAAAAGAACCAAATAAATACAATCAGAAACAAGAAAGAAGATGAAACACATGATAGCACAGAAATGCAAAGGATCATTAGAGAACATTATGGACAACTATATACTAACAAATTGGAAAATCTTGAGGGAATAGAAAAATTCCTGAACACATGCAAACTACCAATTGAACCAGAAAGAAATAGAAAACTTGAGTTTTCTATTAATGAGTAACAATAATGAGTAACAATTTGAATCAGTAATAAAAAGTCTCCAAAAAAGAAAAGCCCAGAGCTAAATGGCTTTACTGCTGAATTCTACCAAACTTATAAAAAAAAGAACTAACACCAATTCTTCTCAAACTATTCCAAAAAATTAGAGAAGAGTGTATTCTTCCTAACTAATTCTATAAGGCCAGAATTATCCTAATACCAAAACCAGAGAGAGATACAACAAGAAAAAAGAAAACTATAGCCCAATAGCCCTGATAAACATTGATGCAGAGATCCTCAAAATAATACTAGAAAACCAAATCCCAAACAAGTGGAATTTATCCTAAGGATATAAAGATGGTACAAAATACACAGGTCAATAAATGTGATACATCACATCAAGAGAACAAAAACTATATGATCATCTCAATAGACTCAAAAAAAAGCAACTGATAAAATTCCACATCATTTAATGATAAAAACTCTCAACAAATTAGGCATAGAAGAGCATACCTCAATGTAATATAAGTCATATATTACAAAACCTCAGCTACCATCATACTTAGGAAGAAAAGATGAAATCTTTCCTATAAGAACTGGAAGAACACAAGGATGCTCACTTTTACTGCTCTTATTCAATATAATGCTAGAATTCCTAGCCATAGTAAACAGTCAAGAGAAAGAAATAAAAGGCATCCAAATTGGAAAAGAGGAAGTTGAATTATGCCCCCTTGCAGATGACATGACCTTATATATAGAAAAACCTAAAGACTCCCCCAAAAAACTCATAGAACTGATTTTTAAAAGTGAGTACAGTTGAAGGATGCAAAATCAACATACAAAAATAAAGAGCATTTCTATACACCAAAAACAAACTAGCTGAAAAAGAAATCAAAAAAGCAATCCCATTTACAATAGCTACAAAAAATAGAATAGAAAACCTAAGAATAGTGTTACCTAAGAAGGTGAAAGATCTGTAGGAAAACTACAAAACACTTATGAAAGAAATTGAAAAGGACGCAAACAAATGGAAAAACATGCCGTGCTCATAGATTGGAACAATTAACATTGTTAAGATGACCATACTACTCAAAGTAATTTACAGATTCAATGACATTCTTCAGAGCAATATAAAAAGCAATCCTAAAATCTGTATATAATCGCAAAAGACCTTGAATAGCCAAAGCAGTCTTGAGCAAAAAGAACAAAACTAGAGACATCATACTACCTGACTACAGAATATATTATAAGGCTATATTAACTAAAACAGAATGGTGTTGGTATAAAAACAGACACAAAGACCATGCAACAGAATAGAGAACCCAGAAATAAAACCATGTATTAATAGCTAACTGATCTTTGATGATGGTACAAAAAACATACATTAGGGAAAGAGCATCCTCTTCAATAAATGATGCTGGGAAACTGGATATCTATATGCAGGTAAATGAAGCTAGAACCCTATCTCTCACCATATACAAATATAAAATCAAAATAGACTAAAGATTTAAACATAGGACCTGAAACTATAAAACTCCTAGAAGAAAACCTAAGGAAAATGCTACAGGACATTGGTCTGCACAAAGATTTTATGCTAAGTCTTCAAAATTACAGGCAACAAAGACAAAAATAGGCAAATGGGACTATATTTAACTAAAAAGCTACTGCACAGCAAAAGAATCAATCAACAGAGTGATTGCATCAAAATCTCTCAACAGCAGAATTGACCAAGCAGAAGAGGGAATTGCCCTGAACACACCCAATCTCATCTGATCTTGGAAGCTAAGCATGGTCGGGCCTGGTTAGTACTTGGATGGAAGACAGGCTATTTGAAAATACACAATCAGAAGACAAAAAAGAAAATAGAATAAATAAGAATGAAGCATGCCTACAAGATCTAGAAAATAGCCTCAAGAGAGCAAATCTAAGAGTTATTGGTCTTAAAGAGAAGGTCAAAAGAGAGACTGTAGTGGAAAGTTTATTCAAAGAAAAAATAAAGAGAACTTTCCAAACTTAAGAAAAGATAAATATTCAGGTACAAGAACGTCATATGACACTAAGCAGATTTAACCCAAACAAGGCTACATCAAAGCATTTAATATTCAATCTCCCAGAGGTCACAGATAAAGACAAGCTCTTAAGGGAAGCAAGAAGAAAGAAAGAAAGAAAAAAAACAATATTTAAAGGAGCTCAAATACATCTGGCAGCAGACTTCTCAGTGGAAACCTTACAAGCCAGGAGACAATGGCATAGCATATTCAAAGTGATAAAGGGAAAAAAACCTAACTCTAGAATATTACATATTGCGAAAATGTCCTTCAAACATGAATGAGAAATAAAGACTTTCCCAAACAAACAAAAGCGAAGGGATTTCATCAACATCAGATTTGTCCTAAAGAAATGCTAAAAGGACTTCTTTAATCTGAAAGAAAAGGACATTAATGAACAATAAGAAATCTTATGAAGCTATACAACTCACTGGTAACAGTAAGGACACAAATACAGAATATTCTATTGTATTTCAGTGTATGAAACATTTATATCTTGAGTAAGAAGACTAAAAGACAGACCTATTAAAAATAACAGCAACTTCTTGAGAGATAGATAGTATAAAAATATATAGATGGAAACAATGAAAAGTTAAAAGTGGGGGGATGAAGTTAAAGGGTAAAATTTCTGTTATATTTCTTTTTGCTTGTTTGTTTTCATATGTGTAAAATAATTGGGTACAAAATATTTTTGCAAGCCTCATGGTAACCTCAAATCAAAAAATGTACAATAGATGCACAAAAAATTAAAAACAAGAAGCTAAAATATACTATCAGAGAAAGTCACTTTTAACAAAGGAAGACAGGAAGGAAGAGAAAGAAAGAGAGGACCACAAAACAACTAGAAATCAAATAATAACATGGCAGTAGTAAATCCATACCTATCAATAATAACATTGAATGTAAATGAACTAAACTCTCCAATTAAAAGACATAGAGTGGCTGAATGGGTTAAAAAAAAAAAAGAAAGAAAAAGAGCCAACTATATATTGTCTACAAGAAACTCACTTCATCTATAGACTCACATAGACTGAAACTAAAGGGATGGAAAAACATATTCCATGCAAATTGAAACCAAAAAAGAGCAAGAGTAGCTATACGTCTGTCAGATAAAATAGATTTCAAGACAAAAACAGTAAAAAGAAACAAAAAGGTCATTATATAATGATAAAGTGTTCAATTCAGCAAGACGATATAACAATTCTAAATATACATGCACCCAACACAGGACCACCCACATATATAAAGCAAATATTATCATAGATAAAAAGAGAAATAGACTCCAATACAATAATTTTGGGTGACTTCAACACTCCACTTTCAGCATTGGTGAGATCATGCAGACAGAAAATCAACAATGAAATACTGGACTTAATCAGCACTATTGACTAAATGGACCCAATAGAGATTTAGCTACAGAATTGATGTTCTTCTCCTCAGCTCATGGATCATTCTCAAGGATAATCTGTATGGTAGGCCACAAAACAAATCTCAAAAATTCAAAAAAAATTGAAATCACACCGAGTATTTTAATCTGAACACAATGAGATAAAATGAGAAATCAATAACAAGGGAAACATTGGAAAATATATAAACACATAGAAATTAAACAATATGCTTCTGAATGACCAGTGGGTCAATGATGAGATTAAGAAGAATATTAAAAAATTTTTCAAAACAAATGAAAATGAAAACACAACCTGTCAAAACCTGTGGGATACAGAAAAAGTAGTAATAGGAAAGTATTTAGCAATAGGTGCTTACATCAAAATAATAGCTTCAAATAAAAGCTTCAAATAAACAACCAAGCAATGGATTTCAAAGAACTAGCAAAACAAGAGCAAACAATATCAAAATTAGTAGAAGAAAAGAAATAATAAAGATCAGACCAGATATAAATGAAATTGAAACCAAAAAAACCCACAAAAGATCAACAAAATGAAAAGATAAAATAGATACACCTTTAGCCAGATTAACTAAGAAAAAAAGAGAGAAGACCCAGATAAATCAAATCAGAGATGAAAAAGGAGACATTCTGACTGAGACTGCAGAAGTCCAAAGGATCATTAGACACTATTATGAGCAAATATATGTCAATAAATTGGAAAACCTAGAAGAAATGGATAAATTTGTAGACACTTACAACCTACCAAGATTGAACCAGGAAGAAACCAAAATCTGAATAAACCAATAATAAATAATGAGATAGAAGCAGTAATAAAAAGTCTTCCACCAAAAAAAAGCCCAGGACCTGATGACTTCACTGCTGAATTCTACCAAGCATTCAAAGAAGAACAAATACCAATCCTACTTAAACTATTTCAAAAAACTGAGGAGGGGGGCATACTACCAAACTGATTCTACCAGTACTGTATCACCCTGGTACCAAAACCAGACAAAGATACAATAAAAGAAGAAAACTATAGGCCAATATCTGCAATGAACATAGGTGCAAAAATCCTCAACAAAATCCAAAACCCAAATTCAACAACACAATAAGGAGATTATTCATCATGATCAAGTGGGATTCATCCCAGGGATGCAAGGACAGTTTGACATACAAAAATCAATCAACATGATACATCATATCAACAGAATGAAGGACAAAAACCGTATGATCATTTCAATTGATGCTAAAAAAGCATTTGATAAAATTCAACATCCCTTCATGATAAAAATTCTCAAAAACCTATATATATAAGGAACTTACCTCAACATGATAAAAGCCATATATGATAGACCCAGAGCTAGTATCATACTGAATGAGGAAAAAAGGAAAGTCTTTCCTCTAAAATCTGGAACAAGACAAGGATGCCCACTTTGATCACTGTTATTCAGCATAGTACTTGAAGTTCTAGCTAGAGCAATAGACAAAGAAAGAAATAAAGGGCATCCAATTTGGAAAGGATGAAGTCAAATTATTCTTGTTTACAGATGATATGGTCTTATGTAGAGAAAAATCTAAAAATTTCACTCAAAAACTGTTAGAACTGATAAATTCGGTAAAGTTGTAGGATACAAAATCAACATACAAAATCAGTAGCATTTCTATATGCCAACAGTAAATATAATGTGAAAAATAGTCCAAGAAATTAATCCCATAAAAATAAAATCAAATACTTAGGAATAAACTTAATCAAAGAAGTGAAAAATCTCTATAATGAAACCTATAAGACATTGATGAAAGATATTGAAGGGGACACATAAGAAAAGAGAAAGATATTCATGCTTGTAGATTGGAAGAATCAATATTGTTAAAATGTCCATACTACCCAAAGCAATCTACAGGTTCAATGCAATCTCCATCAAAATACCAATGACATTCTTTACAGAAATAGAAAGAATAATCCTAAAATTTATATGGAACCACAAAAGACTCAGAATAGCCAAAGCTATCCTGAGCAAAAAAGAACAAAACTAGAGGAATTCCATTACCTTACTTCAAATTGTACTACAGAGCTGTAGTAACCCAAACAGCATGGTGTTGGCATAAAAACAGGCACATAGACCAATGGAACAGAATAGATAACCCAGAAACAAATCCACACATCCGTAGTGAACTTAACTTTAACATAGTTGCTAAGAACATACAGTGTGGGAAGGATAGTATCCTCAGTAAATGGTACTAGGAAAACTGGATATCCAATGCAGAAGTATGAAACTAGACCCTTATCTCTCACCATATACCAAAGTCAAATCAAAATGGATTAAAGACTTACGTCTAAGACCTGAAACTATGAAACTACTAAAAGATAACATTGGAGAAATCCTTTAGGACATTGTCTGGGCAAGGACATCTTGAGTAAAACCCCCAAAGCACAAGCAACCAAAGCAAAATTGGACAGATGGCATTACATCTGTCACACAGGCAATAACAAGTGCTGGTGAGGATGTGGAGAAAGGGTAACCCTCGTACCCTGTTGGTGGGAACATAATTAGTGCAACCGCTATGGAGAACAGTATGGAAGTTCCTCAAAAAACTAAAAATAAAACTACCATATGACTCAGCAATCCCACTGCTGGGTATATATATCCAAAGGAGGGTAATTTAGTATGTCAAAAAGATATCTGCATTCCCATGCAGCACTATTCACAATAATAAGCATATGCAATCAACCTAAATGTCCATCAGTGGATGAATGGATAAAGAAATTGTGATACATACACACAATGTAATATTGTATAGCCATAGAAAAGAATGAAATAAGCCAAGCACAGAAAGACAAGTCTCGCATGTTCTCACTCGAATTGTTGCAGCTAAATATTAAAAACAATTGATCTCATGAAGACAGAGAATGCTGATTACCAGAGGCTGGGAAGGTTGGGGGGCGTAGGGGATAAAGTGGGGATGGTTGATAGGTGCAAAAATATAGTTAGAGAGTTAGATAGAATAAACCATACTTGATAGCGCAACAAAGTGACTATAATCAGCAATAAGTTAGGATGTACTTTAAAATAACTAAAGGATAGAATTGGAATATTCCTAATACAGAGAAAGTTAAATGCCTGAGGTGATGGATACCTCATTTACCCTGATTTGACTAATTCATATTGTATGCCTGTATCAAAACATCACATGTACCCTATAAAGATATATAACTGTAATGTACCCATAATAATTAAAAATTTAAAAATTTTTTAAAATACATTCTTATTTTCTTTTATTCCTCAGTCCTGTGTTTCAACATCCTACCACTTCACACTGCAACAGAGTCCTCATCTGCTTTCTTCATCTCCCGTAATTCTGGATTATTGTCTCCTGGGCATAACCCCATTCTTTGTCCTGCCTTCAACCTTATCCCAGTCAAGGGATAATTTTATACAGCTTCTTATCTGCAAAAAAAAATGTACTCCAATATACATAACTTAATTAGGGCTCAGCATTTAGAAAAGTTTTAAAATTCAGATCCAGAGCCTATTGAATTGGTTGGAGGAGACCTTGCTGGTTGACACCTACTAATGTTGTATATTCAAATTTGAGACACACATTTTGTTGGAGTGAGTGGAATTCATATACAACCTACCCAGGACCCCAAGAAGGTATCAAGAGGAAGTAGAAAAATAAGGAGGTATGTGAGGTAGAAAATTAAATTCTAAATGAGGACATGAAGATTCTTGTGAAGAGTATTCCATTGTGTGTGTATATAGGTTTATATACACACACATACACACACACACACACACACCACATTTTCTTTATTCATTTGTCCATCGATGGTCATTTAGATTACTTCTATATCTTGGCTATTGTGAATAATATCACAATGAACATGGGAAGACATATAAGACTGTATCAAACATTGTATTAAATCACCCACATTTAATATAAAGAAACCAAGATAATTAATGTCTACCTCTGGTTTTTCAGATCATAGATGTAAGCCCTGCCCTGAAAGCTGGCAATGAAGCAAAAGCCCAGTAATATAATTCAGAAATTGATAACATGGCAAGAAAGCAAGGAAAACTGCAACTCTAAAAGCTCTACCCTGCTCAATATAGAGAATAAGGAAGAACTAGTATGCAAGTTTCACTTTTTTTGAAGGAAATTACAGAGTTGGGATGAGACAGAGAAGAAAGTAACAAGCATTTACTGAGTACCTGATAATAAATACTATGCACCCAAGTGAGTGTAAAAGATAACATTTAATCCTTTCTTTGTCTATAAACAACAGCCCTACAAGTTCGGAGACATCGTTCCTGATTTTAGATATAGAATCTAGAGTTGAGAGGATGAGAAACTTGATTTAGCTCACAAAGACTGGTTTTGTATATTGAATAGGATAACAAACAAAAAGAGAGAAAAAATATACTTCCTAATTTAAAATCTCCTTTTCTCTTTCATTATTGAATTTCAAATTCTAACACATAATTTTGGAGATGAGGATCTAGAATGATGATAGGACTACAAGAAGAAGAAAAGATAAGACATAGAAATGAATAACTGTGAAAGGACATTGTATTATGAACTTCTAATTGTTATAAGATGGGTACATTTATACTGTATAAAGTTAAGATGTATACATCATCTCACTTGCCTTCTGCCTAACAACTCTGACAATCAAAGGTAACACTTTGGAAAGTTCAGGAGAGCATGTTTTATGGGGAAATCAAATATTCGGTCTAGATAAATGAAAAGTACCCTGGAAGAATAGATAGTTGAAGAAAAGACTGATTCTGGAAAGCAACTTAAAAGAGTAAACACTAAATGGGACTTTGTTTATATTGGACTTAATAGAGGCTGCAGACAGGGGAAAAGGCAGGATAAGAAATCAAATTTTTAACTCATGGTTTTCTTTCCAATGCCTATTCAGAGCACAGAGGCCGTGATTGTGTCATACAATATTGTCCATTCTTGACACATGTCATCACAGTCAAACCAGCTCCAAGACTAACCTGATGGACGACTTCATTCATGTTCTGCTTTTGTCTTCTATAGGACTTCATCACCTAACTGTCACCTACTTCCTGTCTGGGGTTGTCATATGGCACATGCAGCCATGTGTGTGGGAAGATGAAACAATCCCCTAATGTGTGTCAAATTCTTAGGAAAGTGTGGGTCTAAAAGATGGCACAATCTCTCCTGATGTGTGAATGTCAAGTTCTTAGTAAAATGTACTGAGCTAGTCTCTCTCTTTTTTTTTCTTTTTGGTAGATTTTTGTCTTGGCATTTACTTAGCAATGAGAGGGGAGGGAGAAAGAAAAAAAGAAAGTGGAAAAAATAAAGAAGAGAGAGAGAAAGAAAGAAAAAGAAGGAAGGGAGGAGGAAAGGAGAAAAATAAAAAGAGAAAGAAAGAAAAGAAAAAAAGGAAAGAGAAAGAAAGAAAGAAAGGAAGAAGAAGAAGAAGAAGAAGAAGAAGAAGAAGAAGAAGAAGAAAGGAAGGAAGGAAAGAAAGGAAGGAGGAGAAAGAAAGGAAGGAGGAAGGAAGGAAGGAAGGAAGGAAGGAAGGAAGGAAGGAAGGAAGGAAGGAAAGAAGGACCTTTTAAAATTGAAATATTTTAAAGGAATACAATCTTCTTGGAAATCTGCATCCTCATGAGAAAGACACTTCTTCAAATGACAAAACAGTTATATATATAATTGAGGGAGGTTAAGGTACACAAGTACTATTTCCAAGTGTGTGTGTGTGTGTGTGTGTGTGTCTGTGTGTGTTTGAGTTAGCCTCTGAAGAAGCTATGATGTATATACATTCACTTAGAATTAAAAGTTCTACCTTCTAACAGGTAGAACTTCTAGACTGGGTGAAAATATTCATTAAATTGCTCTATCAAAGTAGTAGAGATTTATACTATTTATACTAATTTATACTAATATTTATACTAATTTATACTAGCATAAATTTTTTAAACATCTATTTTACATCTTCAAAGCATTTATCCACATGACAAATAATACAAAATGGCAGGGTTTATGTTAATTGGGAAACCTGACTTTATTCACACAGTAAAATTCTATTCGACTAAAATGTCCAGTGATAATCGTAGTTACTGTATAATAGTATGAACTCTTGGCCGGGCGTGGTGGCTCACGCCTGGAATCCTAGCACTCTGGGAGACTGAGGTGAGAGGATCCCTCGAGGTCAGGAGTTGGAGACCAGCCTGAGCACGAATGAGACCTGATCTCCACAAAAAAAAAAATAGAAAAAGTAGCCAGGCATGGTGATACATGCCTGTAGTCCCAGCTACTGGGGAGGCTGAGTCAGGAGGATAGCTTGAACCCAGGAGTTTGAGGTTGCTGTGAGCTAGGCTGACGCCACTGCACTCTTCCAGGGGTGACAGAATGAGACTTTGTCACAAAAAAAAAAAAAGGTCCACTCTTAGGCTTCTGGGGAAAGCTGCCAGCGAGGGGCTGAGGTGGCCCCACTCAGCCAGAAAGTCTGCTTGTGGAAGCAGGGCCTTCTGAGATCTACAATCTGGCTGTTGGGTGTGGGATTTCACTCTTCAAAAAAAAAAGAAAGGTGTAAACTCTTGCTCAAGATCACAAAAATCACAGAGCTAGTAAGTTGTAAAGCTGTGACTTAACTCAGGCAGTTTGGTTCCATGGGCTGTGCTCTTAAGCATTGCGGTTTGCTGCCATGGCATGAATTTCCTGTTCGACACTCTGATTAAGTAGAGATTACTTTGTATATATTAGTGATTATGCAAATAATTGGAAATAAGATTATTTTGACCAAGATTATAATTACTGGTATGACACTAGTTTATATCTCTTATGAACTCTTTTAAGACTGAGTTTATAAGTTCTGGTCTATTATTAAGTGAGATCCATGCAATTTCAAACACTGAGAAAGTGCAAATTTTGCAAATTACTAGAAACATTTTTAAAAATGAGATTGGTATTCCTGTTAAAATTCCTATTATCAGGACACCCTTACATTCCCTGGGAGACACTTTTGTGGTAATTTTCATTCCTTTCAGGATTAAACATGTAGTTTCTTGGCTACTCTTATCTATAATTTTCTCTTAAGGGCTGCTTCCTCTTCTAGCACAAAGAGCCAGAAAAAGAGCTATATTTACTCTTCGTCTGCCACCAAAATTCCCAAAGTTAAGGTACTTAAGGTCTACAATATGCTACATTTCTGTCACCTGAATTAGAAACTCTATTATCATCAGAAATATAGGCAATAAATCTAGATACATATTCATTCTGTAACATAGTCATATAAACATACCCTGACAAAATTTACAACCTTCCTTTGCTCCTACTATGATAAATTCAAATGTCAAATATATCACAAATGAGGGCATAGAGCCAAAGAATCAACCTTTTTATAGAGTCATAAAAGAATTTATGTTATTTCTCATTGGCAACCTAGAATATAAATATTTAGAAACAAATAGTTCAAATTAACAAAATGAATATGTCACATTTTCTTTACTTTTTATTCATTTGTGAATGGACACTTAGATTACTTCCATTTGTTGGCTCTTGTGTATAATGATTCAATGAGCATAGGAGTTCAGGTATCTCTTCCAAATTGTGATATCAATTCCATTGGATATGTTCAATTGTATGGGATTGCTGGCTCACATGGTATACACAATGGAATATTACTTGGCCTTAAAAAAGAAAGAATTCCTGCCATTGGTGACAATATAGATGAACCTGGAGGACATTATGCTAAGTGAATAAGTCACATACAAAAGTATAAATACTACATGATACCACCTGTATGAGGAATCTAAAACAGTCAAACTCATAGAAGCAGAGAGTTGAATGGTGGTTGCCAGGGGCTGGGGGAAGAGGGAAATGGTAGGTATTGGTGAAAGGATACAAAGTTTCAGATACACAATATGAATAAGTCCTAGAGATCTGATGTACATCATGGTGCCCATAGATAATAATACTGTATTGTATATTTAAAATTTACCATGAAGATATTAATAAATTTTATGTTAAGTGTTCTTGTCACACAAAAATAATAATAATAAATAAAGAGGGCAGGAGGAAACTTTTTAGAGATAATGGATATGTTGTTTATGGTATCGGTTATGGCGATTGTTTCACATGTGTATACTTATCTCCAAACTCATCAAGCTGTATACATGAAATATGTAAAGCTTTTTTATATCGATTATACTTCAATAAAGTGGTTAAAAAAAATATGAGGCAAGCAAGTAAGAAGAGCATGCCTGGTGGTCTCAAAGCAGCCCAGCCCAAACCAGACCAACAAGCAGGGGATATGGAGGGAGACAGAAATACGTAAGGCCAAAAGGTGCTGAGGACAGGTTTAATTGGAAAGGGCAAAATAGGGCCATAGAACAGCTATGCTCCTAGGTCCCAGGGAATAATTTTAAGTCCTATTAATAAGAACATTATCAGACAATGAAGTGGGGAATGTTATGTGAAGCAAGTTCATTTGCCTGATGGTTTAAATACAGTCATTTTTTAAGCTGTGTCACAAGTCTCTTACTTCTTGGAGAATTTGGAAGAAGCATGTTAATCCAAATCTTCAAGCTTCACTAGGGCAGCTGTCTTCTCACAAATCCAAGAAATTTCAGCACTACAGCGAGAAATATAAATGTTTCCTTTCTGAAAATAAGCACATCCTCGGGATCCATTGATCTGGGCGAGTTCTTTGGTACTAAATCTGAAAATCAATGGATTTAAAATTAAGTCTAAACTTTGCACTTGAAACTTGATCACCATTTAGTATTCTCAGTTGCCCTTGCAGCCAATGTCATGTATCTGAATATCAAGAGACTTCTGCCTCCACAAAGCCTCAAAATCCCTAAGGCTGGCACATCAGAATTCTTTAAGTTAATCATGATCCAAGTAGAATTCTTTAAGAATACTTAAATTCGGGGCTGAGAATGTGTACTTCCTCCATTAATATGGAGTGTATTGATAAAATCTACCCAGCCCAGATTATATTATACAAGTACTAGAATTCTTTACTTTGAAACTTTATGAAGAAAAACAGAAAAATAAAATCACACTCTATGTAAAAGTTATCATACTTTACTCTGCACAAATATAATTTTGCATGTATTTACACATATGTTGGGGGTAAAGAGAGAACAAGACCAAGGTTAAGAGAGGAAATGAATGACTATACACTGTGAGTCTGATAATAGGCCCCTATTTCTCCACCAAAAAACAGTACTCTTAAGTAATGTCATTAGAAAATAATGCTTGTCAGGTCTGAATCTTTTGTGTGCCCTACATTGCTTTTTTCCCAAATGATCTGCTTTACACTGCCATATTTTGTTCTTACCTCAGGACTAGGTTTACTAAACATTCGTTTTAGTACATGCACTTGCTCATAGTGGCCCAAGGAAATGGCTATGTGGTCCTGAACCTTAGTCTTACTGGTTGCTCTGACAGCTGCATGTCTCAGGGGGTCAATGTCTGTAGGCCGTGAACCCCGCTGTAGGGGCTGCCTCTTCCACTTTGATTAAGAGTGGGTGGAGGGGGCCAAGGACAATTAGCATCCCTTTATGAGAAGGGATACGTCTACATCTTCTTAGGTTCCAAAATGCAGACTGAGCTCATTTACATGATGTCACGGTATTGCTCCTATAAACCCTCAGTCTAGTAGCAACACCTCACATTAACTTTGATCATTTCATGCCCATGTTGCTCCAGTTACGAGGAAGTAACTGTCATTTTTGTTTGTTTGTGTATTACTCTGCTTGTGCTTTTTGCCATTATTATTTGTGTGAAACCAAATCGGTTGATTTACTATGACTAATGGCTACTATAGAGTGGGAGATTGGTGTTTAATTAGAAATAGCCTTGACAAAACTTTGCGTAATGGATGAACATAAAGTATATCCAGGGAGAAAAAGAATAGACCTATTATTGTTTGTTATTCAGGGAATTTGGTGAGTCACAGCTGAAGCACAGTGTCTTTGACAGAAGATGAGTGATTATAATTCAGTTTAAGAAAACTGTGACAACATGCTTTAAAGATTAGAACAGGAGTAAGGGGGTTCGATTAATGATTTGTTGGAGGAGGGAGGTAGATTAAAAAAAATCATTATACCCAGAAGGATTAGTGATCTTAAATTTTATCTAATATAAAAGACATTATATTTAAAAGATGAATATAATTGTCATTTAAATATAGTTATGATGGGGCTGTTTCTCAAAATTTGGGGTTTTATAGCCTTTTAGAAAAGAATTTTGCAAAACTTTGGGCTCCCTTATCCATTTTTAAATTGATGTTTATTTTTTCATAACTTTAAATAGTTGCAAAAAAGTGTAATTTTCCAAATGTTATATATTTTATATGTACTTTAAATATTTTCATCAAAACCTAAAAGTGGCATATTTAGTCCATTTAAACTCATAAAAGACATGTGACATATATTCTAATTGGCAAGTCTTCAATATGAAACTAATGGTTAAACTAATCAGTCAATTCAGACTTCCTGTGTGTTAGAAAATGGCTGATAATTTTTCTATACAAATGAATGTATTTTTTTATGACAACCACCACTCTTATGGATTGTAAGTGCTAGAAAACCAGGATAGCTGAGCGACCGAGCACATGGTCCCTACAATGTCATTCATGAGCTGAGTGACCTCGGGCAAGTTGTTTAATCTCTCAGTGATAATATTTTTAACCATAAAATGGAGATATAACAGTGCTTTCCTCAAGGTTTAATATTTATTAAGTACTTGAACATATTAAGTATTACATGAATGTGTTAAATAAAGAAATAAATTTAAACTAAAAGATAGAGTTCAGTTCCTTGCCATAAATTTCTCACACAGATGAAATCAGATACCCATCCTTTCTATATTTGCTCCTGGAGCTTTTTGCTTTGTACGTTGTACTCTTCTTTTTGTATCCATATTTATAATTATTAATTTTCTTTGGGCCCCATGGAAAGTTCCCCTGCCCCAATACTTATAGACTTACAAGGATGGAGATGGAATAGAGCCATCCTCCCATAGCCAACTTCTGCCAGATGGGTCCCAGGATAATCCCAACCAAAAGAAAGAAAACATGGGTAATGGCTGCGACTTAAGAAAATCCTGAGAGAGAAAACAGAGAAAAAATGTTATGTGAGAGCCACACTGCAGTTTGCAGAGGTAAGATAGATGAGAACCTTCATTAAGTTCATTTATTACTTCTCATTCAAAATGCACTGAATTCCCATAATGTGAATCAGAAATTTCATTTATTTACCTTTCATTGTATGGATAATTTCTATAACTAGGGAAGGAGACTCAATCCTACCTTTTCTTCCAAGCTGTCTATCTTCACCAAGGTGGAGTTCTTCTCTCTGCAATTCTTTTTACTGTTAAACCAGGTTTTCTCTTCATTTGTTATAAAACAATAGCAACTGTTTTGGAACCATTGCCATGTTTTAGGACAAGGATTACACCTGTGGTCTGAAAAAGAGAATCACACTCAATACTATAAGCTCAACAACTCTGGAATGACTGGAGAAGGCTTTGGAAACTAGATCATTTAATTGAACAGTAGGGTCTGAGAGCCAGTTCCCTGAAAACATACTGTTTTCAGAGCTTCTGAAAATAAAGTCACCCCTGATTATAGGATGGGGCAATGGGGACTCTCTTTTCAGTGCTCAGTCTTCTGGCCTCAGAATTACCAGCTATGCTATGCTTTTAACTTTTCATAACAATAGGGTCACCTACAAACAGTTAATAAAATGAGTGGTTGAAATATCCAGATTGGAATCATTCAAGATACTTCCCAAATTTGCTTGTGTTTTCAAAAATATTAAATTAATGTGTCTATTTCCTTACGATATCATTAAGGGTCATTGAACGACATAACTCATACTCAGAGGTGGTTGGGGTACATGGTCAACTTAAACCAGGGCAACAGATCCCATTTGACCGGTCAGCAGGTCTGAGTCTGATTACCTGAAGTGTGACTGATTAGCTCTTGGCAGAGTCTAATGGCCATTTGTCCCTGCCTCTTCAATAGACTGGAGATGTGTGATTTGAGAAATTCCTCCTCCACAGGAAAGTTACTGTCGTTGCCCAGTTGCTGGGATAAATTGTCCTGCTGCTGGTGGATGATTTTCTGAAGTTGACTCAATTTCTCTGAATCTGAGTTAATTTCATTGGATATCTGTAAAACTCCAATACATAACAAGAGACAAGTTCACATATTCTTCCATTCTCATTATAGCAATAGATAATTCTTTTGACATAGAAATATTTCTGAAATTACTCAATAGATGTTAATAGCTCTTAATATTTGAGATATCATGGAAGAAACAAGCCAGATGCCTTTCTATTCCAAAGTGTTTATAGCTCATCTTTATAATTTTATTTATATTTTAATTATTGTCCTATATTAAAATAATAAATTAACAATTATATATCTCTGATATTTCATCTACAGCAGTGCCAGTCACTTTGCCATTCATTTTGGCAGAATGATTTTATTTTTGTTTTATTCTATTTGGAGTTGGTTGATGTAATTGTTGTTTTAATAGAAACAGAATTATTTGGGACAATGAGTATCTCAAAGTATGATCTAAAGACCACCTGCATCAGAATTACCTGGGGTACTTGTTTAAAAATAATAAATAAATAAATAAATAAATAAAGCAGATCTTAATGGCACACCAGACCATTTCTTGTCCTGCATCCATAAAATCTGCATTTTTAATAATCACTTTAGGTGATTCATCAGTACAATAAATTTAAGGGCCATTGCACTAAAAGCACTGCATTTTAGAGAAAAAATTCACCCTTCTATAGTTAACCAATGAACACATATTATTGCATTTTTGTTTATTTTTAAATATACATCATTGTAGAAGATCAACTGCTAATGCTCGTAATGATTGGCTACTGAATACCTGTTACTGCAGCTATTAATAGAACATCATATTTCTGTTCAAAAAAAAAAAAAGCAAGCAACATCATTCAACCCTTTTTATATGTCCAAAGAAGTATGTCCAAATCCTAATTATCCATTAGATCTTACATATATAAAAAGAAATGAATATAATAAAGGAGATGTATCATTCAGCAAATTAACTTTCTTGACTGCAAGTCCCCTGAAAGCGAATACCATGCCAATTCACAACTCTGTATATCATACGCTTAATAACATTCTATAAATTGTGTATTCTCAAGATGTTTTTCCACTTACTGTTAGTCCAGAACTCCCTATCTGTCCATCCCCAAATGCCCAGTGGTGGGTCAGAATCAACATGCTGAGAAGTGACGCTTCCACTGTTATGTGGACATGGTCCAATGCTCCATCTACTTGGTAAGGTGTATCAGACCACTCTTCCCCCTCGTCTATATGTCATTCCCACTCATAGAAATCAGGCTATTGCTGCTGCTTAGAAGTTTTCTCTACACTAGAAAGGTCTTGAGTGAGCAGATTAAGCTAGACTTGTGCTAAGCCTTAGAGGTAAATGAAATGGCGTACCCTCCCTTGAATTCATCTCTCTGGACTATTCCTCACCACTGGAATGATAAGTGGATGTGTGTTTATGCTCCTTATTCTAACCAGTAACTAGAAAAATAAGAGTCTTCTTCACAGTCCAGTTTAGCTTATCAAGATAAAACAATAAACTTAGGGCAAAATCCTCATAATATTAAAGTATGTCTCTTGTTGGTCTATCTTAAAGACGGGAAGAATGGGAGATTTGCGGTAGCGGAAAAGTATTAGCGGATTCAGGATGCTAGCACCTATCTATAATCTAACAGGAATTTACATAGTTGACAAATGTGTTTTCCAGTCACCTTTTTTGGGTTTGATGCAAATATACTTACACATAATCCCCAAGGTCACCAGCCCAATCAGCAGCATCAGGCAAAGAGTCAGCAGGCTCAGGGCAGCGTGGCGCCAGGTGGGAGACGGAGGTGGGTACCCTGAAGAAAGCCAACGGAGGAGATGGCAAAGAGAACTGCTCTGTGCCTGTTGCACTTTGGGTTGTTTATTTCTCCCGCTTAGGAAGCGTCCAGATATTAAAATCTCTCTATTGCTTCTTCAATACCCCTATTTAGAAAATACCTAATATAAAGTGCAGTGGGGGCCCCGCCATCAGTTCTGCATTTCTCTACCACTCTTTCCTTTAAAAGTAAGTTTCTCCTAATTTTTACATTTTTTACACCATCACCCACCATTCTTCTTTGTTTATTGAATTCATGAATAAACATTGTGAAAGCTGTTTCTCTCGATGATGCTGACAAAAGGAGAGACCCCAGGTTTTTGAGATTACTGCCTTTATCCCCATTAGGCAGTTGTTTGACCTGCCTTATAAAAGTGGGTTCTACTTTTAAAGGTAACTTTTATCTATTAAAAATAACTTTCATTTATTATCTTTGCTTTTTGTAGTCTAACAAATAAAGAATGAATACTGAGTAAAAAAGTGAATTCATTCTACAGTCTAACCTACAAACAGCAGAAAAGACCAGAAAACCAGTGGATAACTATTCAAACTTTAGCATCCTATTTTTTTTTAATACAAATGGTTCTTAGATTTTTTTCCCACCTTCCTATTTTTTGATTTAGGTCTGAATGGCATATCCAGCCCAGTGTTTTAGACAGATTAATAAGATCTCCAGGTTTACTATCGTAGGTATCATATCCACACCTTTCTTCCCCTCAGGGGTTAGCATTAGAATTTAAAAACAAAACAAAACGAGCCAAAAAAATGCTAGCACCTTTATCAGACACATGCAAAGTCTATTCCCATCAGCTTTTTGCATATCGTTCCTCTAAATGACATGTGTGTACACATACATACACACACACACACACACACATACAATCTAAAAACAAATCTAGATAGCAGGGAAAACAGTTCATATGATTCAGGACAACCCAAATTTTTGACAGCTCTCATGAAGGTAAGGGATATAGTCTTATATATTAAATCAGAGTCCTGACCACAAAGACTGCTGTTTCTTCCAGTTAGGAATAAGAAAATGATCTGAAGACCAGCACTGAGTCTGGGCTCCACTATTTACCAGTCGTATGAACTTGGTTAAATCATTCAATTTCTTTCGGCCTCAGTTTTTTCTTCCACGCAAAGGAGAAAATATTAGTATTATTCCAATATTACTGTTAATTTACTTCACAATGATATTTTGATAAAGATATGATATAAAGTACACAAAATACTATACAGATATTGTTAGTATTGATTCAGCATTACAAATTGTAATTTCATCTGCCCTAAACATTTTTTAAACACTTGTTAAAGAGAAACTAGCTCTTGTCCTTTCCTGACCTGCTCATTCTCTATTTTTTCTCTTCAGTTACTTATACCACCTAAAAGAAAAATTTCCTCCACTCTATTTTAAAAACCTCCAATCTGGTTTCTAAAAGAATATTCCCTTGGCATCTCTACAAGGTATAAATATCAAGGATTATATTTATAAAAAGAAATCACTTAGTCCCCAAACTCAATCTCTGGCATTCCCAGTCAAAATTTTTCACTACAACACAGAGCTTCATGAAACACAGTGACATCACACAATTTAAAGAGGTTCTGAAGGCCGTGTATTTTCTCCTCAGCACTGGGAACACTCACTCTGCTAATACATTCCACAACTGTTTGCCCCCAATCTGGAGACTCCACAGCACACCTCTCTTTAGTGTTGGCATCAAAGCCAACACTTCAAAGCATTTAGCACCTGTCTATTCCCCAAGGACATAGCTTGCTGTCTCTGAACTCCTACCTCTTTTTCTTAGGTTATTTCCATCCAAGTTATTTCTTGTTCTAGCAGAATCCTGAAATGTGAGTGTTGCGTAGGTCACGTCTTCAGACATTGTAGAAGAAAGCATTACTGTAAATTATGTAATTTATGTTTCAATATCTTCAGACACAGGATCAGGCTGTTCTTTTCAAGGCTGGGAGCTTTTCTTTTTTTTCTCTTCCCTTCCCTTCTCCTTTCACAAAAAAAGTATTCTTTTATTTCAAAATATTAAGGGGGTACAAATGTTTTTCTTACATGAATATCTTTCATAATGCTTAAGTCAGGGCTTTTAGTTTGCCCATCACACGAAGTGTTCACTGTAGCTGATAGGTAGATTTTTACCCCTCCTCTCCTCCCCCTCCTCCCTTCTTGATTTCCAATGACTTTTACATCGCTTTGTGTCCATGTGTGCCCATTGATTAGCTCCCAATTATTAGAGAATACTTGCAGTGTTTGTATTTCCATTCCTGAGATACTTCACTTAGAATAATGGTCTCCAGCTCCATCCAAGTTGCTGTAAAAGACATCATTTCATTCCTTTTTATGGCTGAGTAGTACTCCAGTGTGTGTGTGTGTGTGTGTGTGTGTGTGTGTGTATCACATTTTCTTAATCCACTCATGAACTGATGGGCACTTAAGTTGATTCCATATCTTTGCAATTGTGAATTGTGCAGCAATAAACATTTGAGTGCAGGCGTCTTTTTGATAAAATGATCTCTTTTCCTTTGGGTAGATACACAGTAGAGGGATTGCTGGATCAAATGGTAAGTCTTCACCTATGTCTTTGAGGAATTTCCATTCTGTTTTCCATAGAGGTTGTACTAATGTGCAGTCCCACCAACAGTGTGTAAGTGTTCCTGTTTCACTCCATCCTCACCAGCATCCATTGTTTTTTGACTTTTTAATAATGGTCATTCTTATAAGGGTAAGGTGATATGTCATTGTAGTTTTAATTTTCATTTCCCTGATGATCAGTGATGTTGACCATTTCTTCATGATTTTTGGCCACTTGTCTGTCTTCTTTTAAAAAGCTTCTGTTCATATCTTTTGCCCACTTTTTAATGGGATTGTTTATTTGTTTCTTGCTGATTTGTTTGAGTTCTTTGTAGATTCTGGATATCAGCCCTTTATTGGATGTATAGTTTGCAAATATTTTCTCTCATTCTGTAGGCTCTCTATTTACTCTGTTGATTATTTCTTTTGCTGTGCAGAAGCTTTTTGATTTAATCAAATCCCATTTATTTATTTTTTTGTTACTGTATTTTCAAGGCTGGGAGCTTTTATATAGACAGTCAACTGACCCAAGACACACCTCAATACCCCTCTGTAAGAACAGAATGACAATCCATTTCTCTCAAGAGAAAGTGAAAGAAGTGAAATATTCTCCTTTGAAATTAGGATGTTACAGGTCTCAAACTGCTCTTTTAGCATTGTTCCTTGCTGTATGGCAAAGAACAGGAATGTAAAGACTGAGCAGGAATAGAATTTCATGGGGAATTTCCCTGATCCTCAGGGTAGAGGCTGCTCTGAATGTTTCAAAATGGAGTCAGGTTATCGTCTTTACATGTGTCTAAGGCTAGCTAATTCTGTATGGAGACATCAGATCTAGTTTATACTCAACTCTAACAGATATCAAGCAGAGATACACACACCAAGACAGGAAGAGCTGTTCACACACATATGGCTGCTGTTATAAGAAATCCAAACGTGTGTGTGTGTGTGCGTGTGTAATGGTGCTGATAATTGGGATAATAGGGCATAGAGAAGAAATTGGTAGCTATTCAACCTGGGGATGAATGGGAGTTCCCCTCTGGCATGGTTGAGAAAGTTCCTACTAGAGCAATCCTAGAATAATCCTCCTGCAGATAAAAATGGATAATCAGGACAAGATTTTTAAAATAATGACCTGAAGTTTCAAGGGAGTGAAAAAAAGCAGGGCGATTATAGAGAGAATGAGACTGGCACATGTTAAGGTGTTTTTTGTTTTGTTTTTAATTTATTTGTCTTTTAATTTGAGAGCAGCCCACAGCCATTGCCCTGCAGGGCAGATTCAACTCCTATAGAAAACATGCAGTCTTTCAGGCATGAAAAATCAGAAGATACAACCACAGCTACAAAGAGTGCTGGAATAACTGGATATCCATATGGACCATTGGATATGGGGATCTCTGGAATGCTTTTAGGCTTTGAAGCCTCTTTAAGGTATAATTTATTTATATTTCATTTTTAAAAATATGGTAAAATAAACAACCTCTATCTTCCCTTACTTTGGCCTAAAAATGCCCTGAATAGATGAGTCCAGCAAAATTGAAGTAAACTCACTGCACAAGAATTCACACTAAGATACTATAAATTTCAACAACATAATGTGAGCAATAAAGAGTTGATAATTTTTATAGAAAGTATTCTGGGTCCTATTTGGAATAGGAGAAAAAACAACACATTGCACATATAGTTGGTCATTTAATCACAACAGCCATGGGACTTACAAAGATCTTAAAGGATTGCATCTACTTCTACTTCCACCGTAACTTTTCAAAAAATTTACCATTTTATATAAGGAAGTAAATTCTTGTTAAGAATCTGTGGTAGGCAGAATCCCCAAGGATATCCATATTCTAACCCCTCAAACCTCTGAATATGGCAGTTCATCACAACAAAAGGGACACTGCAGATGTTATTATGGTTACAGATCTCAAGATGAGGAAATTATCTGGGATTGTCCAGGCGGACCCAATTTAATCACGAGTCCTTAAAATTGGAGAACTTTTCTGAGATGTCATCAGAAAACAATGTGGCAACAAGGCACAGGCAGAAAGATACACGTTGCTGGCTGAAGGTGGAGGAAGGGAGCCAGGAGCCAAGGAATTCAAGCTAGAAGATGGAAAGGTAAGGAAACATATCCCCACCCCCCACAGAGCCTTTAGAAAGGAGACATCCCTGCTAACAGCCTTGATTTTAGCCCTGTGAGACCTCTGTCAGATTTTTGACCTATAAAGCTGTAAGATAACAAATTTGTGTTATTTAAGCTGCTAGAATTGTGGTAATTTGTTAAAGCAGCAATAGAAAATTAACCCAGAACCCAAGAAAATATTTGGGGGCTATACACGAGCAAGGGAACTATGCAATCTCCTCTAAAGTTTTGCTTTGGTGTAAGGTAGGAGAAAATTGGGGGAAGATTTGCTATGAGTTTTGTGTTTTCAGATGACTGGAAGTGATCTAAAACCTCCAAGGCCCACCTCTGTGTGAAGATTCTCCTGGTTAAAAGTCTCCAGAATGAGGTGCACCTACCCCAGAGGTGTGAAAAAGGTACAGAAAGGCAATGTAATGACACACCCTTTAGTAACATTTGTGCATGATCTTCACACACATAAATGTACATATGTTGCTTGTTCATGTTCATATGTTTTCAAACTAATGGAGTGTTCAATCAAAAAAAATGTTTGGAAGCTCTAGTTCATACATCAACAAAACTCCACTATCAAAAATGTGGAAATAAAGACTAAGTCTATGCTTATGTTTACTATTCTAGGTCAATTATGGAAAAACAGAGACCATGGAAATGACCATGGAAAAGTTAAATCAAACAGGTTGACTACAAAAATTAGAAATTAAAGATGTTTGTCTCTCACTTCTGATCTTTCACTTTCACCAAACTTTGCAAACACTGAGTTTTTGTTCTCATTTCCCTGATTCTTTCATATGCCCTAAAGTTCCCTAAGAAACTATTAGATCTTTCAATATCTCCCATGTAATACCACTCAGGCAAAACAATGATTGAGAATCTCCCGGGGTTCTTGATTATTTCTAGGAGGGAGAAGAATGATCATATTTCTTGGATACTTCCTGCTATTATGGTCCTAAAAGATTGTGTAATCTATTATTAGTTATTATTTTATTAATTTATAAATTACTATAATACTTTTCTCCCTTTAAAACTTCTAGCATCTCTGTAGCTCATTTTATCAGTCACACTAACAAAAAACCCACCTTGCTGCAGTCATCTACCAAATTCGAGGACTTTCATTCACATTCCTTTACTATTTTTTCAACTGTCTTAAATCTTCTTGTTCACCTGTACTCTCATGATTACCCATGATTTCAATACCCGTGTAGAAAATAATTCTAGTACCCTGGGTTCTCTGTTCTTGGATTTACCTCCAATAACCTTGCCCACACCCACAAATCAGCTGTCCATCACCAGATTCTTCAGAACTATGCTGTTCACTATTGTAGTCAGTAAGCACACACAGATGTTTAAACTTCAGTTAAAATAAAATAAAATTAAAAATGTATTTCCTGAGTCACACTAGTCATATTTCATGTGCTTAATAGCCACAGGTGGCATTGGTCGCAGACTTGGACAGTGCTTTTACTTTCACCAGATTTTTTGTGAGGATTTCTATCATCATAAAAATTCTCTTGGACAGTGCCTCACTAGAGTCGAGACAATTTCATTTCCAGTAAGAGCACCCTCTCTATTACCTCAGTTTCAGATATTCCACTCTCTGACCTCCAACTCCTACCTTTCCAGCCCAATCTCCAGTGATTCTGTGCCCTGCCCTATAGTACTTTGATGCCCATTGGGATGTCAAATTCACTGACCATGCTACCTTTTCATTGCCATCAATCCCCCATGTCTCATGGCCTATTTTACCTGGCATGGACCATTTACCAGGATCAATTATAATAATCATTTCCCTACAAACTCCTACAACTTCCGTGTTTATCTCTTCACTCATCATAAGCATCTGGGAAACACAGCTTGGTTAAATCCAACTCCACCTGCTCTACACTTGCCTACTACTGAATGTGACCCTATTAATTGGTCTTATTTTATATTTTTTATTTATAACTCCCCAGTATTCTTACTAATCAATCTACTCTGCCAATCTTTTAGATTATTCCCCATCTTTCTTTCTCAACTCTCAAATTTCTTTTCTTTTTCCTCAAACTCAACTGATGACCTGACTTCTTATTACCATGAGCAAACAGAAACAGTCAGTAGGGAGTTTTCTCTGTTCAACCAAATATACAAAACCATCCACCTCTGCACATAAGGCAGTATCCCCTTCAACAATGGTTAAGTTGTACCACCTCTTATCTATGATCAGTCTCTATCTGTACATTGAAATCCATTCCATCTACCTACTCAAAGCTTTTGAACATGTAATTTTCTGTCTGGCATTATCCATTTTTCTAATTTTTTTTATCTTTGCTACTTTACTCACTATAACCTACAAATATGATGTAATACCTCCCATTTTAAAAACAAGCAAAAAAATCTATTGCTTACCACCTCCCCCCCACACACAGACACACATGATCACTCCAATTTCTCTAATTTTCTTAACAGTAAAAGGGTTCAAAAAGCTGTTTACACCCAGTGTATCCTCCTACTTTCCATGAACCCACTCTAATTAGGCTTTTACCCTATTTCTATAAAAACGCTCCTGTCAACATCATCATTAACCTCCACATTAACTAACATCCAATGGCTATCTCTCAGGATTCATCTTACCCTATAAGCATCATTTGACATAACAGATTATTACTTTTTCATAAAATACTTTCTTCTTCAAAATACTTTGTTCACCAGGACACAATTTCTTTGAATTTCCTATCACTTCACTCACTACCCAATCCTCCCACAGATTCACTAATTCCTCTTTAACTGAATGCAAAATGTTGGGTCCCAGAGTTCAGTTCTTTGCCCCCCTTTTTCTGTTTTCCTCATCCCACAGGAGCTATTGAGCTTTTTGCACGCTCATGGCTTGAGGTAACAGCCACAAATCAGTGATGTCCAAGTTTGTATTAATATCTCCATGCCAGTGCTCGATCTCCAGGACCATATACCTGAACGGATTCTTGGCATATTTACTTAGATACTTTATAGGATTTTTAAACTTAGATCAAAAAAATGAGTGACCCTTCCCAATGTGTTTCCCCACCTCAGTAAATGAAAACTCGATACCTACAGTTCCTCAGCCCCAAACTTGCAATCACCTTTGACTTTTCTTGCTGTTCTTACAGGAATAAAATCTATCAGAAAATATTGTTCACTGTGGAAAATAAGGGAACACAGGTATTAAATATGAAAGTATTATTGATTTAGCATACATTAAAATAAATACTGAGTTAACATGACAGAAGGTTTTATTCTCACACTCTTCTTCAAAAATCATTCCATTCCCACATAGTATGTCTTAAATAGGGGCCCTAATTGAATAGTACCCAGAGAATGGCCAAGATGGGAATTAATTCAGAATTGTTTACCAAAAAACAATAGGGAGAGGCGAAGATTAAAGTCAGAGTTATCAAAGACTAAAAGAAAAGAAAATAAAAAACAGAATGAAAATAAATGGCCACAAGGAGGAGACAGAGAATGTGAATATAGGATGGAATTTATTTTGAAATATGTATTCATTCAATCAGGTGAGTATACCTGATCAGGATAATAAAATATCCTGATTAGAATAAAGGGCTGTGAAGACAGACTGATAGGTTCAAATTCTGGATCAACACTTACTTGCCCTGTGACGTTTTTAGCAAGTTACTGAATCTCTGTGCTTTATTTTTCTTATTAGTAAAATTGGCATAAATATAGTATGTACCTTAAAGTTAATTGATAAAAGCATATAGAAGCAGCAATAATGGCAGCTGTCACATTATTATAGCAAAAGTGTGAATTATTCTGAATTATCTTAAAAATGGAAGAAACCTGTGCTGTTGTCCCAGCACTTACAGTGAAGCTTAAACAAACCAATCCAAATGAGCACCACCAGGGGCTGCCCCAAGCCTGTCCAGGCAAGATCTATTACATCATTTTCCTTCCTTTATAGTAGTTATTATGATGTGAAAGTATCTTGCCTTTTGTTTTCTGTGCTTGTTTACTATCTGTTTTCAATACCATCTACTATAATATAAGCTCGATAAGAGCACAACTCTTGTGTCTATCATTCACCACTTGATCCCCAGAAAATAGAATCATACCTGGGACATCTGCAGTGATCAACAAATATATGTTCAAATAATTGAGTAATGAGTTGTCCCTGCCATGAAGTTTTATAGTGATTTTAATAGGAAAATACAGCACCTTATATTTTAATATATTGTGACGTGAATCCTCAGTTCAAATGTGTTTCCCTCAATCACACCATACTTATTAAAACTTCCAGACCTTTATTCAGATGTTGCCCTGCCTGCTAAACATTGCCTTCTCCTTTCTCTTCTTATGCATTCTCTACCTTTCCTTCAAATATTAACGCAAATCTAACATATTCCATTTGATTATTATTTAACTTTCTACTTACATATGCTTTATATGCATATGCCTGATTAACTCAGTGGTATGGATGCAGTCTAACACATTTCTCCCTTCATTTTCTCTAATATGTGTAACAAAATTCTCTACCATAATTGTTTGATAGTTATTCATTGTTTAGTTCATTAACTTAGCAAAGCTAATTCTATTTTCAGTCTACATGTTTAAGCTTCCTAAAAATGAAAGAGAAAATATTAATTTTACTTTTTTCCATGGTAGGAAATCCTACCCTTTTCTAAAAATAAACATAATTAACATGTGTGTGGAAGGCTGGTCTCAACAGTGAACCAACAATTGTAATGCAGAGGACTGAGAAAAGGAACAGGATATCACTGATTAAAGCACCTAAGGCTTTGGCTTAAAGGTGGTCTACATGAAAAAGTCTTTAAAAAAGCTATTACCAACTACAAAATGCTCAGTTCCTTTTTTTCCCAATTTAGAGACATTATTTTAACACCCGCAGTAAACATCTTCTTGTTGTCTTTCTCTTTTACACATGCACAGGCCATCACTGTATATTGATCAGTTATCAACAATATTATGTATTCCACTAATTTCCATTCTTACTGCATCTATTTTTTGTCTTCGCGATCCTATTGCCTTTTCCCATTCTTCAGCTACAAACATAAATAATGGGGTCTGGATAATATCTAAATATCAAAGATATCATAATGTAGTGAACGGAATTGGAAACTGGGTAGATGGTACTACTTTTCACAAGAAGTATAATCATAAAAAAAGTCCCCAGATTCCTTAAACTTCTCTTCCCACATGTGTAAAATCAGGATGATAACGCTCATTGTACATATATTCATTCATTCATTCAGCAAATATTTATTGGGTAGTACAGTAAGTCCTCACTTAATGCTGTTGATAGGATCTTGGAAACTACATCTTAAAGCAAAATAACCTGTGACAAAACCAATTTGACAATGGGCAAATTGATATAAACAAGAGTTACATTCCTATGACAGATTTCTGGTCACAAAAACATCACCAAACTTCTAAATAAAGACTCAAAACAATTCTAATAATAAACACTGAAATAAATGTGATCTGTACATAGATTTAAGATAATTATTTACTCAATGTTTAGTGAATCAGTGAGTGTTGGTGGTCATAGTGGTGGTAGGTTGAATCAAGAAAATGATTGTAATGCAAAAATTGTCAGGAGTACCTCCTGCCATGCAGCTCAGCAACAAACAGTCACAAATAGAGTGGGCTTTCAGACCACAGCGCTTCTTGTCATGCATTTGTATCATTATTACCGACTTTAGGAGATTTTTTACAATCATTTGTATTCATTCATTCATTCATTCTCCAATCCACTTATTCCAATCCAGGGTGTCTGGAGCCTGTCCCAGAAGCTCAGGACACAAGACAGGAACCAGCCCTGGCCAGGATGTCATTCCCTCGCAGGGTGCACTCACACACACTCTCACTCACGCTGAGGGCCTGTAGACATGCCAGTTCACCTCACATGCACAGCTCTGGGATGTGGGAAGATACTAGAGTACTCAGAGAAAAACCCACACAGACACAGGGAGAACGTGCCACACACAGTGGCCCCAGCTGAGGAAGTGATTTTTTTTTCATAAAGGCTAGAAGGAAAGAACATTGAACAAAATGACGTTATTAGAGGACCTGCTATGACTGCATAAATGACAGAGATTTGAATGTATAAGACAGAGGACATTGGTACTTTGAGACAGGAGTCTGCCAACCTCCTTATTTACCGGCAAATTAATGAACTCCTCTTTCCTTCTCCTCAAAATAAATATAAATATATAAGACAGTTCTTTGTGAGTCAGACAGTGGTAAGTGTTGTGGACAAGAGCGAAGCAAGGCAGAGGGACCAGACGTGGGCTGGCATGCAGTGGGGTAGGAGGAGATGTTCTAAATGTTAAAGGAATAAAGATTAGATAGCTAAAATCTACAACTCTCTGCTTTGTAAGGCCTGGATCATGACCTTCTCCGTAAATATTTAGCACCAATTTCTGTCTGAAACATAATTATTATTAGGTAAATATTAATATTTGCTTTAAAACAAAAGATAATTTATTTTAAAGTGCCTCAATCTCTAAAATATTAAGTGAATAAAATTTCTTATTTCAATTTCAGACTTACCAGGAAATTTGTAATAAAAGACTTTTTTTCAGCTATATTTTCTGAAGCCAGAAAAGGAAAAGGAAATAAAATATTCAGGCAGAAATAAAATATGTTAATAATGGGCTTTGTGGGGTGGTTAAACAATATCTAGCAAAGTCCCTGGATTTTGGAAAGGGGGAAAGAAACATTTATTATATTTCTCTCTTTGTCCTGCAGTTCTCTGCTTCAGTTTTGCTGAGTAGCTCAGCTTACATTTATAGGGTATGTGGAGAGAGAGAGAACAATTAACATTAAATGGTGTCAGGGGCTCCTCTGATCCTGAGAGTCTCTGTATTCACATAGCATGTTTCTACCACTGCAAGGTCACATTTGGTGGATACAAATAAAGGCAAATATATATTTAGTGGGTCATAGATGTAGACATAAGACCCTCACACTGTGGCTGGAGTTATCAAAGGTCCAAAAAACAACAATAAATTGCAATGAGAAGGAGGCAGGGACCCAAGGAAAATCCAGATACATATAGAGAAAATCATCTGAAACTGTGTCACCTGTTTCAGATTCGCCTGGTATTAAATACACAGTTCCAGGCATTAAAGAATCAACAACAGCCTGGCATATTCCTGGTGGTTTACAAGAATAAATGGGACACTTTTTATAATTAAATCAATTGCCCAAGACCTAGAGAATCTGGAAACCTCAACAAAGCAAACTGGTTGTTATGTTTAAAACCTTCTTAAAGTTTATGTTAATTGAGCAAGAAAACAGTTACAATAATTTAAAAAGTTTCTAAAGGTCCTTGGATGTCACCTTTACATATCTGATTTAATTTAGCTGATTTAATTTTCAGAAGTACCTATTTGGTTACTAAGAGAAACAGTAAAGCTTTATAGAAATAGTGAGCTATAACTTCTACATCCATTTTCTTTTCTCTCTGTTACTTAATCACAATTATTTATTCAATTATGTTTCATCGTTTCTATATATTTTAGGAAAAATATGCTAAAGTAAGGCAGTGACAAAAAGAACATAAAAGAGAGGGGCTATGATGAGAAAATAAGCCTTAGGACTTGATGATGAGTAGATGTGGGCAAAGGAAGATAGGGAGAGTCCAACCCCAGTCTAACCCCAATCTCCCAGCAAATACTGAGAACTGAAGGAAGAATGAGGAGTCCCCTTTGGCTGAAACAGAAGTTACACGAACAGAAGCGGTGGTCGATGAATGGTACACTTATTGGAAGTAAGTGAGATTTTTGATTCTGCATTGATTTTTGGGAAAAACATTTACGTCATACTAAGTTCAGGTTTCTAAAATCAGGCACTGTCTTTCACGTTTGTTTTGTTTATTATTCTCCTCATTCTCAAAATAATTTGAGGTGTATAGGGAAAGAAATTTTTAAATAGAAGATTATTTTAAGTGAATTGGCAAAGAATTTAGAATGAAGGAGATAGCAGGAAGGAAAAACGTACATATAAGATATGCCAAAGGTCTAATTAGTTAACAAAATACCTGCCCTGGGAGCCCACATAATTACTATATTGAAAAGTCTAACATTTTATTAACTGAAGAAAAAAATCAAAATAAGATCATTTATAAGATAAATGCTTACTAGTTACTCAGAAAACGGGAAGCTTAGGCCAGGCACGGTGGCTCACACCTGTAATCCTAGCACTCTGGGAGGCCGAGGCAGGTGGATCATTCAAGGTCAGCAGTTCAAAACCAGCCTGAGCAAGAGCGAGACCCCGTCTTTACTAAAGATAGAAAGAAATTAATTGACCAACTAAAAATATATAGAAAAAATTATCGGGGCATGGTGGCACATGCCTGTAGTCCCAGCTACTCTGGAGGCTGAGGCAGGAGGATCGCTTGAGCCCAGGAGTTTGAGGTTGCTGTGAGCTAGGCTGATGCCACAGCATTATAACCTGGGCAACAGAGTGAGACTCTGACTCAAAAAAAAAAAAAAAAAAGGGAAGCTTTGCTGGCCATGGAGATTTAACAAAAATATCTGCTATAAAACTACATACCAGCTACTTTAATGACAATATAAACAATCTCCTCACCAATATTCCTACAATAAATACAGCTGCTAGCTTCATATTAGTGTCCTTATAACTTTCAATGTCAGCTAAAATAATAATTTAAAAGCCCATTTCAGAAAGTTAAATGTGTGGAGTACATATTGTATTGTGATGTAAAGGGCCGTAGAAACAATTCTTCCTCAAATAGTTCTTCATCTAAGCACCACTATACTTGAAACTAAATGATTTTATTCAATTAAGATATGTCCATTTCAGGAATGCACTTTAAAGTGCAAGCATTACTGAAGGGCAATACATAAAGTCACTAACTCTATTATTTCACTTCATATGATTGTCTTCCTTTAATGTCTAAACCTAAGCAGTCTGAGGCCTGTCTTATATGAAGCCCACATATTTTTGACAAACTGACTTATAAAAGATACAAGAATTTGGATAAATTCTAGATCATAATTAGGAGTGGTCTCCTCCAACACAAGACCGTGCAACATCTAATTTAGCCGCATCTCAAATCAAGTTTTGTTAGACTTGCTCCTTGCCCCTCACAATGGGATAGGCTGTATATCTGCTGGTGTTTTATACATGAATTTTCATTAAAAATCACTTCATTTGAACAATATGATTTAGACCCTGCTAGGGTTAAGATGAAGCATAAACTTTTGTTCTTTAAAAGGATACACACGAGGGAATATCCCTTTATTCACAGTTGAAGATAAGGAAACAGGAAACAAATGCCCTATCTACTCCTTTACCACAAGTTATTATTATTTTTGTGTTTTTGTGTTCAAGGTTCGCATATCTCCAAGCAGCTATAAAAGGGCTTCCTGGAAAACAAAAACCAAAAATAACATGTGTCCCAATTCACATGGTTCTATCCTACCAGAGAGAGGAGGATCACACACTGGCACGTACTGAAACTGCAAGAGTGGACAGGACATTCTGAAAAGTCATTGAACCCTGAGCTCTCTTGCAGCACAAAGGAAGCCATGCAGGATGAAGATGGATACGTCACCTTAAATGTTAAAACTCGAAAGCCTGCTCTCACCTCAGGTAAGAATGCTCAGAGCCAGCAATTGCAAATTAATTAGTGAAATGGGTCAATCCTTTATTCTCTTTCCCTACTAGTGATAACACATACAGTTTTATTTTACTGTTTTCGTGAATGATGTTCTTTCTCTATGGCATCTGAGTAGTGTCTACAAAGGCTCATATAGGCTTATTCAGAATATAAACATAAAATATATGAGCAGGGAACATTACATTAAGGCTCTTAGAGTTGAATGCTGTGGGGTATAGAAGGAAAGATATAAGGGGAGAGAATGTTTGGAAACTCTAATGTCAGAAAATGGTGTGATTTTCCATTATTTATGGCGGTGGACACAAAACAAAACAAAGACAGACATACCAGGCCTGAAAAGCTGGCTACGTTTTGGCTTGGGGAGGGAAAGTCCACTGGGGTGGGGATGGATGTGTGGCATGGGAGTGGGTGGTGCTTATTGCCAATGGTCACCAAGGAAACACAGGTGAGATCTGCCAATCCAATGAAGCTGTTTATATTACCTGGAAAATCTCCAGAGGGCAGAGGCCGGGGTGACCCTGCTCTACAGGTAGGCCATACTGCCTGCTCCTTGACATGGTTGTTGTATGCCTACAGTTGAGCCTGCTTCCTCCCCCTGGTGGCGTGCAGTGGCTTTGATTCTGCTGATCTTGTGCATGGGGATGGTCATTGGCATGGTGGCTCTGGGGATTACGTGTGAGTATTGACTCTGTGCCAAAAATTTGATGGAGGAACGCAACACTGATGAATCATGGTGTCTCTCACTGAGCCTCTTAATCGTCACTATTTGTATATTTGTCACTATCCTAATTGTTCTACACATAGTTGTCAAGATAGTCTCAATAAAGGAGAACTCTGACCTTTCCCTTATGATTAAAATCACTTTTAAAATTTTCTTATGAATAAAAATTTATTTTTAAGAATTTGAAACTGGCCTTTAAAATCGTCCTGAGTATGGATCGAAAGAAACTATCTTTTCAAACATTTTTTTTCTCTCTCTTTCTGTTACATATCCTAAAAACCAGCCAAAGTGGACTTTCTCAATTTCATAAATAAATCCTATGTCACCTTGTCTGAAATTTTGCTCATTTTATTCCCTGTACCTAAAATTTCCTCCTTCCCATTTTGTTTACTGACATATTAGGTTTTATTGTTTGTGTAAGTCTCATGGCCCTCCAATGCCACATTGTAGTCTGTGTAGTTGATTATTTTTCATAAGCTATTTAAGAATTTTCTTTTACCATCTTTTATTTACCTGAATATCATAAGAACTTTAAGAATAACAAGAAATTAATATGCATTCTTAAATGAATAAATATGTTGGCATTACACAAAGAACAGAAAATAGCAGAGGTCCTTCATCTTTATGAACTCTGCTGAGAAATCCATATTCAAGGAAATGTCAAAACAACCACTTTGGGCATGTTATTTGACCTTGGGCTTTTCTTACTTATGATTGTCTCCTTCAAATAGATCACTTACTATTCGGGATGACCCTCCGGTGTCAGTTTTTCATATTTATTAATTTGTTCTTTATATTCCCTTTCTCCCTTACCCCTTTTCAGCACTCATTTACTCATGTGTAGCTAGTAAACTCTCTCTATTGGGAATTCTACCGAAATGAGACTTCCTTGAAGGATCTGCGCATCATCCTTAAAATCTTGATTACGAATTGTTATTATCTAATTTTTATATCTAGCTGTCACGCAACAAAATTACCTACAAGCTCAGAATGAAAATCTCTCAGGAACTCTGCAACAATTAGCAAAGCACGTCTGCCAAAATCTATTGAAGCAACTGGAAAAAGAGGGCACTTTCAGTAAGTATGGTTTGGTGACCTCTTAATCTTCCCATCTCCTGAAGTATTTACGTGATAGTAACCGAGGGAATCTTGAGATCTGCAGGAAATTGGAATGTGGGGGAAATGTAATCCCAATTTAGAATAAAAGGGTTCCTATGCTTGGTTTCTCCTTTAGGCCATAAATGCAGCCCCTGTGACGCAAACTGGAGGTATTATGGAGACAGTTGCTATGGATTCTTCAGGCGCAACCTGACGTGGGAGGAGAGTAAGCAGTACTGCGCTGACGTGAATGCTACTCTCCTGAAGATTGCCAACCAGAACATTCTGGTAAGGAGATTCCTATGTCAAATATTTTGGAGGCATAGGGAAAAAAAATTTTAATGTATCATTTGAACTTTTTGGGTTATTTTTACATCTTCGTTATGTCTTTCAGTTCGTGCTAATGTAACAACCTTATCAAATTTAGTAAGAATTATAGAACTCACATACTCAATCCAGTCATATTCTACAGAATTGCTATAGCTGATCAGTAAAATTGCCTTGCACCTTCCTGAGAGCTAAAGTACACAGTGGGTCAGACTTAAGGAGTCAGCTCAGTGATGTTCATGAGCATTCGTATCCCCTGCTATTCTAACCTGCTGCACCATCTACTTTCTCTTTTTGTGGGCTCAGACTTACAGAGACGAAATTCAGTTAAATAAATGAACTCTTCTTTCCACTAAGGCAAAATAGGAGAATTCCCTAAAATCTTAACTCCATTACAAAAACATTAACTGGAGACATAGAAGCATGTCCTGAATCTTATTACCCTAGGCTGAGGCCAGGCTTAAGATTTATAACTAAAAGAAGTAATGTAACTTTTTGAGAAATAAAGAATAGTTGAATTTCAGGTAGAATATATCTGTCAGGTCCTATAGCAAAGTATATAATGTGGATATATTTTAAAGAAAAGATCAGGAATTAACAGAAAGGTTGCAGTGGTTCAAGCTTTAAGAAACAAGCAGTGAAAAGTGACTTTTACACAGTATTTCCTGTACAATGCCATTCTGACTCTCACATGTCTGTCTAGAAGCTCAAGTCTAGACTTTTATTTGCCAAGAATGCATTCACACCTGTTATTCTGACCGGGCTGAGAGTATAACAAGCATTCGGCCTCCTTTTAATGTTATTATCCATAAATTGATTGATTCACTGATTCATCCATTAATTCGACAAATACATGCTGGAACTATTCCAGGGCCTGGACCTATGCAGTTAATAAAACAGAAAAAAAAATCCTTAAACTTAGGAGCTTATATTCTAGTTGGAGCAACAGGCAAGGAACAAAACAAATAAGTACAGTAGATAGTGATAATTGCTGAGTATAAAAAAGTAAATCAGAAAAGGTAGATGTATGTTATTTGTAAATTTCTTTGAGAAAGACATCATGTACTTCTTCTTTACTCAATCAACTAAAACAAATTAATACTTCTATATGTAAGATTTTATAGGCAAGCTAAGCAATAACACCAAATCAGGTAGAGCTTAATTCTAGGGAATATAAAGCTTGTCAACAATGCATTTCTATTTGTTTTCTTCTATAACTGTTTAGCATTTATCCTATTTAAATCAATTTGTAGTCTATTTGGGAGTCTAATCTTCAATTGATTGAAGATATAAGTATATATTTCAAACATAGAAGATTATAATATCAGCAATTTTGTGTACAATTTTTCCAACGTCTTACTGATTTTTTAAATTCTAAAACAAGTCAACTTGGTACAATTTTAAATATCAAATCCATTAATATTAATATTATAATATTATATACATATAATCCAACTTTCTTTTTTGCCAAAAGTCTTATCACAAAGCCTTGCCTTTATATCATTAACAACAACTGTGGAGGCATTCTGACCATCATATTTATTTATGTCTGCAATAGCAATACCTCAAAGCCAGGACTAGTTTAATCCGTTGGATTGGATTATCCCGCCAGAACTCTAATGGTGCCTGGATGTGGGAAGATGGCTCAGTTCTCTCCAAAAACACGTAAGTCACTGGACACTCAGAATAGAAGGCACTACTAGAAATTTATATTCTGAGATTCTCTTTCCTCTTGAGTACAAGCTACTTAAAAGTTGGAAGGTGTCTGCTATGTGTTATATAAGCAGCAGCTGAATCACTAACACCCTACTTCTAGCAAAAGAACACTGGTAAGAAGACAATTCTATTTTCCCCTCCCTCCCATCCTTCTGTATTTATCCAAGCCAAAATCCACTTTTATTCTTAATATTTTTTCCACCCATTTCTACATTCAACTTTACCACTGGAACGTCGTGTGTGTGTGTGTGTGTATGTGTGTGTTTAACTTCCTCTGATTCTCTCCACATGTTTTAGAACAAAATTTCCATCCTCATTAATTCATGGTTGAAAGTTATTACCTTGAATTTTACTTTGACTTTTCAATATCATTTTGCCCACTCTTCTATCCACTTCAAGAATTAGGTACATTGTAGTTCACAAGAAAATTCCAGCTTCCATGGAAGGTGGCTCCATCCTTCTATGGACAATGCAGGCAAAGGGGCCAATCGCGTTAAGAGTTGAGTGGTTCACTATGGCTTTCCAACCTCTAGTCTCAACACCTTTTATTCACCTTGTATATCAAAACTGCAACCTTTCGCCAACAAAATCTTAAACCGATAGTCAAAACTTATACAAAATCTGATGATTACCTAAATTATTCATTAAGATATTCAACAAATCCATACTAAGTGTTCGCTACGTGGGTGGAGCCCAGGATACTACAACCACAGCAAGCCCCTTCACAGACCCTGGGCTTTATTACCCATCACTTGCTGCCTCATTCACGGTGTAGGAGAAAAATTGGCCTTCTCACTCTTCTTTCAACAAATCAAAATTGTGGTGTTGTCTTAAGGCTTTCGTACTCACTATTTCTTTCTCCTAGAATGCTCTGCCTTCACAACTCCCTGGCTGGCCCCACCTCATGACTCCATTCTCTGTTTAAACCTCACTTCTTCAAGTGAGGCCAACTCTGATTGCCCAAACTAAACTAGTCTCCCTTCAACCCTCATCCATAGCCTATCACACTGTTTTGTTTCTTCATAACTCTTACCACTCTCTGAAATATTCTTGTTTATTTATTTGTGGGCTTCATACAATAACCCCCACTGTTACATAAAATCCCCAACAGAAAGGACTCTTTCTTTCTTTCTTTCTTTCTTTCTTTCTTTCTTTCTTTCTTTCTTTCTTTCTTCTTTCTTTCTTTTTGTAAAGAGATAGGCCCTTGCTCTGTCACCTAGGCTGGAGTGCAGTTACACAATCATAGCCCACTGAACTCTCAAACTCCTAGGCTCAAGTGATCCTCCTGCTCCAGCCTCCCAAATAATTGAGACTACAGGCGCACCACCACGCCTGGCTAATTGTTCTTATTCTCTGTAGAGACAGGGTTTCACTGTGCTGTGCAGGCTAGTCTCAAACTCCTGGCCTGAAGCAATCCTCCCACCTTGGTCTCCCAAAGTGCTGAGACTATAGGCGTGAGCCACTATGCCTGGCCAACCTTGTCTCTCTCTTTTTTTTTTATTGTTTTTATTTTTTCCAGCAAATTGTGGGGGTAAAAATGTTAAGGTTACATATATTGCCCTTGCCTCCCCTCCCCTCTCTAGTCAGAGCTTGAAGTGTGTCCATCCCCCAGTTGGTGCGCATCGCATTCATTATGTATGTATATACCCATCCCCTCCCCCCCACACCTGCCCGACACCCAATAAATGTTATTCCTATATGTCCACTTAGGTATTGATCAGTTAATACCAATTTGCTGGTGAGTACATGTGGTGCTTATTTTTCCATTCTTGGGATACTTCACTTAATACAATGGGTTCCAGCTGTATCCAGGAAAATACAAGAGGTACTATGCCACCATTGTTTCTTATAGCTGAATAGTACTCCATGGTATACATATACCACATTTTATTAATCCACTCATGTATTGATGGGCACTTCGGTTGTTTCCACATCTTTGCAATTGTGAGTCTCTTTTTTTAACCAATCTATTCTTAGCATGTAGAACAACATTGGCACATAGTTGGTGTTCCATAGATATTTGGCAAATAAAGTAATAAGTGTATATTCCTTGTCCTCTCATTGGAATTGGTCTAGCAGGGAATACAGACAAGTTAACAGGCAATTACAATACAGCATGCTGTCTTAGATCTACCACCCTATAACATAAATTTTCAGTTCAAAAATATTTAATCAACTCACTTTTCCCTGAGCTTATTCCCATCTTGTGCAGCTACTTGCCCTACAGGGCTCTCCTATCTCCTCTCTGTTCATCTAAATCCTGCTCTTTCTTCAATATTGAATTAAAGTCTGATCCTGTAGATAAACCCTTTTCCCATCATTTCAGAGCCATATCCCCTTCTTCCTATGAACTCCTATTGTCCCAGTGTTCCCTTGCTCCTTAATCTGATGCTATATGAAACTTCTATTGGGCTTTTCAAAAAACGTACACACCTTGTACTTCCAAGCATATTGAAAGTTCCTTGACAATGAAAATGTATTTTTTTTTTTTTACTATTTGTCCCATAGTCTCCACTTTGTGCAACAAAATACTATACACAGAGTTTGATTACTGATTGTTTATTTAGTTTTCAAAGGAATTTATTCTACCTTTTCCATTCACAGGTTTGAACTTTCTGGAGATGGAAAAGAAAATATGAATTGTGCTTATTTTCATAATGGGAAAATATATCCTACTTTCTGTAAGAACAAACTTTATTTAATGTGTGAGAGGAAGGCTGGCATGGCAAAATTCGATCAACTACTTTAATCAAAGAAATGGACATGACACCACAGAGAAGTGCTTGACTATATAATAAAAGATCTGGATGAAGAAATCACTAGCCATAAAATTGCTTTTTCACCCCTTCTTCTCCTTGGAATCATTTTTTATATTAACTCTACTATCAAAACCACTTACCTAGTCCCTTCTTTGAACATTCAGAAACCAACATGCAAGTTCATCATTTGCTTCCCAATTACTTTATTTTCCATTAATGTTCTTTCTTCTTGTCTTTCGTTCCTAATTATAGAAACATAGAATGATTCACTGCATCTTCTGATATACAAATATAAAATTAAAATCAGGACAAGAAAAGTTAGGGCTTAATTAAGTTGTGCAAAATATCTAAGCTTGAAATCTGTGCAAGATATCTAAGTTTAAAAGACAGCATAAGATAATAATAAGAATACTAAACTTGGAATCGGTAGAATAATTTAGACAACGTGGTCACTTAATTGAAGTACAAGCATGAGCCAGTCATGTAGCCTCTTTAACTTCCATTTTCTCATATTTAAAATAGGATAATAACATTCATCTTTTATACTTTACAGTTCAACAACATCAAATAAAACTGTGGCGTGTTAACTATACCAGAGACTCCATGGAAGCAGACACATGACTTCTCTATCTACTATTCTGTGGCCAGCAGCAAGCACGGTTCCTGGCTCACAGGAAACAGAGAAATGTTTGTTTCTCATTACATGAGATAGTTCATTAGAAATATCTCATTCAGTAAAACACTACACAAATACAATTACTATTTTCAAGTCCACCTCTAGTGAGACTCAACAGCAGTAATTTTCTGTGCAAATGAAAGAAAATAAAGTTTGCAAGGAATCTCATGGGGTTTGTAAAATCAATAAATGCTTCTTAATAAGGCTAGTAGACAGGACAATAAATAAAAGTGCTTTATCTAGTCCTTTTCCTAACAGTCCTGTGTTTGGTTTTAGCTGAGTAACTCAGGACGTATTTATAGAATACATGGAGAGGCACACTTTGACAGGATCACAGGAAAAATTGCATTTCTTTCCCACAGTTTCCCTTCTTCAACTACTGTGAATACAATTTATAAACATGATTCTCAAACATCTCAACTGAGGAGTCTGTTAAAACATAGAGATGTTCAAATACAAAGACTGACGGCACTTAGTCAGAAGGCTTAAGAGACACAGAGACCTGTGTTTTTAACAAGCACCTCCACATGGTCCTGATACAAGTACTCTAACACATTTTGAGAAACATTACTTTAGACTTTACTCTCTATGTGGCTTTGGGTAAGTAATTAAGTCTCTTTAAAACTCAGCTTTTTCATCTATGAAATGTATTTGATATCAGTACCTTACTCATAAGGTGATTATGAGGATCATTTCATACAATTACACAAAGCAGTAATCAGAGTACTAAGCATGTAATAAATACTAAATAAATGTGCTGCTTTTATATCTTGTATGCTAACACCCAACGGCACTTGAATCTTTACCTTGTTTTAGACTACCAATAAATAAGCAGGCTTTGAAGACTTAGGAAAAATAACAGAAATACCTCAAATTTTGTTTACTACTTCAAATGTCCAGAGATCTTGGATTTGGGGTGATGGTATCATTATTTTCTTATTTTTAATTGTTTATTTGGAGAAACCAAATAGGAGCTGATAATTCAGAAAACTGTCTAAAGATGACCCATATCTCTGGACTTTATTGTTTCATCTCCCCAAAATGGAGAAGCATATATCCATGTATCACTGTGGCACACATAGACTTAGAAGAACAATGTCTGAGTGCATGGCAAAAACACAATTAAAAAGTGAAAACGATTCAGACTGTGTCTACAAAGATTCTTTATTCTGGTACTCATATCTAAAGCATCTAACACATAAAATCAGAATAACACAGATGCTAATAGCGCACATTCTGTGATCAGACAACCTAGTATCAGAATTATTTTTTTAAGAGATGAGGTCTCACTATGTTGCCCAGGCTGTTCCTTAAACTCCTGGGCTAAAGCAATCCTTCTGCCTCAGCCTGGGATTATAAGCGTATTACCACTACATCCCACCAGACAGACCACTTAGTTTCAAATAATAAGTCTTCCACCTACTATCGAAGTGAATGTCAGCAAAATCTGAATTCTCTGTGCCTCAATTTACAATTAAGTTGCAGGTATACCTCAAAGACATTGTAGGTTCGGTTCCAGACATGCCAATAAAGCCAATATTGCAGTAAAGTGAATCACACTAATTTTTTGGTTCCCCAGTGCATATTAAAGTTATGTTTACACTATGCTGTAGTCTATTAAGTGTAGTCTATTAAGTATAGTCTATTAAATTGAGGCACAGAGAATTCAGATTTTGCTGACATTCTCTTAGATAGTAGGTGGAAGACTTATTATTTGAAACTAAGTGGTCTGTCTGGTGGGGTGTAATGGTAACATTAGTGGTAACATTATGTCTAAAAAAGAGTGTACACACCTTAATTAAAAATATTTTATTGCCAAAAAACATTAATGATTATCTGAGTATTTAGCTAGTCATAATCTTTTGCTGGTGGAGTGTCTTGCCTTAATGTTGATGGCTGTTGACTGATCAGGATGGTGGTTGCTTAAAGTTGGGGTGGCTATGGCAATTTCTTAAAATAAGACAGTGATGAAGTTTGACACATCAATTGACTCTTCCTGTTGCAAAATTTTTCTCTGAAGCACACAATGCTGTTGATAGCATTTTACCCACAGTGGAACTTCTTTCAAAATTGGAATGAATTCTCTAAAACCCTGCCACTGCTTTATCAACTACATCTATGTAATATTCTAAATTCTTTGTTGTCATTTCAACAATGTCCACAGCATCTTCACTAGAAGTAGATTCCATCTCAAGAAACCATTTTCTTGACTTGTCCATAAGAAGCAATTCATTATCCACACAGTTTTGTCATTAGATTGCAATAATTTAGGCCTATCTTCAGGCTCCACTTCTAATTCTAGTTCTCTTGCCTTTGCCACCACATCTGTAGTTACTTTCTCCACTGAACCAATGAGGTCTTGAACCCCTCAAAGTCATCTATAAAGGTTGGAATCAACTTCTTCCAAACTCCCGTTAATGTTGATATTTTGACCTCCTCCCATGAATCATGAATGTTCTTAATGGCATCTAAAATGGTGAATCCTTTTCTGAAGATTTTCAATTTACTTTGCCCAGATCCATCAGAGAGAATCACTATCTATGGCAGCTATAGCTCTACAAAATGTATTTCTTATATAATAAGACTTGAAAGTCAAAATTACTCCTTGATTCATATGTTGAAGAATGGATGCTGTGTTAGCAGGCATAAAAATAATATTAATATCCTTGTACATCTCCATCAGAGCTCTTGAGTGACTAGGTACATTGTCAATGAATAGTAATATTTTGAAAGAATTTTTTTTCTGAGTAATCAGATTCTTAAGGGCCATAGAAATTTTGAAATAATAAATGACTATTGACTCTAGCTTAAAGTTACCAGCTGCATTAGCCCTTAATAAGAGAGTCAGCTTATCCTTTGAAGATTTGAAGCCAGGCATTGATTTCTCCCCTCTGGCTATGAGAGATGGCATCTTCTTCCAATATAAGACTGTTTTGTTAACATTGAAAATCTCTTGTTTAGTGTAGCTACCCTCATCCATTATCTTAGCTAGATCTCAATAACTTGCTGCAGCTTCTACATCTGCACTTGCTGTTCCAATTTGCAGTATTTTGTTAGAGAGACAGCTTCTTTTATTCAGCTTTACAAATCAACCTCTGCTAGCTTTAAACTTTTCTTCCTCAGCTTTCTTACCTCTCTCAGCCTCCATAGAATTGGAAAGAGTTAGGGCCTTGCTCTGGATTAGGCTTTGGCCTAAGAAAATGTTGTGGCTGCTTTGATCTTCTATTTGGATCACTAAAACTTTCTCCATATCAGCAATCAGGCTATCTTGCTTTCTTATCATTTATGTGTGCATAGGAGCAGCACTTTCAAGTTCCTTTACATTCCCAACTTGGTTGACTGTTTTGTGCCAGAGGCCTAGTTTTCAGCCTATCTTAGCTTTCAACATGCCTTCCTCACTAAGCTTAATCATTTCTAGTTTGTTACTTAAAGTGAGAGCTGTGTGACTCTTCCTGTCACCTGAACACGTATAGGTCAGCCATTGTAGGGCTATTGGTTGGCCTAATTTTAATATTGTTGTGTCTCAGGGAATAGGGACGCCCAAACAGAGGGTAAGAGATGGGGGAATGGCTGGTTGGTGGAGCAGCCAGAACTCACACAACATTTATCAATTAAGTTCACCATCTTATATGGGAGTGGTTCCTGGTGCCCAAAACAATTACAACATTAACATAAAAGATCACTGATTAGAGATCACCATAACAGACATTTAATAATGAAAAATTTGAAATGTTATAAGAATTACCAAAATGTGACACAGAGACACAAAGTAATCACATCTTGTTAAAAAAAAATGTTTAAAAAATGACACTGATAGACTTGCAGGGTTGCCATAAACCTTCAATCTGTAATATATGCAATATCTTCAAAGCAAAGCATAATACCTATATTCTCTACCAATAGTAGTACTTAATTCATAGAGATGTTGTGAAAATTAAAATTGTCCATGTGAAAATTGTTTAAAATTGTACTTGGAATGTAATGAACAAAAACAGGTAGTATGACTAAACCCATCAAAAGTAATATGAGTAACATATTAACCCTTTACTGGGAAAAGCCAATGGCTCCCCCAAATAAATTTTTCAGAGAATACAGTATATTTGAAAAAAAAATCAGATGTTTCCAAGCCTGATCTTTAGTGCTGATAAAATTTGAGAGCAATTGGAAATTGATGACAACTTACTGAGTCTCATTTTTGTGTTCCTGACATTGGTCTCAATGCACATTTTTTATGCTTATGGTTCCTTCCTCTTTTCTTCTTCGAAATAGAAATTATCACATTTTAAAGGCTATGTGGAGTTAAATCACATTATTTTTCAGACCAGAATCCCAGGCTATATTAACATCATATGAAATATTCAAGAATGTGCTGCATGTTCTCCATTTGCCCCTGGAGAGCCTCTCAGCCCCACACTGTGCTTTAGGAGACCGAACTCAAATAAACACATTAACTGGGCAAACTTGGCCTCTGGCTCCCAGTTAATCCAGCCAATGGAAGGCACTGGCTGTGGTCAGAAGCACAGTGTTTAATCCAGTGCTTCACTCCCAAACATGCCTTGGTTTGGCAAAGGCTGCATATTCTATGTCTTGGTCCATGACCCTTGTCAGGCAGGTCACAAAGTTTCAATAATCACTCTCCACTTGATCCTTCAGGCCTAGGAGTGGTGACAGCTTCCCAGTGCATATTTCACAACTCTTTTTTTTCCCCTTTAACCCTTTCTAAAGCTTTATAAACACTCCTCTTATTAAAGGTCCTCATTCCACCTCCCAAGTATGCCATTTGTTTCCCTCTGGGAGCCTGATTGTCATAGAGAACAATGATTGATCCAGAGAGACACAAAAGAGAACATTACAATTTTGCAGATTACTGGGACTTGCAGACTATGTTACTGAGACATGACCTTTGGCCATAAGGCCAAGTGGCCAAAAGATGAATGACGATTAAAGTATAAAATTTCTCCATACGAATACTGTAGTTACAGGATTTGGCAGAAATGGCTACCTGTACAGTAAATAATTCATGCTTTCCTACTAGAGTGAAGTTGTCATCAAAGGCTTGCTGCCCAGGCAAAAATTACATTTTCTAGCTCAACCTTTATATCCAAATATGGGCATGCCATTGGTGGATGTGGATGTGACACAAGTTCCACAGTATGGCTTTCAAGAAGCAGGCGTGGATTTGTCATTGTCCTTTTTCTTTTTCAGTGGATAAAAGTAAAGGACTCCGATGTCTCACAAGAGGGAAGAATCCCAGGTCCTATTTGGAGGAAAGCTATTTATTCACCAACCAGGATTACTGGTACTAAAATGTTATGTGAGTGAGATATAAACTTTTATTGTGTTAAACACCTGACATTTTGAGGTTTACTTATCATGGCAACTAGCATAATATACAGTATGGAAATTTATTCTAGGTTTGAAATCCCTTCCAAGCTTTCTTGTTTAAGGCTACACAGTCATCTACCACTGTTTACATCCTGATTTGCCCAATGTGAGCTACCTTCATATTTTCATTATCCAGGTAGTCCCTATGCTTCGTATCCTATAACAAATACATGCACATTCTTTGGACTTACATCTTTTTCTTCTTAACTGTAATCCAGTGCTATCAACCGCAACATCTGTTGCATTTTGGAAACCAAAATGCTATCATTGGCCATTTTGAGTTCAGTTCTTTCTCATTTCTCATTTCCTCCTTTACCAAGTTGAGCTTTGGGTTAAACTTCATAAACTTCCACTTTCTGGATGAAGATGCATCTATTCTATGCTTAAATCCAAACATCTTTTCTACTATTGTGAAAAAGTAGCCAATTTCATTTCTTTATCTGACCTGCTCCTAACCACAAGAGGTGTTATTTGTGTCAGCCTCCCTTGGGGACTGCTTCACCTGTCAAAGCATCTCAGACATGCATGAGGAAGAAACATACACCTCTTTGCAGTGGGATAATCCAACACCAAACCCTAACCAGAAATGTCTATCTTCCACCAAATGTTCAGGTAAACAGTTTTAATTATTTTGTATAAGACTTTAGAGTTTATGTTTTGTTTTGTTTTCTATCATGAGCCTAGGATGTTTCTTCTAATCCGAGGAAACTTACCTAAGAGTATTATAATATGGAGGAAATGCTAAATGAAATCAGTGGAGGAGGAGTAAGTAAAGGTGAAAAAGGAAAAAAGCAATGGACTTGACAAATATGTGATATGTTCTCTCTCTCTCTCTCAAAAAAAACAAAGAATTCCTAAATGTGAAAAATAAGTGAAAAGTCATATAATTTTAGTTATATTAGTTAATGCATAAAACACTCTGTAAAATTATCTGATAAATACCAAGAAATAAAAAGAAAACAAAGGTTGAAAAATAGACATCTCATTGGCTTGGAGCTGTCTGCTATCAGTTCTGTGTTTACTACTTAGTGTCTGTATTAGTGTCTTTTCGCTAATGTAGCAAATCACCACAGACTTAGAAAATTAATACAACACAAATTTATTAACTTATAGTGCTAAGGGGCAAATGTCAAAATGGTTTGCACTGGGCCAAAACCAAGGTGTTGGCAGTGCTCTAGGGAAGAATTCTTTCCCTTGTTTTTTCCAGTGTCTAAAGCTGCATTTGTTGCCTTCTTTGGCTCATGGTCCCTTCTTCCTTCTTTGGCTCATGGTCCCTTCTTCCATCTTCAAAGCCAACAGCATAACATCTTCAAACGTTTCTCTGCCTCCATCACCACATTATATTCTGTTCCTCTAATCTCCTGCACACTGTTTATAATCCAGGCTAATCTTCCCATCCCCATATCTTTGACTTAACGACATCTTCAGAGTCCCTTTGCCACATAAGGTAACATTTAGAGGTTCCAGGGATTAGGACGTGGACATCTTGGGCAGGGACATTATTCTGCCTACCATAATATCTGAAGATAAATTTTATCTATTTTTCTCTGATGATGTTATGAATATAACAAATCACAAATTCTTCTCTTTTTTTCCCTAAAGAGTTAGAAAATATCTGGGAAAATATTTTCCTCATCCAAAATTGTATATTTAAAAGGAAATATCTTTGAATTAATCATATTCAAGTGACACTGACAAGAGATGGGGAGATGGGAGACAGCATTCTTGCTCTCAAAAATTAAAAGCTTGCTACCTGGCTTGTGATAATCCCTAAAAGATTGTTGGAAAAGAACACATATAATTAGTTAGTAAGCTGTGACATACAGATAAGGATTACAGAAGTATATCATTAAATTTGTTCAATTTACCACTTTCCTAATCACATGTATTTCAAATTACAACCCACATTTCAAAGTATTTGAGCAAAGGTTCTCTTTTTCGTATTACAGTCAGTTACAAATTCCAGGCCTCAACAATTCTTCAGTAGCAATGCCCGATGTTAATTCCTTATTTTACTCAGTCTCATCCCATTCCTGCCCCTACCCTTCGTCTACTTTCTCTAACTCAATTTCATTGTCCTCATTTCATGTTTAGGAACATGGTGTCTTGTGCTGGGGATTTCATGTATTTTCTGCATGGGATTATTAACAACGTCCATTTTCTTAGGCATCAAGTGTAAGTACAAAATGATATCTTCAAAATAATCTCTATACATATATGTATTATATATTACATAATTATATATGTATATCATTATACATAAAACTTTTAATTTATAAATGAATGAAGAATCAGTTAAGAAATATATGCATGCATATAAATGATATAAAATAATGCCTTCAAAATTTAAATTATAGGATATTTATTTGATATAACTCTGCCACTGATAACTTTCAATGATCAATTGCATGTTATTTAACTCAAATCTAATGTCATAGGCCTCTGGAAAAAACAATTCAAATAATAACTTATATTCTAATTCAACTTGAGTCATGTTAGCATGCCAAAGCATACAATTTGAAAGATTTCAGGATATACCCTTCTGTTTCTTATATATTTATTCTAAACTTGAGTTTTTCAATTTATTTTAATGTGTTTCACTTTTTATTAGGCAAGATGTGATTTAAAATGTTTAATGCAAACCCGAGAGCTTTATTTGGACCATATTTAACCACTTTGCTTTATTCCTTTTAGTTCGAATTGGAGACATGTCTTCATGTCTGGCAAGTGAAATTTTTATAAATATAATAATTAACTAAGAACCTCTAACATCACTCATGCTGGCACTAAGAAAATATGCCTAAAAAGACAGAGATGAAAGTTATTGTTTGGATAATTTTTCTTTCTTGTTTGCTTTGGCATATTATTTCCCCATCTATAAAGCATCAGCTGGAAAGGAAGAATTATGATTTCTGAGAATGAGGAAGGGAAAATTCAAATTTGCTTTCACAAAGTACAGGAAGCTTTATCTTGTTCATGTGATTTTATGAGCGTAATTTTCCTGCTGGTTTTTAGAGGAATGTTTTAAGAATTATTAAGAGCTCAATCCAGTAATTGTTACCATGTCAATCTCCTCAAATAAAATTTCACAACCCAGCAAAAATGTTAGAAGCTCCAGAAAACTTTCCTTATTTCTCTCTACTCTCCCTCTGTACCTTATTTTAAAACTATTTTAAGCAAATGCTAGTCCATTTTTTAAGAGCTCACATATTCAATATTTGTTTATCAAACACATTTGAAATAAATCAATTGAAAGAGACCAAACAGATAAGTCAATCAATATCTAGTAATCCAGTTTCTCCTGTAAAACTGAGGACTTTAAATGACATATTGCCAAGCTCCATTCTAACTCTACAATATTTAATTTGCATTGCAAATGTCAAAAGATATGGTCACATTAATTCTATATAATTTAATTTCAGAGTTGTTTTACAAATATTAATTATTTGGAGTAAAAAGATAAAATAAACTTGAAGTACAAAAAGCATTTTCAATTAAAAACAGAATTAAGATGCAGTATCTTGCAGCACCATTATAAAGTAAATGGGATATATAATTTGTTTTTTAATATAAAAAGAAATCTATAGTCTACATTTGGCAGCTAATGCATGGGCAAAAATCATATAATACATACTAAGGATGTTTATAAAAGTACACTGTACATTTTTCATGTTCTTAAAAAGCTTGCTATCCAGTGTATACATAAATTTGTCTTCTTCTCTAATACATGAAATCTGTTTATATAAATCATAAGAGTCATGTTCCTAAGAAACTCTAAGTTATCGTAAACTGTATTAATTTTGACCCAGCAATACCACTTTTGGAAATTTCTCCTATAGATAAACTTGCACATGTAACAATATGGAAAAAAAAAAAAAGATTGGGAAAAATTCAATTGTTCACTCTCAATAAGAGACCACTTAAATAAACAATGGTATATCCATACAGTAGAATACTATGAATTACAAGTCATAAATAAATAGAAAGAAAGAAAGAGAAAAGAAACGAAAAGGAAAAAGAAAGACAAAAGAAAGGAAAGAAGCAGCTCTCTGTGTACTGATATGGAAATGTCATGATACATTGTTAAGTGAAAAAAAAGCAACATTCAATATAATGTATACACTATGCCACAGTCTGATTAAGAAAGAATATTTTCTTAGATTTACACAAAGTAGCAATGGAAGTTTATACAAGAAATACCTAAAAGTGGGAGCAGGCGGAGTAAGACAGATGGTGACAACGCTGAGAACAATATATTTCAATGTTTACTTTTTGTATTTTTTAAATATTTTAATCCCATGAATGTAGTATGTATTCAAAAGAATTTTTTTAACTCCCCAAACAAAGATTGTGTAAAGAAAATGTTACCTTGGTGAGGATAAGTAAAAGCTATCTAGAAAACAATGTGTTTAAGACTTTTAGTAATTCTGGAAAATTTTTACAAATAAAAGTTTTTGCTTTCATTTATTTTTGTTCTAATAGCTACAAATATATACTTATAAAACTTAAATATCACTCTATACATGTAAAATATATTTTTGTTTAGCTTTTGTTTAAATGTAGTGTCTTTTAATTTTTGTTGTTGTTGTTATCGACATGATCATTTGCCTAGGTCTTCTTAAACTTTCTTAACACTTAAGGTTTTTTAAAAATAAGATCTGTTACCATAACAGAACAGGTGTGTTAAGCAAGAAGCAGTTCCCTCACTTCAAACATTCTTCTAAATAACTAATTGCTTCTCCCTATTAGTTATATGTTATGGCCAGTAGACTTTGAGTTATATTAATAAAAATCATGTTTAATTTTTCATAAATACTCCATTTTAATTATATTCCATTTTAATAAAGAATGTTACATCCAATTCTCTTAATGAAAACTTGCATTGTAAGACAATGTCAAAACCTATATTTAAATTACATACATATGTACCTCAGAAATGGGACATGTTTCTGAAAATTATACCCTCTTATTCAAAATTATCATTACATGAATGTAATGAATATACTCATCACATATTGTTCACATATATTATTAAAAGTGAGTTTATACATATCTGACAGTAGAAGAACTGAAAAAAATTAATCATATTATATTTATATAAAAGAATTACAATGCAGTAATTTAAAGAAGCCTTTTAAAACTATTGTTATTCACATGGAAATATGGTTATGCAATATTTTCCCTTGATAGAAGCAGATTTTAAAAAGTCATTTATATAAAAATATATTTTCTTCCTAAAATTATACATAAAATATATGTATATGTATACATATATTTTATATACATATATATAAAAAAGTTTCAGTAGATATAAACTAAATATCAAAAAACCTTACTTAAGTAGAAGGTTTCAAGGTAAGTAGACTTAATTTCTAGATTTCTTATTATTTTCCATTTTCTGCTTTCTTTTTACCATCTTACTTATGCTAATTGATTTTTATTTTAAAAACTCCTTAGTGTAAAATATTTCCTAAGAAATCAGATTTTTAATTTGTTTTTACTGCTTATTTTCATTTTCCCAATTCATCAATTAGGTATAATGTATAACATCTTATAACAAATATTTTTATTTTAGGGGCTTTGAAAGTATTTTGTTATTTTTCCCTGGTAATTATACTGTTTAGTCTTTATTCTTCATTTGCTGCAAATTGATTACAACCTCAAACTGAATAAAGGTGCAGTATTTTGCTTCCCATTTGTGGTAAAACTCTAAAGAGAGGTCTCATTTCCCTTTCTTTAGTTTTATTACAGTTTTTTGTAGTACAAGCTATTCAGACTATTCAGATATTATTATAATAAAGCAACAACAGCTTTTAAAATATAGCTAATCTAGAAAAAATGCCTTAAAATTTAAAATTTTAGTATTATACTCCAAAATTATAAAAAGAAGATTATTATTTTTCAATGTTGAAACATTCCATATTATTAATGGGATAAAATAAAGACCATCACTGTCCTACTCTCCACTCTGGTTAGGTCCAACCTCTTGTTAAGTAAAGGGAAAATAACTCAAGCAACTGTCAGCCTGGGTTTTTTGTACTATCCATAGATGAACAGAGTATAAAAATCTACTTTCTCTAATCCATGGCTCTTACTTTCTGGTATTTTTTTCTCAGCAGCAATGCTGATGAGTAACAGCAGATCAGAATATGTAGACATGTAATTCAATGTTTTATATTGTATGCGGACTTGACCAGTTAATGAGAAGATGAACTATGTGCAGATAGAAATTGCTTTTTTCACATATAAATTGTATTCATCCACTTCATGACAATATTTTCTATTAAGTGCACAGTCAAATTATAGAGCCAACTAGATCTTATGTGGACCAACTTAAATAATATTTACTTCATTTGCATTATTCTAATATTCTGTTACCCTAAAGCAGCACCATGAAAGGAGTGGAGTTTGACTGGTATAGTTATCATGAACAAATTCAGCATGTCTTGAACAGATTCCTTTTGTGATCTTGGTTACTTTATTTTTGTGGTTAAAGAAATGGAAGTCATCTTACAGTTCTGCCTGTTTATTCTCCCTTTTGTTTTTCTATTTCTCTCTAAAAGATCTGATTGTTACTCCTAAAGGTCTGACTGATAGGTATGAGTATTTTTTTATTTTTAATTCACTAATTGATTTTCTTGATACTATTCCCTCTTTTTATATAACAGCATGTCACTTAACAGCTGCAAGAATTAATATACCACAAACTTATTTTAAACAAATTATATAACTCTCTTTTGTATAGTAAGTGCAGCAGGCATAGCTTCTTAATGAAAAACTAATGGATATGGTGAGCAAGGTCACAGAATACAAAGTAAACATACAAAAGTTAACTGTGTTTCTATATATAGAAACACAGTTAACTACCAGTAGCAATGAACACGTGGACACCAAAATTAAAAATGCAGAGCCATTTATATCAGTTCAAAAGAAATGAACAAATATAAATAAAATATTTTAAAAATGAAAAAATATAAATTTTCCTTAAGTTGATATACAGCTTTAATGAAATTTCTATCAAAATCTCAACGAGATTTGTTATAGATAATAGACAAGATTGTTCTAAAACATATATGGAAAGTCAAAAGAACTAAAAAATTTAAAACAATTTTAAAAGCAAGAATAAAGTAGGAGGGGTCAATCTACCTGATTTCAAAACTTATCACAGAACTATATTAATCAAGGCTAGGTGTATTAGTGGACAGATAGACAGCAATAAAATACAAGAAAGAATCCAGAAATAGACTCATACAAATATTCCCAACTGATTTTTGACCCAGGTGCAGAATCAATCCAACAGTGAAGGATAGCCTTTTCAACAAATGGTGCTGGAGAAATTAGATCTTCCTAAGAAAAAAAAAAACTCAAAATCGATCATAGTCTTAAATCTAGAGCATACAACTATAAAAGTTTTAGAAAATATAGGATAACATCTTCAGTCTAAGGGTAGGCAAAGACTTCTTGGGGCTTGGCATTAAAAGAATGATTAATGAAAGAAAAAATTGATAAGCTGAATGGCTCTCATCAAAATTAAACACATGTACTCTGCAAAGAACACTCGGAAGAGGATACAAAGACAAGTTACAGACTGGGAGTAAATACTTGCAAACCAATATCTGACAAAGGACTAGAATCTAGACTCAAAACTCAACAGTAAAAGACCAAACCATACAATCAGAAAATGAAAAAAAGACATGAAAAAACATTTCGCCAGAGAGGTTATATAGACATTAAATAAGTACAAGAAAAGATGTTTAACGTCATTAGCCATTATGGAAATGCAAATTAAAACCACAGTGAGATAGCACTACACACCTATCAGAATGGATAAAATAAAAACTAGGAACAACATCAAATGCTTGTAAAGCTACAGAGAAGCCAGATCACTTACCCATTCTGGTGGAAATGTATTAATAAAATGCCTTAGCCACTCTGGAAAATAGTGCAGCAATTTCTTAAAAATCTAAACTTGACACTTCCTTACAATACAGCAATTGCATTCTTGAGCATTTCCCTCAGAGAAATGAAAATTATGTTCACACAAAATCCCACACACAAATGTTTATGGCAGCTTTATTTGCAATGCCCAAAACCTGAAACTACCCAGATGTCATTTAGTGGGTGAATGATTAAACTGAATGTGATAATCTATATCATGGAATTCTGCTTAACTATAAAATATGAATGAACTATCTATTTATACAACAATCTGGATGAATCTTCAGAGAATTATTCTGAGTGGATAAAGCCAGTTGCAAAAGTTTACATACTGTGAGATCCCATTTATATATTATTATTGAAATGAGAAAAATTAAAGAAATGAAACATAGGTTAATGACTGCCAGGAGTTAAGGAGGGGTGGGGGCAAGAGGGAAGTGGGCGTGCTTATAAAAGTACAATAAGATGGGTCCTCATGGTGCTAGAGAAGCTATGTGTCTTCGTTGTATCAATATCAATATCCTGACTGTGGCACTGAACTGTAATTTGGCAGATGACACCGTTGGGAGAAAACTTCATCAAGAGTATGTGAGATCTCTCCTCATCATTCCCCACAGCTGTATGTTAATCCACAGTTACCTCAAATTAAAATTTCAGTTAAAAAGTAAGGACAGGAAGGGTTGGTAAATGGGTACAAAATTATAGTTGGAATAACATCTAATGTTTGGTAATACAATAGGATGACGACAGATAACAATAATTTATTGTATATTTCAAAATAATTAAAGGAGTGGATTTATAATAGAATGTTCTCAACGCAAGGAAGTCATAAATGTTTGAGGTGATGGATGTCACAATTACCCTGGTTTGACCATTACAGATTGTATGCTTGTATTAAAAAATCATGTGTATCCCATAAATATGTGCAACTATTATGTATCCATAAAAATTTAAAAAATGAGTACAAGAAACTTTTGTACGTTGGATATGTTCATCATCAAGATTGTGGAGATGATTTACAATATGAGCATATGCGTGAAAATGTATCAAATTGTACCCTGTAAATATGTGTAATTGCATACCTCGGTAAAGCTTCGACAAATTACAACAGCTATGACCTGCTCTACACTACCCCTGAAAAATAATTTAACACATCTACTGAGCTGAAGAGTAAGTTAGTGAACTAAAAGATAAAGCAGAAGTAATATACAAAATGCAAAAAGGAGTTGTGAAAAGATGGCAAAGTATAGAAAAGAGGGTGAGAGACACAGTATACATGAGGAAGATTAGCGTATGTGTAATAGTTGGCCCAAAAGTATTAATAGAACAGAGTTGGACAAAAGTAATATTATAAGACATTTTGGATAAAAATTTTACAAAATTTATCAAAAACATGAAGCTACAAGCTCAAGAAATTCTATAAAAATCAAACAGGATAAATACAATCAATACCCATGTCAAGAAAAATATTTAATAAGATAGGAATTGTTAGATAATTCATAATATAATTTTTTAAAACAACTGGCTTAATAAGCTAGCCCAAATAGTAAGAAAAGAAAACAAAAAATAATATAAAGAACAAGGTATTCAGATAAATTATAAAGCTAAAATAATCAAGGTCACGTGGTACTGACATATGAATAGTTAAGTAGATAGATTGAATATAATTAAAACAGAAATATACCCAAGCAGTTTATTAGAAAATTAGAGTAAGAGGGG
>VBSM01003220.1:334997-351741 GCA_008086735.1 Cheirogaleus medius | reverse complement strand
AAAAAAAGAAAATTAGAGTAAGTTACAGATGGTAACTAAACGAGTATGCAGGAATTATTCAATAAATGGCATATGAGACAACTGTGTAGCCATATGGGGAAAAAATGTTGAAGATATACCTTCCAATTTACAACACAAGAAATTCCTGCTACATGAAAATGCAAATGTAAATATATACTTATAAAGTATAAATCTCGCATACAAAATTCTTTTACTAAAAATGGCCTTAAAAATATTGCATCTATGTGAGATAGACTACCACAAGCAAAGCCAAGAAACAAACTGAAAAAATGTAACTGATGCTCACATCATATAAAAATCTAACATCACCGATATGTAAGTGCACTAATAGTATGAGACAGCAGGGTTGGTTGCTACAAAAGCCTCATTGGACCCAGAATTACAGTGCTTACAAATCTACAGTGTATTACAAGATAAGGATAAATTTTAACAACAGCATTAAAGTAAGAATATGTGTCAGCCGAAGTCTGTCTCATAAGAAGGGGACTGGAGAGGTTAGGTGCAAGCACCTTTCCTTGCTCTGTAAGTGTCCTATCAGGACACAATTTCTCTCTTGGATCAGGAACCACCGACATGCACATAGGATACCTTAGTGCCAAGGAGCCCAAAATGAATTCTCAGTTGGGGATTGTTAGAATGTATTAATATTTTGCTGATCACATAAGCATATTCTGCTAGGGAATCAATCTCAACAGAAGCATTTTCTCAGGGTCTCCTAATCAGGACAAAGCATCAATCATATTGTCATCAATAAACACTGCTGACAAGCTAGTATAATCTGGTCCCCAAATTCTCAGACCCATGATTACAAAGCTACACTGTAAATCCTTATGTCTCTGGCCTTGTTTAGAGGTCAGCGCCATATGGGAACTCTAGAAACACTGCTCAGGCTGATTCTAAGTCTGCCTAAATTAATTGTAACAGCACAGTAAGACAATAAGGAAAAAACTAGAAATGGGGAAAAATTACAACGGATATACTCATACACTTCACAGAAAAGGAAATACATCTAATTTATATATATATGAAAAGTTTCAGACTCAAACAGATAACTGAAATCATATGATATTGAGATACCATTTGCAATAACAATTTTGGAGGGTAATTTGGAAATACCTAATACAATTTAATGCACACAAACTTTGACCTAGCAACTTATTTTACAAATATACTTGCACATGTATGAGATTATGTATGACTAAAGTTCTTTATGCTGCATTTCCTTCTGTAGTATAAAAAGATTACATAATCTAATAGGCAATGGAAAATTACTAAAGTCAATCATGATGCTTCCACACAATGGAATCCTAAGAATGAGAAAGCTCTTTATGGAACTCTATTCAAGTATATTTTAAGTGATAAAATAAAAGGTACAAACCATATAAACATATTATTACCATTTATATAAAGGGGAGAGAGAGAATTTTATATTTATTAGCTTTCATTTGTAAAATTTCACTTCATTTATAAAATTCAAGATATCTCTCAAGAATAAAAAAGGAATTGGTAAGCCTGGCTGCTTTGGGGAAGTGAAATTGAGTGAATAAAGAAACAGGGTGGCCTCGTGCGATGGCTCACACCTGTAGTCCTAATACTCTGGGAGGCCGAGGCAGGAGGATCACTTGAGGTCAGGAGTTGGAGACCAGAGCAAGAGAAAGACCCCATCTCTACCAAAAATAGAAAACAATTATCTGAGCACTGTGGTGTGCACCAGCATTCCCGGCTACTCTGGAGGCTGAGGCAGGAGGATCACTTGTGCCCATGAGTCGGAGGTTGCAGTGAGCTATGATGACAGCACTGCACTCTAGCCACCGGGGTGACAGAGTGACACTCTGTCTGAAAAACAAACAAACAGGGTGGCAAAGAAACATATTGCTCTGTGTGTCCTTTACAGCTTTTGATTCTTTAACAATGTAAATTTTAAGCAAAAACCTAAAATAATGCAAATTCAAGTCTCAAAAATAATCAGTACTTTGCAGTTGTCTTTAGTCTGTGTTAAAGAATTATTCTGTTACAAAATGTAAGTATTTTGTTAGAAATGATTGCTGTTGTTTGAAGTGTTCCAGGTGTCCACTCTTGCGATGAAGCAGCAAGAAAAACTCATGCAACAGGACAGAGCATTGCTAAACTTTACACAGTGGAAGAGAAACCATGTCCTTCAGATGAAATATTGCCAAACCTTGATGCAAAATTCTTTTAGTTCAGGTAACTGATACGAAATACGTTTCCACTGTGCAGATCCAAATGTACGCATCGACTCCTCAAAAGAAATAGTGACACATTTTATTCTCTGCCAACTTGTTAGCCAGGATTTTATATTAGGAGAGACATAATTTTGATCAGTTCAACTTTATTTATAAGCTCCAATAGTATATATGAAAACCACTAGGGTTCCCAAAAAAATGCAACTAAAGGAAATATCAAATGCTAAAGTGCTATGCGTGCAATTAGTAAGTCAAATTTAAAAAAATAAAAATTATCCAGTCACCCAAATTAGTAAGTATATCTTTAAGTCTAGCTCCAAATTTCCCAATATATTTAGTTTAGACGTTACGTTAGATTCAAGTTTAGATAACTTTGAGAAGAAAAATTCATTTTGAAAATGAGAGTATTTACCATAAAATTATTATAACAATGCAGGATTCATCTCTTTTTAAAAATTCTATAGTTATTCCAGTTTAATTTTTTTATATTCCTTATAAGCATTTTAAACCATAAACAGCCTATTTCTACCTATTGTTCTACCTGTTTGTCAAGTATCCTATGATTACTTAATTAGCATCTATTAATACTTGTACATATAATTTAGAAGATTAACTTCCCTGTAGAGGATGCCGTTTACACAATAACTGCTAATGAGAGAGGTCAAAAATTTACTCTAGTTCCTTCTGATTGAAATTTAATCACGTAAATGTTTGACAAACTCACTGTGTGGCCCAACAATGTTTTTATATATAGCAGGCTTTTGCAAGCTTGAATTAGGCCCATCTCTGAGTCACCAACCTTGAAAACAGTGACAATATCCACTGTATTCTCCAACCCCTCAAATATCATCGTCAACATTATTTATGGTATAAATTTAATAATGTTCAGGATGCTTATTAGCATGGATGCCAAACAAAGTATATTGAAGATCCCTAAAAAACTCAACAGCTGGGCCATGGAAACTAATATTTCTTACCTCAAATAGAAGATCTCTCTCTAAAAACCAGAGTTCTGGAAGTTTCAGTCCTTCCCTTTATAAAACTGTGCCAGAGCCACTTAGTCAAACTCTTGCTCTTTGATTCCCCTTTTATACATTTGATCATCCTTCTTTTGTGAATACATTCTTTCTTAAGGCAGGTTCTACAAAACTGATTACAAATTAAGGCTTACTTATTAGAGTCCTAAAATCTTCATGTTATTCATTGACATTCTTCTTTGATTTTCCTCACCTACTCATTTTCAAATCACTCCTTAAGGTATATTATTTGTTTTTTCCATTATATATGAAATATTTTTTTGTTTTACTCTCAGAATTTAAACATTAACTTAAAACTTAATACTCAACCCATCAAATAGTCCAGGACATTTCCAGCTAAATTGAGGCAGTAAGATTAACAGATATAAAACAATAAGCAAACAAGTGAAGACTATAAATGTTGTGAATTCGAAGAAAGGAAAGATTGATAAAACCAGAATAATCAGATAATTTTTATAGACTAGAAAACATTCAGGTAATTTTATCCCCAAATTAATTTTATTTTAAACTAATTTAAAGACTCATTGCAGGTAGAAATCACTATATAAATTTTATTGTATTCTGCTTCAGAGAAGCTGAAATTGGTAAGGGCTACATCATGCGAACCATTCTGTTAAAGTGTTCAGTTTCTCTAAGGGGGATGTAAGGGGTTGGGAAAATATGCTACTGATATTTTACAATGATAATAAAGAAAAATGTTTGTATTCAAAGCCTGTAATTGCAGCCCTTGTCCAGACAACTGGATTCACAATGGAGAAAGTTGTTACTATGTATTTGAGCAATGGCAAATGTGGCACACCAGTAAAGAGACATGTTCAAAGGCCGGTTCCACACTTCTACAAATAGGCAGCAAAGAAGAAATGGTAAACATTGTTTTATGGTCTCACAGTATTCTGAAAATACCATGTCACTTGTTAAAAGAAAGCATAAATTCTCATCAGATAGAATTCCTTAATATTCTATAACAGTGGTATATTTGTTAAAAGAAAGGTTTAAAAGAGACAAAGTAGGAATTAGTATGGTTTGTTTTCCCTTTCATAAGAGAAACATAAAAACAGTATGGTTATTTAGAAATCGAGGAGACTATGTTAGTTCTATGTCCTTGGTTAATGAAAAAGGGTTGGGAATAAGGGGAATACCATTTTCTGGCATGCTAATCCACTCCAAGATATATGTGCATTACAATTGCATATATATCTTAAATGTATTATTTTCAATGATGTAGAGAAATATAATAACCTATTAGTCTTGCAATTATTAAGAAAAAATAAGTATAAAAACTGGGGTGATGCCATGAAACGGATAGGTGTATAAGAATAAATAAATATTTGCCAAATGAAATATTTAATTGGCATTAAACTGAGTTTACTAACATCGTAGGTGAACAAGATGTTTCCCTGATACCATTCTACCCATAAATATCTATGAAATAGGATACATAACTACACATTTATTTCTGACCCTACGAAAAATGTATGCCTGTTATATTCAGTGATTAGTCAGAGTTCATTTCTACAAGAATAAGGAGAAAACAATTTGTTAAAGATGTGCAGTAAACCAAGAAGACTAGAACTAAATTATTACAACTGTGGGTTCAAAAAATTATTTTCTGTGAAAACTTGATGACAAAAACTAGAAATGTTTCTTTTAACAAAATGTGTTTACAATTAAGTTGCTTCTGGACTCCTAAACTATTTCCCATATTGAAGTATACTAGATTGTGTGGTCTATGATGTCAAGGATATTTTTACTTCTGACTTCTGATAATGATGGTTTAGTATAATACTTACCTTTTTAATGACAAATACTATCTGCCAGACTCCCAATCTGCTGAAACAATACTAATCCCAGTTGCCTATTGTTTCTATAGTCCTTACCACCACACTGATTATATAGCACTAGAAAAGTCTATAAAATGTATCCTCATTTTTTTAAATAAATATTCTCTCTCCAACTCTCAAGTTTCCATTAATTTCTAGCGAGGCAAAATGTCATACTTTATATTTCACTGTAGTTCTTTTGTTTGTTTGTTTTTCTCAGTTCACAGTTCAGGCCTTGTTTCTTACAGGATTTTATCACTGGCGGCTTGAAGAAGATCAAAGGAAGCAATCCTTACTGGGTGGGGCTGTCCCAGGGTGGCCCCAGCAGCCCTTGGCTTTGGCCAGATGGCTCTGCTCCTTCCCGTGACCCGTAAGTCTCTGAGGAAATGTTACAAGAAAAATTAAAAACATGAGGGAACTCAAAAGTGTATTTTACTTTATACCTTAGATTTCCTCCAGGAGGCATAAGCAGTTTGATAATTTTACAGAATACTGACTGGAATTAAAGTTAACGTAATTAAGAGTAGTTTCAATGCTTCTAAATCTTTCTCCTTCTCAGCCCTGCTGTTATCCTCTAGAAAAATCAAACCAAAATTTGAGTGTCTGAATGAAGAATGTGATTATTGATCACATTTCCTTTGTATCACTTAATGTCTAGAGAGTGTTAAGGAAAAGAGATTGGAGTAATTTTTTTTTCTTTTTTTTTTTATTAAAAAACACAGGCTCTACCTTTGTCACCCAGGCTGCAGTGTAGTGGCCTCAGCATAGTTCACTGAAGCCTGGAACTACTGTCTCAAGTGATCCTCTGCCTCAGCTTCCAGAGTAGCCCATGCCACCGTGCCCGGCTAAATTTTTTTTTTTTGTAGAGACTAGGGCACCTCACTATGTTGCCTCTGCTGGTCTCGCATTCCTAATCTCAAGTGATTCTCCCGCCTTGGCCTCCCAAAATGTTAGGATTACAGGGATGAGCCACTGTGCCCAGCCTGGAAGAACTATTAAGCAATTTCCATATAAAGCTTTTCAGATGGAACTGGGAAGACTGGTGAAAAGAATCAGGGGCCTTAGTATTTTGGGACTTAAGAGTCAGGAAAGAGATTCTAACTTAGAGTATTTTTTTTATGTGCTGTTTGTTCACATTAACATTTTTTTATTGAGAGAACACAGCTGTTACTGAAGGAGAATGAAACCACCATAGGAAGGTGTCATATTAATATATAATAAACCAAAGCAAAAAACTACACACCTCTCACTAGTTACTCACAAGGGCATCACTATAATCCCCAAATCTAACCTCAGAAACACTGACTTGCCTTTGCAGGTTGCAAACAGAGAGATTCCAATCAACTGATCAGGTTTGTGGATACCTCAAAGACAATTCCATTTTTTCAGCTAACTGCAGCTCTTGGAAGTATTTTATCTGTGAGAAGTATGCGTTAAGATCCTCTACCTGAAAGAAATGGTGCTCAAAGTGATCTATTACTAGTATTTGGAACAGACCATTGGAAAACTCGTCACAAAAAGCGTAAGAGCAAGTACAGAAGTAAATCAATGTGTGGGCAATGAAACTAGCTCCTAGGGACTCAAATTTGTTTTTGCATTTGCACTTGGGAATATTCTTCAATACTGTCTCGATTTCATTTGACATGGTTCAAAATTCCAAGAATAAAATTGATTTAGAGCTACTGAGGACAAAACCTTGAAGAGTTGAGAACAAACCAAAGGAAATCACGTCTATTTTTTTTAAGTCCAAAGTAAATGTAAATTCCACCCAGAAATCTATAAGTCATTGGGGGAGGTGGTGTGGTTCTAGCTGATTGATATTTTTTTAAATAAATAAATAAATTGGCTTTGTCTTTTGTCCATTGTCTTTTCTGTGTATTTTCTAGGCTTTCAGACATTATGTGATCCGACTGATAGAATGGAGGGACAGAGATATGGATTTCTAAACTGGGAGGAGAGTAGGCTTCTATGAGCAGACTGTAAGACAATGTCCTTTTTAGGACTTCGTGATTCTACTAGAGAGATAAACTATTAGAATTTCACACAGGTGAAAGAAAAAGTTAAGATGCCAGTATCAGTGTGTCCTCCACGAAAGGACAACTGTGCCCTTTTACTGACCCTCTTACTGACCATCCTCACCACTCAAATCAAAGGGCTTATGGTCTGGACTCTCAAGGTTAACACTCCAGCACTTTTAATTGCATCTCTCAATGCCTCAGTTGTCTCATCGTAAAATAATAGGACTTCAAAATATTGTTCGAGGATGACATTATAGGTATATGTAAGTACTGAGATGTGTCTTGCACAGAGTCCAACGGTCTATCAGTGCTCAATATGGTACATCACCAGTCATCTCTAGGCATCGACCTTATTTGTGAATTCCATGTAAAAAAGATCCCTTTTTCTGCTCATGTTGCAAGGATATGGAGAAGATAAAGTTTATATGTAAAATGTCATCAACTCTCTGGAGAGAGTATCTGTTTTAAAGTTAGCGAATCCTCTTCAAGTAAATCTACAAGTAAATCAATAGACAATCCCTGTCCTAGGTTTGTAAGCTCCTTTAAGCATGGACTATCTTGTTCCCAAGAGACAGTTAATATGAAAGTACCTTGTGATCTACAGGAAGAAAAGATTCCCTAACTATTATTATTATATTACTTTTATACCACTAATTATCTCTAGGAACACCACCTTATCATATAGTAGATCATCAATAAATATTTGCTAAGTTCAGTATAATTTTATTTAATATTTCATTTCTCACGAGGAATAGCTGACATAACATTAGATTATCATCTTTTCTTCCTGAGAATAAAGGCATCACTTAAATAATTAAATTAAAAATGAAACCCAATTCACTGAGGCAGTGAAAACTATTTAAATGAAACTAAAAGTCCTTTTACCTAAAGGTCTCTCTACAATGGGTAAGGTCCTGTAAGGATGGGAAGCACATGGTTTTTTTTGTATTTACCTCTGACCTGGAATTCAAATGATGGGAGTTTCAATAAAAGACATTTTCTCTAGGCTTTTTTTTTTTTGCACTGAACCTGTAAAAGGAGAATAGCACAGAAAACACAGTACAAGTTGTCTCCTGTGTTTGGTTTTCACAGCTGACAGCTGGCAGCTGAATATAATATCCAGGAATAGAGGAGAAACAATAACAGTTTTCAGTAGTAAAGACTGTTTGTCTTCAAGATTCTTCAAAGTATTGTCATGGAACTATGTTTGGAGAAAGGATAGGAAGCATTTATAATTCTTCTTTAAAAAAAGTACAATGAAGCAAAAAGCAAACATCCTTCAGCTGATGTCATCCCACCAATATATGATGCAGTATTTACAAGTTAGAATTTTATCTGCAGTGCAGCTGACATCCACTCCTACCAATTTCCTCAGCAGCAATACCGCTTTCCACAGAAATGCTGTGGGTGGAAGATTTTCCCTGCACTTTGTTTTTGGCCCAGGATACCCAGGCTTTTTAAAGGCGGTTTACACTGGGGTAACCAGTTTTATATCCTAGTCCCACCAAGAATGAGTTGGTTATCTTTGATCCATCTCATTGAGTTCCAAGTTAGCTTTCAAAAAAAGGAAAAGAAAAGGGGAAAAAAGAAACTGTCCTACAAATGCCAAGAGGTTTTGTTATATGGTAAGGTTAAAGTACACTAAGTGTATAGAAAGAATAACATTAGAATAATAAATTGATAGAATAATAATAGATATTATTAGTCTAAAAATCCATTCATACAGTGAACCTTGTACAAAAGTCATGCACACTTTAAATCAGATTATGTCGGTATTTGTATTCTTCACAAACTATAAGAATCCCTCTACAGGGGACGTGACTTACAAATATTAAGGCCAGCCTTGAGACAATTCACTAGACTCTTCTACTTAGTTTATAATTTACTTGCATCCCCAAATTAAAACCTCCCCATTACCCTTCTCACACTTCCTGCTGCTACAGGGATCATGACCTGTTTCCTGTTGATAAATCCTGAGAGCTTGTTCAATATCCTCAGGAAAAGAAATAGCTCACTGTGTACCCTGGGGAATTCAGCTCTACCAGGAAGGCTGCGTTCCTCATTTGACTTTTCCTGCAATTTCTTCGCAATTACCTACACAAACAAGAGCCTAGAAGGGAAGAACATTCTCATGTAAAAAACCAATTATGTGATGCTCATCTCTGATTCTCAACTGAATGTTGTTCTCAGCAAATCAGATTTTAAAATTCATTTTATAATTACTTCCTATTCTTAAAAATGAAAAAAAAAGTTCATGGAGAGAATGTTACACCATACTCTTTCTGTTGTTTTGAAATTCTTGTTCATATTGTAAGAATATTGTGAGTTTTGTTATACAAAGGAATTGAAGGCAAAGATGAAGAGAAATAAGCTCGAGAAAATAAAGTACGTAAAATAAATGCCATTTTTTTCCTTCTCAGCATTTAAAGTGGCATTTTTCCTTAGTTCCCAGATTTGGAGTGAGGATACTATTCAACATTCGCTCTCCAGGTAGATAGACTCTTCAAAGCAATGGTACTTAAAGAGACACTTGTTATTCCTCCCTGAGCTAGACTGTAGTTACATAGGATGCTGGGAGTCAAAACCTAAATGAGTGCTGCATTCTTATTTACAACTTAGTCCACAAAAATACTTGACTTTCTAATGTTAACCGTATTTTCTTTCTGCAGCAGCAGGCTTAAATAACAATCGCTTAACTACAGACTTAATAATCATTTCTTGTTATGTAGCTAGTATATTAACCACTTTCATTGAAAATCTGCATTCATCTAGAAAATATTTGGTAATAATATCCTTAGCTCCCCAGTGTAGGTACACCCTTCTACAATTTGTTCATAAACACAGATCTCTGAAGAAAGTTATGCTTGTTTGTGTTCCCCTGTGTTTAAAAATGAATCACTAAATCCTCGTTTTATATTTTCTTGATGCCCCTTATATTTTATATAGCAATTTATATTATGAAATTAATTTCAAATTTACCTCATTTCAACTAACAGTAACATTATGAGGAAATTATAAATATTTCCCCTTCACACTTAATGAAATAAGCTCCATGAAGTAAAGTGATTTGCCCAATAAGTAAATAACAGGTCCAAAACCCTCATTGTCTGCCAACAAATGCAGTTCTTTTTGCATGACACAAAAAATCAACAAATTTGTTCAATACTGAATTTTGTTTAGCTAATTAATGGAAAATTAAAAGGAAAATTCTCAAGGAAGAATCTGCAAGTAAGCTTTGCTAAGTGACAATCTTCCTTGAAGTCTTAAATGAAGTTTTATGAAAACAAACACAAGTATTCTTTTTATCATGATTGCTAATTTTGGCATTTCACTGTGAGATAGATGTTTGCTGAAAATAAACTGAAGTACCCCAGTTTCCACTGTTGAACAATGAAGATTTATCACATATTATCCTTTCTAGTGTTAACCCCCTAAAATCGATTTATCTATAAACCAATAAAGTCAGTGGTTGCAATGGTGCTATGTGCAATGATTCCTGTTATGTTTGTGCACATGGTCATCTTGAGAAAGAAGGGCCTGGCCAAGGAGCCAGCTATGCAGATGGCATTGTCTCGCCTTCATTTCCCATGACCCGATTGGAAATCATGTGCCCTATTGCAGCTCAGGTTACTCATCAACCATGTGCTGACGCCATAAGCTTGCCCTGGAAGATTTCATTTTAGGGAAGTGTTAAAACCATCCTCTTGAAGACAACATGTATTTTGAAGACTTCTTACTGTTCCCAAATAATCGCATAATGAGTACTGTTACAGAGTTCCCACATAGTCTCAGTAAGACACAAACAATGAAAACAATGACTGCTATCATGATTTGAAAAGTATTCCCATGCTGAATTTTCCCCCGAGTCACAAATCCATTCTAAAATCATATACTTCACAGTATTTACATTTATTATTATTAAATCTTAAGTACCTGAAAGATATAAATATGGATCAAATGGAAGAGAACAGGAACTAAAAGCAAACTATCACGGGTGCACATTAACAAATTGAATTTTTCTGGTCTTCTGTCTCCCTGAAAGACGTATTGGGGACAGTAATTCTGATATGGAACTGAGTTGAAATATTTCTTTCCTGGGAGAAATTCCTACAGAAAGGAGACAATTATTGGAGTCTTAATGGACATAGGTAGGCATGTTTATACTACTCTGAGATTCTCACAAGAGATATCCCAGTTGGGAAACAGGCCATGGACATAGCAGATGGGGTTTTTATTGAGAGATTGGGAAGGGAAAAGTATGAACTGAAACAAAAAGAACTTCTTGTGTATTTGGTGGCACAATCTGGGGAATGACTGCTAATTTCTCATGGATTTCTTGACTATTGGGACAAAGGATGTTACTTCCATTTATTTCTCCTACTTCAAAAAGTTTCTCAGTTCTCCAAGTGTAAGGACAATGTAGAAACAGGGACATGATATTAGATGCTGAGAAGAAAGAAAACTAGAAAGTTAACTATAAGTCAAAAAGGTAGATTCCAATATGATAATGATCTGGAACCAGCTGGTGGTAATAAATAGGACTTCTTGTGACTAGTAACCCAAAGTCAGAAATGCTGGTGATCCTGAACAGGACACATGGGAGCCCTTCTTGCACTAGCAGAGAGACTGTCTTTCCTGACGATTCTTTTCCAAGGTCTCAAGTATCCCCTGCATTGGTCTTGCCTGGCTCGACTCCTTTGTTGGCAGGCGCAGCGGGAGAGTGGATCACTCCATCTGTAGGCTCAGGGAAGCTAAGGGAGCCTCTCTGGCTTCACAAGTGCTGCCCTCCGCTCACATGCACACCGCCTCAACTCTCTGCAGTCCTTTGAGAAAGCCTTTCCGTTGAGGATGGTCACACAGTCCCTGCTTCTTGAAGTGGTGACATCTATTACAATATCAAACCTTTAAAAAGGGGGGAAAAAGTTAATTTAATCAACATTTATTTCTAAAATGAATAGTAAGTACCCAGAAAGTACACAGGAGTCTTCCTAGGGTGATATTTTTTCCCATTTATTTTTTATTTGTACATGTTCGTGGAGTATAATTTTGCTACATTGATAAACTGCATTGTGGTTAAGTCGAGGCCTTCAGTGTATCTTTCACTCAAGCAACACACATTGTACTCACCAAGCAACTTCTCTAGGGTGATAAAATTATAGAATAGATACCCAGAGTGAGTTTACTGGGAACATGGGGTCACCACGCTCTTTCTTTTTAGCCCCTCCATTTCCATATTCATTTTTAGAAACTGCAGTTCACTCAAAACAACAAAAATCATTTCTAACTAAAACTGAGATACATGTTATAATCCAAACTTACATGATTTTTCTAACATTTAAAAAGTTGTCTACCTTCTCAGCTAATTTAACTATAAAATATAAATGATTACATTGAATATGTCCTGTGAATATGCCCTGTCTCCTGGGAGAATAAATGTTATATGGCATATATGGAAGAAAGGTGTCTGTTGAAACGTGGCTTTAAATGTAACATACTTTGACACAGAAATTACATTTTCTTATTTCAGAGGATGCCCTTGCATATTCCTATCTAAATGGTCACATCATAAAACTAGTGTTTTATAATATTGCTGTTTATATTGTCAGCAAATCTATTCTCAGAGACTGTATTTTTAAAGATGTACTCCCTATTTCACTGCATAGAACGCCACGAAATCCGAGGTCTTATCCCATCACTGGATATTGACAAGTTGTGTGACCTTAGGCAACCACCATTATGACCTGAGCTCCTGGGCTTTATTTTACTCATCCATAAAAGATCTCTTTCCTCTCTCCCCTCTCTCTCTCTCTCCCCCCTCCTCCCTCTCTCTCTCTCTCTTCTCTCTCTCTCTCTCTCTCTCTCTCTCCCCCTCTCCTTCTCCCCCACCTCATTCACAGTGGATCTCAGACACAAAAGCAGCAAGAAAACTGTCCCTGATATTTTACTAATGCTATGTATCTGTTTCCCTCACTGGTTATAAGCAGTTCAAGAGTGAATATTATGGTTCAAACATCTTTGGACATCCTCCTGCAAACATACTATCCAGTACAAAGCAGATGTCTGATTAATGCTTGCTGAACCAAATTGTTGAACCCTATGACTCAGACAAAATCTCTTTTAATAAATGCTTTTTCCATAAAACGTTCTGAAGGCTTACAGTTCAAGGGAGTAAGGGGATCCATCCATCCACACCCAGGCCTTGCCACTGCCGTTGCGGGAAAGCCCTGTCCAATAAGAGTAGAAAAACTCAGAGTAGCTCTGAGGCATGGCAAACTCCTGTGAAAGGCACATAAGAAAACCTTGAGCTTTAGAGGTGTTATTACATACGTGTACAGAGATGTGTGGGGCCAGCACTTTTCACAGAAGAATACATGAATCCTGCCTCACACAGATGATAGTACATGTAAGAGAAAAAGCATCTGTGCTGAGGTCAGAAATTTGTCCAGGTTGAACTTATTTTGTCTCAGAAAGTATGGAATACAAATCGCTATTCTGAAACCAGGAATCATATCAACTAAGATTTATACATGACATTATTTTCAAGGCACAGTTAACACTAAAACTGATACAAAAAATATGGGAGAAAGATTTATAAAGAGATGTGGAGTGATTCTTGGAAATGGAAGAATCTGGAAGAAAAAGTACAGGAATGTAGTAGTATCCTTTACAAACATCTGGCAAAGGAATTGACTGGGAATGAGAAAAGAATAGTGAATGTACTTTAAGGCAAAAAAAAAAAAGTAAAAGAAGGATTTGAAAGGATGATTTATGTCTCAGACTAGGAAGGGAAGGAAGAGAAATTTTTAAATTTTCATATATAGTATGATATGCACACATATCATCCTATACATGACAATTCCTTTTCTAACATCCACACTGAACATAAATCCACGTTTAAAAGGTTATTTACTTCCGTCTATTTAGTTGTACTCTGCACTCGTAATATCTTTAACATAGAAGTTATCTAAATTTATCATAATTATCCATTCGTATGTCTTTCCTTTTATCATACAATGATTTGGACAAGGACATATGCTGGGTTTTATTGTTATATCCTTAACCCCTCAGATAATTAATGCTACATATTCATTCCATAAGAGATTATTAGATATATAAATAAAATTATCACTAAGCAATCGCCATAGAGTAGGTATGAAAAGAACTGTAGTTAAAAATACTGTTTCCAATTAAAGGGGACCTCTGCAATTTAAAATTTCTGAAAATAAATCATATGAAAGTGATTTAAATATATACAAATATATGAAGTTTGTGAGAGAAAATAACCATATAGCTTTCACAACAAAACTTCCTACCATTGCACATAGCGTAGTTCAATAATATACCTGAGTCCTCAGTGTGCGCTGGAGGCAGAGGAAACAGAGAGAATAAGAAAAATTAGGAAGGTTTATGCCAGGACACATTGTCTTAAACAAATTGTTTCCTTTTATGCCTAAACTGAGATATCAATTAAGGGTAAAAAAATATTTTAGTAGATGAGAGACATTGCAGAGGTTCATTGATCACAGATTCCAGGAAGTGGGTAGAAATTTAGACATAACTGGAATAACACTAAGAATTTATATAGTGATCTGGGCATTGGTTTCAAGTAAATAACCCTTTCTTGATAACCTATTCTGTACAAAGATCTCTGATGAATTCTAGAAAAACAATGACATACAAGTAATGACCACATGGCTTAGGAATTCAAATCAAAGGCAATAATAAATATGAGAGAAAGGGGAATAATCATACCATTTTAATAGTATACTTTAATTGTATGTATTTAATATGTCAATTTGTAATTTTATTTGCCTTGACCAATCTATCTTAAGCTGTAAAAATACATATTTGCTGATTATGATAATGATTTAATTAAATATTTTTCAATTTAATGCTATGTCACTTTTATACTGGAAGAACAGTATAAAAGTGAAGGAAGTAATACTGCCTACAATACTGGAAGGCAGTAATATTTTCATCATTCTGACATTGTATTTGTTCCCTTCCCACCCATCCCATCCATTTGCTTTCTGACTGAAGTGGACATTTAAAAAGATTTTTCTCATGTTTCTAAAGGGTGGGTATTTGTGGAGAACATAACTCCTTTTATATACTTCTGGAGATCATTCAAAGTAGTAGGCATAAGACTTGGGTCTTCACTGCACTAAGTGGGAAAATCCGTGGAACAATACCCTTGATCCTTAGAATCCTGTCTAGCTCCTTTAAGGCCTCTTTCTGAGCATCCCTCAAACACTGAAAAGCCTCAGGGTCTTACCAGCACTTCTTGTGTGTTTATCTTCAGCATGGTGGAGTTCTCAGCAATGCAGAAATGTTCACAGCCTTGCCAACTTCTACTCTCTTTATAGAACTGGTAGCATTTATCTCCATGCCATTTCCATTTTTCTGGGCAAGGGCTGCACCTGTGTCCTTGGAAAGAAACCAGTTTTACCCAGGTCTGCTGTGTTTCCTCTCTTGAAATTATACAGTATTTGATGTCTCAAGAAAAAAACTGATTCCCTTTCTCTTAGATATTTAATTAATTGCCCGGGCAATGATAACCATAAATATTTACAAAAGATCCACTATATGCCAGAAATTATAACTGGTGTTGAGCATATAGTAGAAATTAAAACAGACACTAACTGCTTACACCTAGTATGAAATCTAGTAATGAATCACTGGAACTTCCTTGCCATTCACCTATGTAATACAACACATGAATAAATTATTCAATTTCATAAAGCTGTTCGTATGTTTGGAAACTCAAAATGCATTGTATTAAAAAAAATGCTTCTAAAAATTTGCTCTTCAAAATCCTCTTATATAACAGTAAAGGGATTTTTAAAAATGCAGTATATACCAACATGATATGGGTCTTTTCTTACTCTAAACAAAAATAAATAAAATTTTAAAAAAATACTAAGATAAGCATGAAATCAGAATGATAAATCTCCATGTGTCAGAAATTAAGCTGAGCACCCAAGCCAGAGCAGCATCTACATGGACCACATGGGTAGCAGTTGCAAATACAGGAACTGGGCCCTGAGAGCCATGGTTTTAACATCTATGTGGGTACACGGCCTTGGTATTTTAAAATTACAGACCTGTAATTGAGTCTCTTGTGGATCTGTGGTGGGGTAGGACCTGCAATCATAACTCTAATGGTTTCATTATTTTAAAAGCGATCAGTGAAAAAATGGTAACATGTTAAAATCTGAGTAGTCAATGCACAGATAGGTATTATGTCATTGTTTGTATTTCCTTATATATTTGAAATATTTTATAAAGTAAAACAAATTTTAAAGTAAATAAATTAGTAGGTTATCTTTGTCATGTTATGATATTCCCACATTACTGTGGAACTCAATGGCTTTTGTGCTCTCTCAGTTCTGCTTGCCTCAAAATTCTGCCAGAAGGAATATAACAAACCTGGACAGACTCAGGCAGAAAGGGAGCTTCAGACTTCCTAAAACATAGAAGAATGGGAATGATGCTTACCTAAAAGGATTGTTGTAATGAGGAATATATAAACTCAATAAATACTATAAACATATTAGTAATTATACTAGCTTAATGGATATATAAATACTAGCTGAGTAGATGGATAGATGGATGGATAATGGGGAAAAGTAAAAAATAAAAAG